>OX465549.1:0-442916 GCA_950022955.1 Xestia ashworthii | reverse complement strand
TTAATTCAAATAAACCATGGCGACTAAGACATGACCAGTCACAACTGACAGCGCCCGTTCACGAACATGACGCATGGATCAGCACCATTCAGCTCAACCATTTTGAAGAGAACTAAATGGTCCGACACACGCGCCACCATCAGCGAGACATTTGAGTGAGCATGACATACTCATAACCGCCAGGGCACATTCAAGTCAAAAAAATAAATAAAATAAAAACGTAGGTTTCCAGCGAATGATAGCATTCTAGTACATAGCACTCACACAATATGGAATATGAGGTTATATAATACTAAAGATATTGAATCTCCTGCCTCTATACAATGCAAAGATAGTTGTACAATCTTCAGCAGCTCCAACAATACCATTTAATGCTATTAATTTTTGCGCCCCTGTCCTTGTGGAGCAGGACCAGCCAAGCATTTTTATCAGCGATATAATCGCTCAACTTGTAATATGCTTGCTTACATAGTGTGCGTTTAATGCATGTTTTAAATTTCGTCTCATTCAATTCAAGAATACTTTGTGGAATTTTATTATAGCATCTCAAACCCATGAAAGATGAGTCTACTTTAGCGAGTAGGCCTGGCTGAACTAGTTGGTCCCTATTTCCAGTACTGTAATTGTGTCTGTCGCCTCTTTTACCGAAAAGATGCAGATTTTTTGTGACGCATTATGTTTTCGTAAATGTATTGGCAATGAACCGTCATGATGCCAATATCCTTAAAAAGTTCCCATAGAGAATCGCGCCTACGAAGATTGTATATGGCTCTGATGGCTCTTTTCTGCAGAATAAATATAGACTCAATATCAGCAGCCCGTCCCCATAGCAAAATACCGTAAGACATTATACTATGGACCTAACTAAAATAGACCAGTCTAGCGGTATCTACATCAGTGAATTGACGGATTTTTCTAATGGCATATGCTGCTGAACTTAAGCGCCCCGCAAGAGATGTTAAATGAGAACCCCATTGTAGCCTTGAATCAAGCGTAAGCCCCAGGAAAACCGTTTTATCTACGAATTCGAGTTTCTCCTTATTCAATATTATCTCACAATCACTACTTTTAACATTCGGTAATGAAATTCTTAGGCATTTCGTTTTTTTTCATTCAATACCAAATTGTTTCCTGTGAACCAATTTTGGACCTGTAGTAGGGCATCATTCTCGTCATCTATATTTTGGGCTCGTCTATTTATCTTAAAAATTAAGGAAGTGTCATCGGCAAATAATACCATATTTTGAGGTTGGTTTTTCAGTAAATAGGGTAGATCATTTATATATACTAAAAAGAGGAAAGGACCCAATATTGAGCCTTGCGGAACCCCCATTTTTACTTTCAAGCCCTGTGAATTAACACCATTTATTTGAACATATTGCAGTCTATCACATAAATAAGATTTTACCAAACTAAGTGCAAGTTTACCTAGTCCGTAATGCTCAAGTTTCAAAAGCAATGTGTCGTGATTTACACAATCAAATGCTTTGGAGAGGTCACAAAATATTCCTACAGCGTCTTGGGACTCTTCCCACGCCATGAATATGTGCTTTAATAAGGTTACACCGGCGTCAGTTGTACAACGTCCCTTGGTGAAGCCATACTGTTGATCGTGTAAGATTCCGTTGGTGTTGAAATGATTGAGCATCTGATTAAGCATTACCTTTTCGAACACCTTACTAAAAACTGGCAACACGGATACAGGTCTATAATTATTAGTATCTTTACTATCCCCGGATTTGAAAAGCGGTATGACTTTACTGTATTTCATTAAATCAGGGAAAACTCCTTGGTCTACGCACAAATTAAAAATTAAAGCTAAGTATGGAGCTATAGTCTCAAGTATGGAAGTACAAACTTTGATAGACATTCCCCATAGATCTTCGGTCAGTTTGATTTTTATTTGCCGGAAAGCTTTAATAACTGTCATCGGGTTTATGTGTTTAAATTTAAATTCAGCCTGGCATCCAGATACATTCGCTTTCAATAAACCGATTGAGACTTCAGAAGAGGAATTTAGAGCCTCCGTAGTTTTTAACGGTATATCGGTAAAGAAATTTACAAATTCCTGAGCTACTTCCTGATTATAGCTTTTAGGACCACATACTGTATCTAATGTATAGCTAGTATTACGTACTTTCTTCCTGTTAGTCTCGCTATTTATGACTTTCCAAACTGTCTTAATTTTATTTTCTGCTGTTTTAATCTTGTCCAGTAAGTGAGAGCGGCAACAAGTACTTCCTGGTGGTCATGGATTACTTCACAAAGTGGCCAGAAGTCTTCGCCATTCCTAATCAAGAAGCTACAACTATCGCAGATAAATTGGTTCAGGAAGTCTTCTGTCGTTTTGGGGTACCCTTAGAAATACACAGCGATCAAGGAAGGAATTTTGAATCGCAAGTATTTCGAGAGACTTGTCGATTGATGGGTACCCACAAAACCAGAACCACCTCTTACCACCCACAATCTGACGGAATGGTGGAACGATTCAACCAAACGTTGGAGAGATATCTGGCGAAAGTTGTGGAAAGCCGGCAAAGGGATTGGGACAAGCACATACAGCCGTTTCTTCTGTCTTACCGAAGTGCAGTCCACGAAAGTACGACTGTGACACCAGCCTTCGCGAACTTTGGAAGGGAATTACGGTTACCTGCTGATTTAATCACTGGAACTCCCCCTGATGCTCCATGTAGTATAACAGATTACGCGAATGAATTGCGTAATAAGTTGAACGATGTTTATGAGCATATCCGACAATCCGGCCAACAGATGTCTGAGAAGATGAAGACCCGTTATGATCGGAAGGCAAACGGTAGGGGTTTCGACGAGGGTTCACTGGTGTGGTTGCATAACCCAGTGCGGAGCAAGGGCAAGTCTCCGAAGTTACAAGCAAAATGGGATGGACCATACCGAGTCGTGACTAGGATCAACGATGTCACCTACCGAATACAGAAGGGTCCACGAGGTGCGCCTAAGATTGTGCATATAGACCGGTTGGCGCGATACTACGGAACTAATGATGCTCGGGACGAGCATGTCTAAGGAGGGGGCAGTGTTACATCGGATGATCGGACCTACTAGAACATTCGAGAAAGCACGTGATTACAGTATGTTTACGTTGAAATTTCGAGTGTTTTCTATTATTATTACTTTCAAAGTTAGGTAGGTACCTACAAACTCGCGACCTCTTTATAAAAAGACATTAGAATTTCGACCGTACGCCTAGGGCATACGGTTCATATTTGTTTGTGTTGTACAGGTAGCTAGTAATAATAATTACCTACTTCTTTTGTTAGTGTTTTCTGTGACCCTCTAGAATATTCGAGGTTATTCTGGTGTGTCTATGGGCGAGTATAAATAGACCGCTCAGGGCCGCGACAGTCAGTCTTGTTTTGGCTACCATCGAAGCGAATCGAAGTGAACTTGAAGTGCGATATCTAAGCGAATAGTGAACAGTAGTGTATTGTAGTGTACTTATGATTAAGTTTAAAGTGTTTTGTGATTAATAAAGTTATTGTGTTGTTTAATCGGTAGTAATTAATTTATCTCATACCCAGCTCGTAACAGTCTTTTACTATGAACTAATCGTGCATCTTCTGAGCTCACTCTGTCGGGCTCGATGCCAGGTGAGAGTTCGTGGCAGGGCCATCTTTGTCACTGGACACTCTGAATATTTGCCCAGGGCCCCCAAGTTCCTGTAACTGTCCAAGCTAGAGGCTGTCAAAAGTTAACTTATCCCAGGCAGGAGGACCGCTGGATACTAACATTTTCCAGTTCGCTCCGCTCGCGAGTTAGTTAATATTTGTAGGATGTTTTTCAGAGTTGGAGAACTTTAAATTGAAACAAAACACAGAAAAAAGTTTTATATCCTTGTCATTGGCTTTATTTGTGTGTGTGGATCCATTATTGTTTGTTTACTATACCTAAAGGAGATTATGGAACCTACCTTTGGCACTCAAGCGGATTAAAATACATTTTTCCCATTTTGACCCATGGATCTCAGACTTAGGCGTTTGAAACCACAAGTCTGCATCATTAACGCCTTGCAATTGTTTATTTATTTATTTATTGACACACCAACGACTTATTCACTAACTCATTACATTAAATAATATTCTATTTCAACAGCGTTGCGGTGAACTCGTCACTTATAGGTGTGCACAGCACTTGTATAATCAATAGTAAAAAAAATAAAATGGAAATATTTATGATACTAACCCCCGAATACTGAAACGTCACTCAAAATGTAAGAGCTGCTTAACATTTGGGTGCTCCTAAACTTAAAATTTTGTATGGCCAAACGTCATTTTTGAGTATCTGTTAAATATAAGTGTTACTTAAATTTTGAGTGACGTTTCAGTATTCGGCCGTAACAAAATTAAAATTTACAAAGAATACATTGATTTTAAAATGTCAAGTAGTTAAATTAAATTAAAATACTACATAATTCAAAAAATTTTAAAACATCGATTAAATTGGGTTAGAAAAACAATTATTAATTAAAACTACAAAAATAACAAATAAATTAGAACATATTGCAACAATTACAATTAAAATTGAGAATAAAATAGATTAAAATTTGAGTTAAGAAATTCAATTAAATTATGTCCAAGTTGTTAGTGCGCGTGCTCAGCTTATTGTAGCTAGACAAAAACCAGTATAAAGGAGCTGAAAGACCAAGATTAGTTCTGTTTTTAGGCATTTGAAATGTTTCTGTTTTTAAAGTGGATCTGAATGAGGTACGGCGGGGCACATTTAGACTGATCTCCGAAACCAACTCTGGGACATTCGCCAAATTGTGGAGGGTCTTATAAAGGAAAATTAGATCTGAGCAGCTTCTTCGTTGCTCCAAGGAGCTCATCCTGATACGACAGTGCCTTTGAGGATAATCAGCTTCGCGATCACAAGTCTGTGATCTGTAGCGGAAGTACCTCGTAAACTTTTTTGGATACATTCTATTCTGTCGATGTGGACACGATACGCGGGATTCCATACAGGAGATGCAAATTCCAGTATACTCCTCACCAGAGAGTTATAGAGACCCTTAAGTGTGCCACTTGACCGGAATTCCTTGCAAGTTCTTTTTACAAATCCCGACATTTTATTTGCTTTGGCGACAATAGTGTCAAAGTGATTTATAAAGGATAGTTGACTATCAAGTTGGACTCCCAAATCACGAATGGTATCGACTTTTTGAAGAGTTATGCCGTTTAAGTGATATGCTGAAGGCTGAATCCACTTTTTTCGTGTAAATGTTATGATAACACTTAACGGCATTGAGAGTCATCTTGTTACTTTGACACCACTCGTGATTTGCGTCCAAGTCCTTCTGAAGCAAAGCAATGTCAGTACTTGATTCGATTTCCTTGTATAGTTTTAGATGTTCTGCAAACATAGAGCATTTTGAGTTTTTAATGAAGTGTATGATGTCGTTCACAAATACAAGGAAAAGAATTTTAGACCCTCATAGTTTTTGCACCTTTGACGAAATTATACAGGGTTACTGGTAATTCGACGTATTCCATGCAGGACGTTATAGTATGGTTAAATCATTAAAAGCCAATTTAAAAACGATTTACGGCGCGAATGTACTGAATTTTAAGTTATTTTCATAGCTGATGATACAGCAGACCTTTGCTAATAATTAAACGTTTAAAAAATTCAAAACTCTTAGTAGAAATCACTAGTGAAACATTTTTTTTTTGTAATTTTGGCCATTCCTTAACAAAAAGATGTTGTATAGTGAACAAAACTAATACTACGCCATACGTACTGTTCGGTTCCAACCCAGGGCAAGGTGTTACCGAAACTTTCCGCGATACACGGAGACAATCAAATCAAAGTTGCCCCTTAATAAAGGTAACTTACCTGGTGCCGGTGGGCCGAAGCGGATGATCAGTACTTGATCAAGCCGTCTCTGCAAGGATGTATGTAAATGTGCGTTTGTGTACAGTGTAGTCATGAGGTGGGTGTTAGCAGCTTGGCAGATCCGACTGTTTCAATTGACGTTGTCTCAGCAGCGTGCAGGTCGGAACGAAGCACAACAATAGTTCAAAGCACCACCGTCACACTTTTGTCAATAATTGTCAATTTCACGGTCACTCCACGCGGGTTTCAAACTTAACCTCAAATCGGCGCGGACAATGAACAAATAAGCCCGGTTTTGGTACACACTTGGGGCGTGTAGTCCGATTAACACTGAATTATCAGCAAATCGTGCAAACAAAAGGAGGTTAACTTCGATTTTAATTATTTTAATCAATCAAAGAACAAATTCGATGTGATCCCGAAAAATATCCACAGACAAGTGAGAAGCACAGATTAGATATAATATTGGAAGTCTTGACAAAGTTGCGACCGCTCTCCTCATGACCGATCCGTCCACCAAAACCTCAGCAAAACGAGGGACCCCGTCGGTGCCAGCCACCAAATTAAGAATGCGCCCCCGGCGCCAATACAAAGGCTTAAGGTTGGCATCCTTAACTAGGACGAGGTCCCCGATCTTGGGCGGATGAGTTTTGTCCGTCCACTTGACGCGCTGCTGGAGGATGTGCAGATACTCCAAGCTCCAACGCTTCCAAAAGTTCTGAGCGAGCTGTTGCACCAACTGAAACCGCAATAGCCGATTTTGGCTCACATCAACAAGAGGGTACTCCGGCAGGGCGACAAGTGGCTGTCCAATCAAGAAATGGCCCGGTGTTAGAGCCTCCAAATCGTTCGGGTCTGAAGAAAGCGGGCACAACGGGCGCGAATTTAGGACAGCTTCAATGCGGCAAAATACCGTAGCTAATTCCTCAAAGGTGAGAACGGTGTCTCCCAACAATCTCCGCCAGTGCCCCTTTGCCGCTTTCACCGCGGCCTCAAAAATACCCCCCCAATAGGGGCAGGCTGGCGGCTCAAACAACCAAGTGACTCCTCGGCGGGCCAATTTGTTACCAATGTCAACCTGGCTCTCATTAAGGAAAGCGTATACCTCCTTCAAATAGTTACTTGTACCCTTGTAGTTGGTACCGCAATCAGACCTAATCAAAGAAGGCAACCCACGGCGAGACACAAATCTATCCAATGTCGCTACAAAAGCCTCTGTCGAGAGGGAGGTTACCAGCTCCAAATGCACTGCCTTGGTTGATAGGCAGACAAAAACACACAAATAAGCCTTGACAATCTTACTATTACGAAGGGTGGACGTCTTCACCGAAAAGGGACCAGCAAAGTCCGTTCCGACGCCAGCAAAAGGCCTCGCCTCATTGACACGATCAGCCGGCAAGTCTCCCATTAAGGGCTGCATAGTGGAAGCCTTAGTCCGATAGCACGGCATGCAACGGAAGACGATGCTACGAATAGTACGACGAGCCGACAAAATCCAAAACTCTCGCTGCAGAATGGCCAACAGCGCATTGCAACCGGCATGCGAGTTCTTGATGTGACGATCGATCACCAACAATTTGACCAAATGGCCCTCCATGGGCAACAAAAGGGGGTGACGGGCCCCATAAGGAAGGCTAGAGTGCCTCAGCCGTCCTCCAACACGCAAGATACCCGTGTTATCTAAGAAGGGATTCAACTTACTGACGGCTCCCGACAACTTGACCCTACCCATCTTCAATGTCTCGATCTCCCCTTCAAAGTGTGTAGCCTGCACAGAGCGGACCCAAAGGAGGAGTGACTCTTGTCGCTCTTGAGGAGAGAGAACCGGTGACAGGCGCTTGTCCCCTGGATTCCTAGAATTATGACCAAAGCGCCTGATCCACGAGGTAACGTTCAACAATTTGTCGAGGGAGCTGTACCGATTTAACAAAATTTCAGGGTCAAACGGAGGGTCCCTTGTCCCAACAGCGAACACCTTAAGTCCGGGTAAAGGATCCGACATCAAGAGCGGCGTTCGAGGCCAATCATCCTCGCGGCGAGTCAGCCAGTCCGGTCCCCACCAGAGGGGGTGAGCAATCAAGCGGGGGGCCATGCACCCACGTGAGGCTATGTCGCCGGGGTTCAACTCTCCAGGCACGTGCCTCCAAATCAAAGGCGTTTCAGAACCCTGAATCTGAGACACCCGGTTTGCTACGAAGACCTCCAATGAGTGGACGGACGTCTTCAACCAACACAAAACAATTTGACTGTCCGTCCAGGCGTACGAAGCCCGAATGTCAACAGTTCCACCTAAGGTGCGAGCAACGTGGTTCAGTAGACGCACAAGAAGCGCCGCCCCTGACAACTCCAACTTAGGAATGGTCAATGCCGTCCGGAGGGGGGCCACCTTGCTCTTGGCCATAACCAGTGACAACTTCACCTGGCCTGTAGGGCTGACGGTGCGCAGATAAACAACGGCTGCATAACCGTGCGAAGACGCGTCACAAAACCCATGAAGGGTGGCAGCATATTTCCCAGGGGGAGGACGGCGCGTGGTAGCGCGACCTCGTTGACCGCAGGGAGTGCGGATACAAATTGGAGCCAGTCTTCCAACAGGGTGTCACGAAGTGGCTCGTCCCAACCGAATTCAGCGGTCCAAAGGCGCTGAAGAAAGCATTACGCCCAAAACAATACCGGGCAAATCCAACCATTAGGGTCAAAGGTCCTCGCGACAGTGGACAACACCAGTCGTTTAGTCCAAGTGTGAGGTGACTCCAAGTCGACATCGTACGTAAAGGTGTCTTGGACTAGTCGGTACTGAACGCCGAGGACGGCCATCATGGCGGGGTTGTCAACGTTCTCAAACAAGTGAGGATCCTGCTTATGATCCTCCAACACTCCTTCCAATAGCGCTGGCGAGTTGGACACCCATTTACGCAACTCATAGCCAGCGGAGGCCAAAATCTGAACCAACTCGTCACGCAACAGGATAGCTTCCTCAACGGTGGAAGCTCCAGTACAGACGTCATCGACGTATAGATCGGTTTTCAAGATGGCGGACGCCCGAGGGAACCTCAAACGCTCCCGATCCGCGAGCTCCCAAAGCGAACGAATAGCGACAAAGGGGCTTGATCGAAGGCCGTACGTATTCGTGTTGAGCTCGTATACAATCATGGGGTCCTGGGGATTCTCCCGCCACAGGATCAACTGATAACGCCTGTCATCCCGGTGAATAACCGTTTTCCGGAACATCATTTTGATGTCGGCCACAAAGACTACTTGATGACGACGGAAAGACGTGAAGACGTCACAAAGATCCCTCAACAATTTGGGGCCGGAATGCAGGCAATCATTCAACGAGACGCCGGAAGAAGTCCGCGCAGACCTATCAAACACTGTACGCAGTTTCCCGGTGGATGGCTTGAGGACCGCGTGATGCGGCAGGAATAAATGCTCGACTGAGCGCCAATCCAAGTTTGACACCGACATGTGTTCCAAGTCTGCGTATTCACGCATAAAGTCTACATATTTTTGCCGCAGCACCGGGTCCCTGCTCATGCGGCGCTCCATCGCCAACAAT
Organism: Xestia ashworthii; assembly: GCA_950022955.1. Taxonomy (NCBI): domain Eukaryota; kingdom Metazoa; phylum Arthropoda; class Insecta; order Lepidoptera; family Noctuidae; genus Xestia; species Xestia ashworthii. Next base: position 433,489 of record OX465549.1, on the reverse strand, counting down.
CTCTTTTCGGCCGTGGATCTGGATTGGCCGAGAGGTGGTCGCACCGCAACAAAAGGCAGCCGGGTTACAAGCCGACCGGAACGGAGTCGACCGGTGTTGTTCTGATAGAACAACTCGCACTCCTCGTGTTCCGGATTCAAGCGGGCCACCTGAGGGGGCTCCTCAACTTCCCAACACCTCTGAACGGCGTCAGAGAGAGCGGAGCCGGATGTCAACACAAAATCAGGCTCAGGTGGAGGGGGAACTTTCAACACAAGGCCCATCACTGCAAAGCCAAAGATGGCTGAGACAGCCACCATCTCATCTCATGACGCCGTGGGGTCTCCGGCTGCAAGACCTTCATATTTCCCAACATTATTCTCCCCAGCACATCGGAGCCCAACAACAAATGCACCGTACAAGGGGAATCGAACCGGGGGTCAGCCAAATCCAGGCCTGACGTCAACCGTAGAACATCCAAAGGCAACTGACATTGGGGATGGTTACCCAATATATTCGGCAGAACAAGGGCAGGAGCATCAATTTTAGGGTACAGACAACTCACAGGGGTGATTTCAAACCAGGTCTTTCCCTCAACAGTGGTGACAGCCGTTTCGCCAATTCCCTGAATCTTGCCTGAAAAGTAGTTCACATTAAGGCCGACCTGTCTCGCTAACCAAGAAGACAAAAGGCAACCCTGGGCTCCCGTGTCCAAAATGGCACGGACCACAATCGAGTCACCCAAGGGTCCCCAGACCTTGACCGAGGCCGTTGGCAACAAAACCGTCTCGATCTGGGGGGGTCCTTTAGCGAGGCAGGCGCCAATTTCCTAGCGATGCCTGGGCGGCGACCGATCGCCGCATCCAGGCTGTCGTCGTTCACGACGAGGGTAGCACTCGAATGCTTCGTCCGCGCGGTGCCCCGAGCCGCTCGCCATCGCTGGAAGGGCATATTCCACCGGATGCCTGAAGGGCGGGGGGCGCGACTCCAACCGGGGGCGTTCCGCCAGCGGAGGGGAAAGGTAGCGATGCTGGTCTGGCCATTGTTGCCGAGCAACCGCCGCGCAATTGTCCCTATGAGGGGAGGTCAAATGGCGCGCGCGCGTATCCCGATCACCATTGCGAGGGGAGACCAAACGGCGCGCGCGCGGCTCCTGTTCAGCTTGCGCGGGGGGTGGAGTGCGGTCATCAAAATTGCGGGCCTCTACCCGGTTCCCAACCGGCGTGCCAGAGGCCCGGTGCTCGTCTCCGTCATACCCCCCCCCCTGCGCGAACCCTCATCAGAAGCTGGTCTGCCAGAGCGATTCGCGTTGGCGCACAAAATCTCGAGGTGAGCGCCTTCACAAATTCTATACGGGCGGGGCTTGGGGCAGTCCCGATGAAAATGAGCCCCCAAACAAGAAAAGCACAAGCGGCGTGCGTTGGCAATTCGGCGACGGGAACCCACGTGCAAGTACAAGAATGTCGGGCAACTTGCCATACCATGCCCCGTGGCCTTGCAAAAGTCCCAATCAGGACGACTCCGGATGCCAGCAAAACGGGGGGCGGGGCGACTATCCACAGGCCCCTTGGCCCTAGTTCGTCCCTGGTTTCTTGGCCGGGAAGGCGATTGGCGTGACCCCGTGGCGCCACGAACGTTGTCCAGAAAGCGACACTCATCCTCCAAAAATTTGATGAGGTCGTCAAAGGGGGGAAGATGAGTGGCACTGTCCCCACCATACCTCTGCTCGAAGCGGGACCTCAATTCCGCGGGGAGCAACTGCAGTACAATGTGCACCAACAAGTAGGACCAATGATCCACCGGCAACTGCACTGCCCTGATAATTGTAAATGCAGTACTCGCAAATTGGCGGTTCCGAGATAAACGCGGTAAACGTGTTTTGTGATATCTACACAACAAGTCTGAATTAAATAATGTTTTCAATATACCAGAAAAATAAGAAAAAAACCGGCCAAGAGCGTGTCGGGCCACGCTCACTGTAGGGTTCCGTAGCTTCCCAGACCATTAAAAATACCAACATTTTTCGTCAGCAAAAATAACTTTGTTTTTCATAGTATTTGTATGAAAAACAAAGTTATCATTTGCGTTTTTTTGAAAAAGTGCTATATAACTCAAAAACTATTCAACTCATCAAGTTGAAAATAATTTTCCTAGAAAGTTCATATAAAGGTCTACTTCTGTGATTTTTTTCATATTTTTTAAACTTATGGTTCAAAAGTTAGAGGGGGGGGGGACACATTGTTTTTGACTTTCGGAGCGATTATTTCCTAAAATATTAATATTATCAAAAAATGATTTTAGAAAACCCCTATTCATTTTTAAATACCTATCCAACAATATATCACACGTCAGGGTCAAAATTAAAAAAAATCGCTCCCCACTTTACGTCTGGGGGAGGTACCCTAATAAAAATGTTTTTTTAAATTTTTATTTTGGCACTTTGTCGGCATGATTGATATACATATTGGTACCAAATTTCAGCTTTCTGGTGCTAACGGTCACTGAGATTATCCGCGGACAGACAGACAGACAGACAGACATGGCGAAACTATAAGGGTTCCGTTTTTTGCCATTTGGCTACGGAACCCTAAAAATCAAACTTTGTATTGATGTAATTTTTTCTTTACTTTATTATTTCTTTTGGACAAAATGCGCATTACTGCATTCTGTTCTACCATCTAGACTTGTGAACATGACAGTATTACTAAGCCCAAAGGCAGTATTTGTGTTAATTACTGCAAAATCACCTAGCATGTGTTCAATACTGCGTTTCTATTTATTAATCGTGTCTTATTATCATGCCTGGTACTACTCGTAGTTGAAAGATTTATTAACCTTTTAATTCAGCTATCTGTTCTTACTTGTTATGAGTTATTCTCATTAAAACAATTTACATGTTTTATAATAATATAATTCGTAACTTGTAACAATTGGTGACCAAAAGCAGTGTCGTTATTGATTTTTGATTGATATTTCTGATTCAAAGACACAAACCAATCACTAGTGTTGTTAAATTAGTGTAACTAAATAGTGATGTTCTCTTAACATCAAACATCTCCCTCCTAGAGTACCTAATTAATCAGAAAATTAAGAACTTATTTACTAAGATAAACAAAGCTACTGATATAAGAATTAAACTTATGTAGTATTAGTTGACATAGAGTACAACTAATCTGCTTTTAGAGGAATACTTAATTAACATTAGGTACTTACTTGAGGGTGCTTACATAAAGAAACAGGTTTCCGGTACAGACAAGTCTGTACGGGTCGGTTCCGACCGGCGCGGCGGCGCAGGTATAATATTTCAATATATTCTATTCACTCACTTATAAAGAAAAGGTTGTAACTTGTCGGTGCCGACTACCTGGACCGAGCCATACGGATTTAAGCATTTACTGGTGTCACTAAGGACAGATTCACCTGTTTCTTTATAAGAGTCAACACTGTACCGATCGGTACCGACCCGTACAGATTTGTCTGTAACGGAAACCTGTTTCTTTATGTAAGCACCCTAACAATAAACACACATTCAATTAAACAATAATAAAAATTTACTTTAGTATGTATAGTACTTAAAGTAGTTATTTTAGAGATCCATAATATGTCTGGGTTTTACCTGCCTACCTGCTCTGGTAAAGTATGGAGGCTGAGACCCTTCTATAACTGGATGTCTCATGGTTTGGGGAGTGTGTGGTGAAGTTCCCCACTTCATTTTCCCCTCTTCTCTGAGACTTGAAATCAACGTAGTCACTATCATTACTATTCCTAGTACAGCTAGATTTAGAGAATGACCTTTTGATTTGTGATGTGTTGCGCCTTAAGCTCCTACCGTCACTTTGCCTTTCAATTATGTATGAACGGGGTTCTTTTAACTTAGCCTGAACACAATCTTGTCACCTGGAGCATAGTTTGTAACTTTCTTCCTAGCTGAGTCTTCATAATTTTCCTTATACAGAGATTGCCTTAAAACTAGTTTATAATATGCATCATTCTGCACCTTAGGTTTTAATACATTAATATTACTGGGCATTATTCTTGCCAATCTGCTGTTTAACATTTGTGAAGGTGAGATATCCAATCCTGACAGTGGTGTGTTATTATAATGCAATATTCCTTCTCTATACTCAGTATTATCATCTTTACATTTTTTTTAAATTAGTTTACAAATATGTACTGCTTTTTTAGCTAAACCATTACTTTTGGGATATCTAGGTGTTGAGGTAATCAAGGTAATGTCTTTACACTTAAAATAAGTCCTACATTCAAAAGAACCAAATGGCACATTATCGGCAATTAATTCTACAGGATATCCAAAACGTGTGAATGTCTCTTGCATGGCATTTATGACATCTTTAGCACACTTCCCAGTCATTGGCAGAAGTTCTATCCAATGAGAAAAATAGTCAACTTTGACAAGGAATGATTTCCCATGAAAATCCAGAATGTCAGAACCCACTTTCACAAAACGTTCTTTGGGAATTTTATGTGGCAATAATGGTTCATTGTAATTTTGTGAACTAAACTTTTCACATGGCCTACATTTACTTACATAATCATGGATATATTCCCGCATATTAGGCCAATAAAATAAGGGTTTTGCCTTATTTATCATTAATTAGCAAAAAGATTAAATCAGCCGAAAATAAAATAAAGACGGTTTGGAAAATAATCAACAGCGAAACAAATAGAAATAAAAAACAAAGTAATGACTTAACACTAGAGACCTCACGTGGCCTTGTCAGCTCCAACAGTGAAGTTGCTCATGAATTTGTAAATTTCTTTACTAGTATCCCAATTAAAACTACAGAAACCTTAAACTCTTGTCCCTTGCTCTCTATTGATTTACTGAAAGCAAACGTTTCAGCCTGTCCAAATGAATTTAAATTTCAGCATATTAACCCCATAACAGTCTTAAAAGCTTTTAAGCAAATCAAGATCAAATTAACTGAAGATCTATGGGGTTTGTCTATCAAAGTTTGTACCTCAATTATTGAGACTGTAGCTCCGTATTTAGCCTTAATATTTAATTTGTGCGTGGATCAAGGGGTCTTTCCGGATCTAATGAAGTTCAGTAAGGTAATACCGCTTTTTAAATCCGGGGACAGTAAAGACACGAATAACTATAGGCCCGTATCCGTGTTGCCAGTTTTCAGCAAGGTGTTTGAAAAGATAATGCTCAATCAAATGCTTCACCACTTTAACACCAATAAAATATTACACGAGCAACAGTATGGTTTCACCAAAGGACGTTGTACAACTGACGCCGGTGTCACTTTATTAAAACACATATTTACTGCTTGGGAAGAGGCACAAGATGCCATAGGAATCTTCTGTGACCTTTCGAAGGCATTTGATTGCGTAAATCACGAAACCCTGATCTTGAAACTTGAGCATTACGGTTTAGGTAAACTTGCGCTCAGCTTAGTAAAATCGTATTTGAGTGATAGACAGCAGCAGGTACAAATCAATGGTGTCAATTCAATGGGTTTAAAAGTAGAAATGGGTGTACCACAAGGTTCGATATTGGGTCCCTTCCTCTTTTTAGTTTATATTAATGACTTACCCCATTTATTTAACAATCACCCGCAAATGGTGTTGTTTGCAGACGATACTTCTTTAATATCTAGGATAAACAGACGTGCCACTAATCTTGACGACGTAAATAACGCCCTACTGCAGGTTCATAATTGGTTTACTGTAAATAATTTAGTTCTAAATGGGAAAAAAACTAAGTGCATCAGATTTGCTCTACCAAATGTCAAAAGTAGTGATTGTGACATAGTATTAAATCAAGAGAAACTAGAATTTGTCGATAAAACGATTTTCTTGGGAATCTCGCTCGATTCAAGGCTACAATGGGGCCCTCATTTAACATCTCTTGCAGGACGCCTAAGCTCAGCAGCATATGCTGTCAGAAAAATCCGTCAATTTACCGATGTTGATACCGCGAGGATAGTTTATTTTAGTTATTTTCATAGTATCATGTCATACGGTATTTTACTATGGGGACGGGCTGCAGACATCGAGTCTATATTTATTCTGCAGAAAAGAGCCATCAGAGCCATATATGATTTACGTAGACGCGACTCTCTAAGAGAGCTGTTTAAGGAAATTAATATCATGACAGTACCTTGTCAATACATCTATGAAAACATCATGTACGTTAGGAAAAATCTGCATTTATTCAGTAAAAGAGGTGACAGACACCACTATAATACTAGAAATAGGGACCAACTAGTTCAGCCAGGTTTCAGGCTTGCTAAAGTAGATTCCTCTTTCATGGGGTACTGCTTAAAATGTTACAATAAAATACCTCTCCACATTCTACAACTGAATGAGACGAAATTTAAATCTTGTGTAAAACGCACACTATGTAGTCAAGCGTATTATAAGTTGGTGGATTACATCGATGATAAAAATGCTTGGCTCAATGCCGGTCCTGCTCCACAACCATAGGAGCAAACTAATTGATTCCCAGTCAAGTTATTGTGGAAGCTGCAGAAGATTGTAAAAAAAAATCCTTGCATTGTATAGATTCCATATATTAGTATTATATAACTTCATAGCGCATGTGTGAGTACTATGTACTGTAAAGCCACCATTTACATCTAGTTATTTTATTTTTTCTGACTTGAATAAGCCTTGGCGGCTGAGAGAATGTCATGCTCACTCAAATGTCTCGGTGATGGTGGCGGGTGTGTCGGGTCATTTAGTTCCCTTCAATATGGTTGAGCTGAATGGTGCTGATACATGCGTCATGTTCGTGAACGGGCGCTGTCAATTGAGACTGGTCAACTCTCAGCTGCCACGGTTAATTTTAATTTATTTATTTTTTAAGTTGTTGATTTCATCTTTTCTCTGGACGCTCTTAATGTGCACGTCTGTCTACATCGTTCTCACATATATGTATAATCACAACATGAATGATGTAACCAAGATTTTGTAACAATATTTTGATTTAAAAGAGTGTCCATGGAGTTTCTTGCCCGTTCTTCTCCATAGAGATCTACGCTAGGGAATGGGCAACTACAGTACTTTCTCAAGTTATTATGCCTTGTGACTGTGACTGTAGCTTTGATTTAGTTTTGTATTTTTGACATTCAAAAGTGCCGTAATGGTCTAATTGAAATAAATGATTTGAGTTTTGAGTTTGAGTTTATACACTTTGACACACCACAGTGACCTTTGTGTAAGATATCTAGTACTTATATAAAGTTTCAATGACATTGGAACTACAAGCCTGTTACCAACAAACAATAATCCATCCTAAAGGTAAATGGTATCCTTGAATTTTTCAAATATTTTGCATTCTTTAGGAACTGACTTTGGCCACCCTTGGTAATAAAATCTAGATATAAGATTCCGCGAACGACGTCAACGCACTGACGTACTAGCGCGAAACGCGGCACTTTACCTTGCGGCTTCTGTGTGTGTAATACTTTTGTTACTTTCGCTACCCTCAAACGCAGCACTGTAGAATACTACGTTCAGTGTCAGTGGTGCAATAGAAGCTATTTATTATACTTGCTACGCTCAAACGCGGCATTGTCGAATACTGCATGTAGTTTTAGTGGTGCAAGAAAAGCTCTATAATATACTTGCTACTCTCACACGCAGCAATGTTGAATACTGCGTTAAGCTTTAGTTAGTATTCGTTGCAATGTACTAGAACGTTAAATAAAGTTGCAGTAACCATAGCAAGTACTGCACAACCTTCTAGCACATGCTGAGTACTGTATATCCTGTTAGCAAAAGTAATAATTTGGTGCAAGTACTGCGTATCTTGTTATATGAAAAACATGTTTATAGTAAAAAAAAACATGGAAATTAATTTTTTATGTATAGATTAGCCCCTTGTTGTGTCATTTTTGCAAAAAAAGTGAAAATCGCAAAAATGTCGATTACTGCACTTACAATTATGACGGCAGTGCAGCCGTCTCAAGGCGTTGGTCGCTGAGACCAACGGGTTCAGCAGGCCCGTACGCAACCCTGACATGCTGGCGACGGCCGGTAGCCCCAAAATCTGGCTGATGTGCACATCAGCCAAGCAGCGCTTGTTCTGGTACCGCCGGGACAGGAGCTCCAAAGCGGTAGGGTAAGCTGCATCAGTCACCGGCAAGTGCTGCACCAAGGCTCTGGGCCTCACCTTCCAGGACCGACAACAAGTAGGCCAACCTCTGGGCGGGTCTGAGGTCCGAGCGCGAATCAACCAAACTCTCAAACAAGTTTTTGAAGCTCAGCCAGTGGTCCAAGCGACCATCAAAATGTGCCAGCTCCAAGGTAGGCAGTCTACCTAATAGTCCGGGGCCTGCACCAACCGAGGTCTCCAGCTTGGCCTGGACAGGCAGCCGGCTCTTCAAGATTTCCCGGGCTCTTTGACTTACGACGTCCCCCAGGTTCAAAATCTGGTCGTAGTCACCGACAACCTTATCGCGGGCTGCCTGGCCGAATACGTCCAGGTCCACGTCGGTCACGAACTCGTTGAAGCGCGTGAACAAGGCGTCAACATTACCGAGTCGCTCGATTGCAATTGCTCGGTCCGGTCAAGTGTGACCTCTTCGAGATCCGAGCGCTCAGTGGTCGCTGCAGCCGACGTGAACCACCTTAGCTGTGAGATCAAACCAGCGGCCGCCTCTTTTACAGCCTTCAGTGAGGCCATTGCAACCAAATATCAGGACAGCAACAAGTTAAATTTAACCAAACAAACCAATGACTGTTAGCCCACAAATAAATTTTAACAAGTAAAACTTAAATTAAATTTATTTCAAGTCTAAATCCGACCCTGGTTTTATTTCAAGGGGTACACCTGCCTTTTCAAACCGCCTAAGACAGATGACAATACACAACCAGATAGTTTGTGTATAACAATTCACCTTAATATGGTTTCAACCACAAGTCAACATACAATACAAACACAATAAAATCAACATGTAACAATTAAATGATAAATAGAGATTATGTGGACGGGTAGCGCCCTCTATTGGAAAAATAGCGCACTAGCTGCAATGAAACGGCAGATGTCAACTAGATGGCTTCACCGAGTAATATTGCTTATTTTCTCAACAATGTAAATTACAAATAAAATATGGAAAATACATACACAAAATTCTAATAATTAGCCATGATGAGTTTTCTTTAAATTATAATTAGTTATATAGCCTAGTGTTTGACGAGATAAAAGGACTCGTGTCTAAACCAGGCACAGCAGTTCTGTGATGGATGACGCGACACCTTTCTTTCACTTGAGAATCTTTTCATGGAAGATATACTTGATTTCTTGAATATTAAATAAAAAGCTGATGACGCGGACGAGGCGTGGGATAGCCGTTAAAATAATAACCCGTGCCTAAATAGGAGCCACGAATGTGTATGTATTCTGAATTATTGCTACTTTGTGAGAATTACTTAGCATCATGCAACATGTGTATTGAAAGCTCATACTGATATTCCACTCTGATGTTATTTTCAGGGCTTCAAATATTCCTTAATTAATTGATAATTAAGACCAATTAAGTCTTCTCAAGAACCTGTAGGCGCAAGAAAATGCCACATTAATAAGGAGTAAATTAGGGGCACGCTCTGGTTCCAAACATATACAGCCACGTGTAATATTCTGCAATCCACACAGACTGCGACTGCTGTCTGCGTCTCACGTCCATGGTTGGACCTAAATATAGGGTAGTATGGTCTACCCCAATGTAAGTGTGAACATTACAATTTAATAACCTAAGAATCTGGGCAGGAGCTATAACCATATTATACTGATGTCTGTGCCTACACTGAATAAATAATTGAGAAGACTGAAGAGAGTTTTTTAATTTCAATCAACACCTCATGCGCTCAGAACCCACATAGTCTCATGGAAAACTCCGCTGGCAGCTGGTGGTAAGAGACGGAAGGATCTTACAAACAAGCTACAATATTAAACTATCACACAGCACACAATCATGTATCTACAATACACTGAGCAACAATATTCTTATATTACCAGTACAACAGCAAGGAGGTACCTAGGTGTGCCAATGCAATTAATTTTAATTAAATGTGAGAGCCCGGCTGACAACGGCAACAAATCAGTTTAATGTTCTAGACTTCCAATTTGACCAAACACTAAGTAAGTTGATTTTATAATGATGAACCACGCTCTGCTACCAAAATGTTCGGTCTAAAACCAGGGCAAGTTGTGGTGACCGAACTGACCGCGATTCACGGACACAAACAAATTAATGTTGCCCTTACGAAAAGTAACTTACCTGGTGCCGGTGGGCTGAAGAGGATGACCAGTCCTTGATCACGCCGGGTCTGCTGTGTGTCTGTGTGTTATGTATGTGGTGGGTGAATTTGCAGATCCGACTATGTTTCAACAGACGCTAGTCTCAGTAGCGCGTAACAGGTCGGAATGCAGCACTGGCGATACTTCAAGGCACAACCGTTAACAATTTTATCACAATAATTAATGTCAATTTCACAGCACGCGGGTGACTTTAATAAGCCTCAACAAAACGCGGCGCTTGACAATGAACAAATAAACCCGTTTTCTGGTACAAATGGGGTTGTTTTGTCCAATTAACACTGAATTATAACCAAAATATTGCAAACAAAAAAGATTCACTTGGATTTTCCAATTATCTCAATCAATCAATAAATTCGATGTAATCTCGTAAGGAATCAAAAAGACAAGAGAGCAAAAACGTCAAGCGATGACAGTTGATATAACAGTGACAGTCCAAACGTCAAAAAACAAACTGTCAGATGCTCGGACGACAAGAAATGCGTTCGGAAACACGCATGGTACGAAACAGATTTAGTACAGGAAGGCGTTCATCTCATAAAAGGTATTCGGAAAATCAAATCAAACGATTCCGTGAACAGTATTTTATTTTTAATCAATATCAATCACACCGGCAAAGCTGTTGCTAATTTTGTGAGCAAACATGTTAGTACGAGAGCCCATGTCCAAAATGTTTGCCTCAACCTTTTACGATCAAATCCGTAAAAAATGTAAATTGGTTATTGTGATTCCAAAAATACTAACTTCAGTTACTTTGCCTGACCGCGTTTTCAAATAAGCTGAATTTTGTTCTGATCTAATCCGTCTAATTTGATTTAAATAATGTAAAACAGTGTGTAGTTAATTTTGAATACCAAAAACACAATTTTCGGACACCACTAGCGTCGCACGTTGTGAGAAAATTTAATATGAGGCAAAAAAAAACCTATTGCAAACAGTCTGCAAATCTTGTTTTCGACTGACATTGGGTTCATTGTTTAGGAATCTTAGTGGATGAACAAGCACATTGCGAACAGGTTTAAGTTAAGATGGTATTGAGTTGAGTTGCCTAAGTATGCACATTATCGCGATATAAGTACTGGCAACCTAAGACGATCATGGTCTTGACGTTACTTTATTCGACAACACGTTACTAAGCTTACTAATTAATATTATTAATATTCGTTGAATAAAAGTCGGTCCCCTAGACTATTTAATTGAGTGCGCGAACAGAGAATGCGTGTTCGCTGACTCGAGTCCACCACTACTACGTGTGCTCTCACAAATGTGCGCGAACATTTCGGTGAACACGCGCATGTTTTGTTCATGATCACTAGAACGAGTCCACCGAAAAAAATATGTGGCACACTGGTAGAACGTCTTAGTCGAATAAGACGTGTAAAAATGAGTTATTTGTTTTAAAAGTGAAATTGATAAAAAATAATAATAATTCACGAAATTGTTTTCTTTGATTTTCTGCATACCTTTTACCTTTTTTTTCCTTTTTTACAAAATCAAAAACATTTTTCATAATGGCGTCCATAACTTTTCAATAAGATTTATACCATTTTAGAGAGCTGATAAGACAAGGAAATTTTTCTAGTATTTTGTACATCTGGCGCAGTATTATTTTTTTTCACTATACAACATCTTTTAATGACGGAATAGCCAAAATTACAGAAAAAGTTGTTTCATAAGTGATTTTTCCTACAGGTGTGACGAAGTGGGTGCAGATGATGAAATAATAAACGTTTCTTATGCGACTTGGTAGTTTATTATTGTAGAAATCGTATGATTAAAAATAAAAAAAACTGAAACAATAAATAAAAAATACATGGTTAAAAAAACAGTCCTAGTATGACGAAATTTTTAATAGGCGGCGAGGCGCCGCAGTTACAAGATAGTATTTTATAATCAAAAACTTACCCCGTGCGTCGGGTTTTTTTTAGAACATCTTCATTAAATAGAAACTAGCTGTGCTAGTTAGAGTAAACACTCAATACTCTGGTAGCAGGAAGAAACTTAGGAAGATGTATATCGTTACATAATTTTTGTAGGACTGATGATAAAAATGGCTGTGCAGTCAATGCGACAAGCCAATTTTAAATTCGAATTTTGAAAGGACTGTTACATTTCTTTCTTTGAGTACAAGTAAGTACTATGGAGGTTTTTTAGTCGTCGTGGAGGTTTTACGTCCACGAGACTGTAAATGAAACGACATCTTTACACAGGTGTAAGATTTTTTGAACTTTTAGTTATTTGAAAAGGTCTGCTGCGTCGTCAGCTGTGATAATAACTTAAATTTCAGTACACTCGCGCCCTAAATCGTAATCGTTTAAAAGATTTAATCTGGAATTTTTCATAAAAACTAAAAATCGGCCTAACTCAAAAACCACTGAATTTCGGTTCTACCGAAATTCAGCCATTTGGTGGCTTAATTTCTTGCATTATAACCCTACTATAACGTCCTGCAAGGAATACGTCAAATTACCAGTAACCCTGTATACAATGAGCACTTGGAAGCTAACATTCAATGCATTATAGCCGAAATACAGCTTCCAGATTTAGGCATGAGGTCACATCACTAAAACCATATCCATACATAAGTATATCATAAAAAATGTTTTTCTGCATTTAATTTTAAATTATGGTTCTCCGCCGCTAAAAAACACCCGTTCGTTTTGTCAAGAAAACGTTACTTTTCCGAGGCGGGTTGCAGAAAAATTCGAGCTCGCTTCGCTCGTTCATTGCATACTACAAAGCTACCATTATTTTCAAGTGCCCACGGCCCCCAATCGGTTAAAGACGGCCCTGGTTCGAACCCGCGACTAGTGCAACCTTAAGAAAACGCTTTTCATTTTTGAACCTACGTATAATTGGTCATATTGGGCTTCTATCACAAGTGCGGCCCGCCTTTATTTTTAACCGACTTCCAAAAAGGAGGAGGTTCTCTATTCGACTGTATGTATTTTTTTTTTATGTATGTTCACCGATTACTCGAAGACGCCTGAACCGATTTGAATTTTTTTTTTTTTTTGTTTGAAAGGGTATACTTCCAAGTTGGTCCCATAGAAATATTGCCATAAAAGACAGCAAATCTGTCGTGATTGCTGCAATCGCTTGGATGTTTATTGTTTACACAACATCATAACATAACATCACGCCTGTATGCTCGGAGGGGGTACGCAGATGTGTACAGTATACTCATATTTCGACAGTTAGGTATGTTATATAGGGTAACGTACAGCAATTTTGGTATTTTCTACAACAACAATTTGATAAGAACCATTCTACCATCAGATCTGATGATAAAGCCAAGAGTCACGGAACTCCATAATGAGACAATGTATCCTAGTCGTGTTTGGGCTTGTTGTAATTGTAACGGTATGCACTTTCCATGTGTACCAAGCACGTATGTGAACCACTCAAAAGTGAAAAATAACTTTAGCTTCTGAAGTCGGTGACAAAAAAATTAAATCAATCAAACAAACGTCACCGACTTCAGAAGCTAAAGTTATTTTTCACGTTTTTGGTTTTTTTTTTGAAGTCGGTTTTATTTTTTGCAAAATAGTACATTATGGTACAAGTGTGTAATGTTGGTGATTACCGCCGAGGCGCCATTGAGAACCGAGCCGTTAGGCGAGGTTCTTAAGGCGATTACACGAGCCAAACGCGAGTTTTATAATTACTAAAAGTATATGATTCACTGCTATAAACAAGACCAGAAAAATATATGATATTCTTCAGGATATATGCTAGCATGATACTGTTTTGAAAACATAATACAATTAATTTGGCCCGATAAAAATAAATCACGAACTTACCTCTAAAAATATCTTTCAAACAATAAAAAACCTACTAATATGCATGCCATCATTCTGAATTTTTGGCAAATAATTCTACAAGCAATATATTAGCATGATACTGTTTTAGTTTTTTAATCCAATCAATAGTTTTTTTGTAAATCGATCGAAACCACTCATTTCGCGCTATTTGGCCCGCAGTGGCTGACGTAACAACCACTTTGCAAGCTGATTAGAACTTTATTCTAACAGCATTTCAAACGAAGTTTGAACCACCACAAATAGAGTTGCTAATTTAGCTCGTATAGTCGCCTTAAGAGAGCCGAGACGGTAATCATCAACACACACGTGTATCATACGACGTTTTTCAACACACTTGAGAATAAAATAATACTAAAAATAACTATAATTTCAACAGTGAAAACGAGTTGTGAATTTTTTTTCGCAATGGCGGGAATAATTCATCAGTTTTCCTATGCGCGCGCATCTAACAATGGCCACAGAGTATATATATAATCACTATGACAATGGCGATCGCCCATAGACTAAAAGAATGAGGTTTCTTTTTTTTGGCTTTTCGCGGATAGCGTTTTAGCAACGTACGAAATGGGGAATTCAAAGTTTTATTATTAAAAAAAAAGTAAAAAAAAAAGAAAACAAAAGTTGCATTTGAGTGAAAGTTTTATTTATTAAAAACTTATAAGTTGAAATTATCTATGTAGATACGAAGTTGTATGAAATGAGCAAGCAATAGGTACATTAATTTATTTGTACTATTGAACACGATCTTTTTTGTATCGAAACTTTTTTAAGAACAAAGCAATTCAACCAATAAAATAAAAAAAAAAACCCTATAACTCACTTGTGAATAATAGCAATGAAAAAGTCACAGTTTGATTACAGGTGTCATTATGTGCCTAATTGCGGTGAAATTAGAGCCACTTTATGAGCAAGTGTGTTGAAAAAGTTTTTATTTAACCACCTTGTGGCCCCTGCCTGCCAAAAGGTTGCCGACCGCTGGTCTACGCGATGCGCAAACGGGAGGTTGTAAGGGAGTACACGACCGGCTACAGGCACGCGAAGGGGAAACCCAGCGCAAGCAGCAGTCGGACGCGGAAACGAGCGGGCAGGGAACAGTACGTGCAGGGGAAACCCAACGCGAGAAATCACTGCCCGCACCAGGACCATCCGGGGGAAGCGAACGGAACCGCGACGAGATGACTGGCGACCGACACCGAACCAGGAAACGAGGCAAGCGGGCTGGGTTTCTAAACCGGGTGTCTCTGGAACAAAAAGCCAAGCCGGGCCCCACAGAACCGCAACCAGGCCCAAGTGGACAGGGAGCGGCGAAGCGGGATTCGTGGTATAAATACAGTTTCCCCTTTCGCACACCCAGTTAATATAGAGGCTTCAGTGGAAGCCTCACTCGCAATATAGTGATATTGCGACTTAAATGGGAATATTAATCCTGCCGCTATTAACTCACAAAACCCGCCATAACTAGATTTTTCATCAAATCAGCAAAATATTCGTCAGGTGTTACGTAGTTATCACCATTCCTGTCGTGGGTCATAATTGAAAACTTGGTTGAAAAAGAGAGCACGAAACAAACATGCACCGTCACCAACAATTCAACTTCTCCATTAACGTTCAGATTTTCTTTAGCCATTTTAAAAAAGTCTAACCGACAAAACCTATACTAAACCAAACGAAAACAAAACAAATGCCAAATACAAAGCAGAGTCTATAACCAAAACTACTAAACCGAAACAAAGCAAATGCGATCCAAAATATTATGTCAAGAAAAGAACAGCCAAAATCGTCAAAAATAATCCGCTAGAAATATTTAGGTATAGTATGTACTATTAGATACGGCGGCTACTCAGTGAAAACACAACGATAGCGCGTTTTAAAATACTACTAATGCCATCTATTGTCAACATTTAGAACTAAATAGTACATTGTTACCCTAGGGGTGAAAGTAACTTATTTAGCGCGGGCGCCAATAGTTCGAGGGACTAAATAAGTCTTTAACCCGAGGTAAACACTGTGCTTTTCATTACGAATACGAGGAAATAAAATAAAAACACGAACAACTCGAAAAAAAAGTGAAGATCGGATTGCCGCTTTTCCGCCTATTTTGTTTTTTTTTCTGTGGCCGGCTATTCAGAGTTTATGTTTCACATTCGTCACTGAAAAAATAGTAAATATTTTGTCCAAATCTACGTTATTTAATAAAACATTTGTAACTAAAGTTTCTATGAAGATTTATACAAACTTTCATACCCTATTTTATTACCTTAGGGGTGGAATTTATCAAAATCCTTAAGGGATGCCTACGTCTGCCGGGGTTGCGGGCCTGTTCGAAAGAGATACCACGGCCCCGGAACATAAAGGGCGAGGAAGGAACATGGAAGGGTTTTAGTCAGTAAAAGTCTGACACTCCCTCCCGCTCCGCCCAGAGTGGGAGAAGTCATTTGATGAATCCTAAAAAAAAAAAATGGGATGCCTACGTCATAGTAGCTTTATGCATGCAAAGTCTCAGCCCGATCGGTTTAACCTTTAGATAGAAGATAGATAGAAGATAAACATTACTTCCCTACGACCCTACGAGTTCAAACACTATATTTACGACATATAATTATTTTGTAATTAATATCATCCAATAATACAAAATAATATTAATAGAAACTTACGTTTTATTAACTATTTACCACAAAACAACCGGCACCGCAACAACAACAAAAAACTTATAATAAAAAATATAACTAATAACAAAATATTATATGCAAGATTTCTGAAGTAAGATACAAGACTTATGTCAGATACTATCAAGAGCGTTTGTGCCTTCTGATTTTGTAGCGTCAGATCAGTTTGCATCTGTATTGCGTGCCCATTTTTTAAACCTTTAGAAACGAAATGAGACTTACAGGGAATTTAGTTAAAAATAGTAAAAACTTAAAGCGATAGGCGATTAATTTCTTAAACGTGAATTAAAATAGTTATGATCAAATAACTTTGGCCCTCAATCCAGACGCCCTGTAATAGATTATTGGTAATTAATGGTTGTTATTGTTATGATTAATCCATTCCTGTCAAAATGTGATAAAATAATTTTAAGTTTTGAATAAACTTGAAAGTATTTATTTTTACTTAATAAATTATTCAATAAATTCTTTAATTTTATCAGTCGTGTCTGTAAAAATAGACTAGTTAAAATATTAAGTAATAATATAGCAAAAACAAGAAAATATTGCAAACGGATATCCACCTTTTATGTCGTTGATATTTTAGATGACGGTACCAAGAAACGTCAAAGTTGTTTGTTCACGACTATAAAAGGGGGAGTTCCGAGTGGCAGAGACCTGAGCCGGGTAAGCTGTACCAGGCTACACGCAGCTTACCTGCACAATACGACTCCACACATAACATACATCCAGCTGCGTGTCGTATTCCAAGTTAATATAGGTACGACACGTAGCAAAACCACACACGCACGTCTCTACACTCACGTAGACTCACGCGTGGTCGCGAGTCGCGGGCCCGCGACGCACGCAAACACTGGGCGGGGTTACAATATACAATACCGCTCACACACACACGTCGGTTCCTTAGTCCGTACCACTACCGGCTAGCTCTGGTTAGTGGGGCGGGCGGGGACCACACATCCACTGTAGGTGCGCTGTAAGTCGGCACCTCTGTCGCTGGTTGTCCTCCGCCGGGCCTCCTCCGGGTAACCGGAGGTCTCACCGCCAGGGGACGGACCGCCGAGGTGCCGTGAAGATAACAGCGCTGTAAAACAGCGCTGTGGCGCGCCTACAGTTTACAACATAGCGACCACACACAGGGCCGCATGTTGCTATCATGCGGCCGACAGGACTTGGACGCATTAGTCCAACATAGAAACGGGCTCCGCTGTAGCGGGCCCAGGTATGGCTTCCGCGGCCAGGGGGCGAAAGCCCCGGAACCGCCTGCCGCGCCCCCTTGCGGGGGCGCAGCGAATGCTATGTTGCTGATGGCAGAGACCATTCTTGTTCGAGACATCGACCAGAACGGAGCTCCGGCTTACAGGTAAAAGTTAAGTTATTTTCTTGCTGTTATTATATCATGTTTTAAATGTTTGCTGTTTTGCCATTATCATTGTGTTTGATTGCTATTGTTATTATGTTGGATAGAATAGTGATCATGGACTATTATATACATAGTTCAGTGTTTTGGCTAAGTTGTAGCTATAATTATAACCAGTATTTGATAAATAATATAAAATGTTCACTGTAATATGTTTTGATGATTAAACTAAGTGTTAGTTATTTAAATGGCTTATTGACTTGATATCCTTACTATTTCCTATATTTACTACTTGATATCCTTACCATTAACTATATTTCTTTACTATTTCCTTTCACTTCTAAACACACTTAACTTAAAAATTAATTGTTAATCTAATACCATTTTTAAAGCTTTGACTTTCTTATTATCTAAAAATAATTAAATAGGTTTTTCATTGGCTTATTAGAGTTAGCTTTTGCTTTAGCTATTATCAGAAGTGGGATAGTGTCCAGTTCACTGTAACTAATACTTTCCTAATATTTTTTCAGAATGGAAATCCCAGTTTTGCAAGAACTGCTGAGGGCCATCAAAGATGCTGTTTCCGGAGGCCATCATAAAGAGAGTGACGTCGCTTTACCGATCTTCGATCCAGCTACGAGTGACCTGGGTGCCGAATCATCAGCATCATGTGCGGCAACATCGACGCTCTTGCTAAGGAGTTTGGTTGGAGCAGCGTCGCTACCGTGGCCAAAGCCGGTAAGGCCCTTAAGGGAACAGCTTTGTTATGGTTCGAGACGTGGGATCCCGCAGACGGTCGTACATGGGAAAATTTATGTTTAGAACTAAAAGCGTTGTATCCCGAAAAAAATAATTTTGCAGAAAAAATGCAAAAAGCTGTACTGTATTCATCAGAATCTGCAGATTCCGGTTTGCTAGAGAGGTTTAGCGGTTTGCGGTTTGCTAGAGAGAAAATTAGGTTACTCCGTACTACTAAAGTTGCATTTACCGATTCACAATTAATAGAATTAGTTTGTGGCAGTATATGTGACGTTAATGTAAGAATGGCCTCTTTTAACAGCAATGTCAAATCTACATCTGAGCTAATTTCCTTATTTACCTCATATACAAAAATAAGGAAACGACCTTTAGAACATAACGGTAGAAATTCTCCTAGTACTAATCCTTCTAAACGTCCTAAAATAGATACTCGGTCTAACGACATAAAATGTTTTACATGTGGCAAGGCTGGGCACACTAACGCACAGTGCTATAAAAATAATGTAAGTAGATCAAAATAATGCACAACAACGTGAACAAAACTCTGGGACTTCGACAAGTAGGTTTTGTACTTACTGTAAAAAACCTGGTCATAACGATTCGATTTGTAGGTACAAACCTAAAAATGATTCTGATACAACCGAAAAAGTGGTTAATTTTTTAGACCAAACAAATTGATACTGATGGCAGTATCAATATATGATGTAGCCATAAATTCACTTGTAGATACTGGAGCTAGTTGTAGTATAATCAAGGAATCGATAGCAAAACGTCTTGGCTGCCATTTTAGCCCATGTCATTTAAATCTACGTGGTGTAGGAAACAGTCGATTACAAGTACTTGCTAAAATTACAGTACCAATTAAATTTGAAGATTTATGTATTGAATTAGATATTTTTGTTGTTAATGACACCGACTTTTGCTATGATCGTTTAATAGGTAGAAATGTTATTCAATATCCAGATATAGAAATCGTGACTGACTATTTAGGTTCCCGATTAGTACGGAAAGCTGTCGCTAAATGTAGTTTAGACATTAATTTTAAAAGGGATGAGGCATTTGGATTCCGTGGTGCGGGATAGGATGAAAGCCATTTTTGTAAAATACCCCTCGGTTTTGAAGTCTATTGGCCATGTCAAGACCGGTGAGCTTGAAATAAAACTAAAAAAGGATGAGGTTGTCTACTACAGACCATATCGATTAGCCCCAGTAGAAAGAGAAACGGTCCAAGAGATAGTCCAAGAATTATTGGATAAACAAATAATTAAGCAAAGTAATTCACCCTTTGCTAGCCCTGTGATTTTAGTTAAAAAAAAAGATGGAAGTGATAGAATGTGTATAGATTATAGAGCGTTAAATAAATTGATAGTAAAAGATAGATACCCTCTCCCTTTGATTGAGGCTCAAATTGACAAGTTAGGTCATTCTCAATATTATATTTCACTTGATATGAAAAATGGCTTTTATCAAATTCCCGTATCAAGTAAGTCAACTAAATATACTGCATTTGTAACACCGGACGGACATTATGAGTATCTAAAAATGCTTTTTGGTATTTGCAATGGTCCCTCGGTGTTCCAAAGAGCAATCACCAAAGCAGTACATCATTTAAAGTTCCTGCTTGTATACATTGATGATATTTTAATCCCCTTTAATACAGTAGAAGAAGGACTAGCCTATTTGGAACAGACAATTTCGGCTCTTAATTCTTCTGGCTTCACGGTCAACCTTAAAAAATGTAAATTTTTTATAGACAACATTGAATATCTAGGTAGACATATATCACGGGATGGTGTTAGACCAAGTGAAACTAAAATTAATGCCCTAGCTAATTCTCCAGTCCCCAGTAATGTTAAACAAGTCCGCCAGTTTATGGGTCTATCCAGTTACTTTAGAAAATTTATCCCCGATTTTGCTTCGCGAACAGCATGTATTACCAATTTAACCAAAATTAATAAAAAGTGGGAATGGGGCTCTGAACAGGATGCAGCCAGAAAGTATGTAATTGATCATCTTATTTCCAAACCATTGTTAACTATTTTTGACACTTTACTTCCGACAGAATTGCACACTGATGCTAGTTCCATAGGCTATGGGGCAATACTCTTACAAAGAGTCGGTAACGTTAATAAGGTCGTAGCTTACTATAGTAAACGAACTAGTCCTATAGAATCCAAGTATTGCTCTTACGATTTGGAAACCCTGGCCATCTTCAATGCTCTTAAACATTTTAGAGTTTACCTTCTTGGTATTGAATTTACAATCGTCACAGATTGTAACGCAATAAAATCCACCATGACAAAGAAAAATTTATCCCCTAGGGTAGCTCGTTGGTGGACTTTAATGCAAGATTTTCACTTTAATATTCAATACAAAAAGGGTAAATTCATAAGTCATGTTGATTTTTTAAGCCGCAATCCTGTTGAATCCTCGTTACCCATACGTAAACGTAGTTTTCCAGAAATTAATTTAATTGAAGTCTCTGATAACGCTAGGCCCAATTCATGGTTGAAGATTGCTCAGACAAATGACTTAGAGACTCAAAACTTTATATCTCAATTACAATCGGGAGACTTAGATTCTAATCAATATTTAATTAAAAATGGTTTATTGCATTACAAAACTAATCCCGATGCGGAGCCGAAAATGTTTGTGCCAAAGGGTTATACATAGACTAAGTATATGTAAACTGTTTCACGATGAAAATTGTCATGTAGGGTTCGATAAAGTGATGCATAAAGTTCAACAGTATTTCTGGTTCCCTGGAATGTCGGCTTTTGTAAAAAAAAATATTTACCATTGCTTGATTTTTATTGAAAAAAAGAGATGTTCTGGCCCAAAACAAGGGCTATTACATCCTATTGATAAAACCGCTTTACCATTTCATACCATTCATTTAGACTGTACCGGGCGTTTTACGTTAACCACGGAAGGCTTTAAATATATTCTATTATTAATTGATGGCTTCACCAAAATTTGTTTGTTAAAGCCTCTGAAAACTCTAAATGCTCGAGAGTTAATTCCAATAATAAGAGAAACCGTGTGGTACAAATTTTAGTTCAAATCAAGTCCGAGCACTTTTTAGGGAGCTTAATATCGAACACCACGTCATGATAGCTACAGGTACGCCTCGAAGTAATGGGCAGGTCGAACGTTACGTATCGACAGTTATCAATATGCTTAGTACTATGTGTAGTGAAGCGTCAGAATGGTCGAAAGAACTACCAAAAGTACAGCAGTCTCTGAATACCACTGTGCAAAAATCAACCGGTTTCTCTCCTTTGCGATTATTAATTGGTGTCGAAGGAAACATACCAGTTGTGCAAGCCCGTTTAAATGAAGTTATAGGTGAAAATATAGATCATAACATCAATGTGCAGGTTGATCGTCAACTTGCTAAGCAACGTTTATTAAAAGTCGCAGAAAAATTCAAACAACGGTTTGACTCTGTTAGGCGGAATAATAAAAACTATAATATAGGTGATTTGGTTTATGTTAGTCAGGACCATAGGCGTAATGATAAATTAAGTTCAAAATTCAAGGGTCCTTATGAAGTAAGCTCGATCCTCCCCAATGATCGTTATTCTCTAAAAAATAATGGTAATAATTTGAGAAATATTATTGTGGCTAAGGAAAATTGCGATTCTGGCCTGGAGAATGGGTAGACGAAAACATAGCTGTTGAAAATGCCATGTGAACAAAATTGATTTGTATTTTTAAATAGGCTGCGCTATGTTTTTTTATATTTTTATTTTTTTATTTGCTTTGGTTGGTCCATCTTTCATCATAATAACAGTGAAATGTGATTGATAACGTTCTATGTGGTCTATAATTATGAATAAATTGTACTGTAGAAACAATATTTGAAATTATTTATTCAACAGTCTATTTTTTTAAATATCATGTACCTGTAATGTTTATTATCCGCTGGTAGCCTCCTATTTGGTGCCAAGTTATCTCACCGACAGCGGGTGAATGTGACTGGCATGTCTATGTAGTTGGCTAGTGTTTATAATCCGCTGGTAGCCTCCTATTTGGTGCCAAGTTATCTCACCGACAGCGGGTGAATGTGACTGGCATGTCTATGTAGTTGGCTAATGTTCGTTGGTTAATCTCAATGGCAGCGAATGAACGTGGACCTCCAGGTCTATGTAAATACCCTAGATAAGATTTTTATTTATTTTCTCTTTGTAATTAACAACACCTGGCAATACTTCGAGGACGAAATACCGTCAGTATGGCATTCCTTTCCTGTCAAAACGTGATAAAATATTTAAGTTTTGCATAAACTTGAAAGTATTTATTTTTACTTAGTTTAAATTATTCAATAAATTCTTTAATTTAATTAGTGTGTCTGTAAAAATAGACTAGTTAAAATATTAAGTAATAATATAGCAAAAACTAGAAAATATTGCAAACGGATATCCACCTTTTATGTCGTTGATATTTTAGATGACGGTAGAAAGAAACGTCAAAGTTGTTTGTTCACGACTATAAAAGGGGGAGTTCCGAGTGGCAGAGACCGGCCTGGAGAAAGAGGATGGCACATCCTGGTACGCCTACTCGCTGCAGGCGGAGCGAAGCTGCAAGGTGGCCATCAGGGGCATTCAGGGGGCTGCCTGCCGACACCACCCCAACTGAAATCGAGGAGGAGCTCCGCGCGTTGGGATACCAGCCGGAGTACGTTCGCCACATCAAGGCAAGCCTGGGACGACCTGGCTGCGTGTTCCACGCCGTACTCAGCAGGACGCCTGACGTACGCAGGATCTTCGACACCTCCGTGTTCCTGAACATGAGAGGTGTCAAAATCGAAGCCTGAAGGGGCAAACGTGGGCCCGCCCAGTGCCACTGGTGCCAGAAATGGAGGCACTCGTCGCACCACTGCCCGACGTACCAGGCGGAGATAAGGGCGAACAGGCGGATGGGCACAGCCGCCGCCATAACCGCCTCACGGCGGCCGGTAACGGCCGCTGAGGGGCCTAAGGACGTGGCCACCAACGAGGCCCAAGGCGTGTCGCTCATGGCGGCGGCCAACGGGCCCACCAACAGGGGAGAAGCTCCCACCTCCTCGAAGCGGCGGAGGGGAAAGAAGAGGAAGCGAAGGGGCAATGGTAAGGCACCCGAGCCTCTCACCGCTCCTGAGGGAGACCAAGCGGGCGACCTGCCTTCGTCCCTGGCGCGGGCTGTGTCACCGACCACGGCCCCACCGATGCCTGGTCAAAAGAAGACGGAGGATCCGATGGCTGGCGCGGCCCCCGGCCCCAAATCCTAGCGAGTTCCGTGCCGAGAGCGGCACCACCATTGCCGGCCCAGCTGCCGGCCCCGCCACATCCAAGGAATTCACAGCCCGTGCCATTCGCCTGCTGTTGGACCTGATAAAGGCCATCAGGCAGGGCCAGAATATCGAGCTCATTGTCCTGGACGGCCTGGCCTCGTTACACAAGCTGCACCAAGGCTAGGCCGGTCGGGACAGGGATTTCCCGCGGCCCTGCAAGGCATGGTCGCCCCCCCCCCCTCCGCCGCATCTCCACCGGATTGGA
This sequence comes from Xestia ashworthii, assembly GCA_950022955.1. Classification (NCBI taxonomy): domain Eukaryota; kingdom Metazoa; phylum Arthropoda; class Insecta; order Lepidoptera; family Noctuidae; genus Xestia; species Xestia ashworthii. Next base: position 409,070 of record OX465549.1, on the reverse strand, counting down.
CCCAGGTAAGCTGTTTTCCCGGTACACGCAGCTTACCTGCACAGTAAGACTCCACACACAGTACTCTCACCCAGCTGCGTGACGTATGCCAAGTTAATATGGGCATGTTACGTAGCATGACCAGCCATGCATCTCTCTACACACACGTAGACTCACGCGTTGTCGCGGCCTTAGGGCCTGCGATACACGCACACATGGGCGGTGTGACACAACACAATACCGCCCACACACACATGTCGTTTCCTCAGTCCGTACCACTGCCGGCTAGCTCTGGTTAGTGGGGCGGGCGGGAACCACACATCCACTGTAGGTGCGCTGTAAGTCGGCACCTCTGTCGCTGGTTGTCCCCCGCCGGGCCTCCTCCGGGTAACCGGAGGTCTCACCGCCAGGGGACAGACCGCCGAGGTGCTGTGAAGAAAACAGCGCTGTGAGACAGCGCTGTGGCGCGCCTACAGTTACATCAGAGCAGTCACACACATTAGAACTTGGGGCAGCGCCCCACCTAATACGGGCCACGCAGTAGCGGGCCCCGGTATAGCTTCCGCGGGCAGGGGGCAATCGCCCTGGTACCACCTGCTGCGTCCCCCCCTGACGGGGGGGAAAGAGAGTAACTTTCAGTCATCATCTGCCTAGCCTTTTCCCAAATATGTTGGGGTCGGCTTCTAGTCTTACCGTATGCAGCTGAATAAGTCAATACCAGTAGAGCGACTGCCTATCTGACTTCCGCAACCCAGTTAATACTGGATATTACGAGACCACTTGGTAAGACTGGTTGTCAGACTTTTTGGGCCACTGACTACCTGTTACGACTGCCAAAGATGGACAAATGACAGCCGGGACCAACAGCTTAACGTGTTTTCCGAGGCACGGAGGAAACTCGGTATGTAAGGGCACCCTTTCCACAAACCAGCCTAAGCAAACTTGGCTTAATCTAAAGATCGGCCCAAGCGGCTGTTATTATTTAGCCAAAATAATAATAATAATTCTGTGGCCCGAGTATCAAATGGACAACACAATTTTTTTCCGATCCGAATTTTATTTTATTTTAATATACAACAATTTATACCAGAAAAGTTAAGTTAAAAGTTATTATTATACTATACAACGTGTAACAAAAAGGGTATAGTCATAATATGAAAGGGTGTGCTACAGACCATCAAACTGAACAACTTTCTCTATGGGACCACTATCGTAATCGTAAATAAATAATCAGCTGTTTCATACATTTGGTCGAATAGGTATTGGAATTTAGTATGGGGCCGTTGAAAATTTTTTCGCGATTACGATGGTGGTCCCATGGAGAAAGTTGTTCAGTTTGATGGTCTGTAGCACAACCTTTCATATGACTATACCCTTTCTGTTACACGTTGTATAAAGCTCGATTACCACTGACTGACTGACTGACTCACTCACTGACATAATTGTTCTCCCAGATGGTGAAGGGGAAGGTGGGTATATTTTGACAGATTCGCGAGTATGGGAAAAGTGCCAAACCTCCCCTTTTCACCCCCCTTCCTCCCCCTCCCTATCGTATCTCGGAAACTAAGAGACCCGTATTTTGCTTTTTTTACGGATTCGTATACAGGAGGCTCGGGGATGTAAAAACCATTTGTCAGAGTTGGTCCCCTTGCCCCCCCTTCTCCCCCCCTTTTGGTGGATCTCGGAAGTTAAGAGACTTGGAACATTTTTTTTTTCAGATTCGTTTCAAGGGGCCATAAATTAGCCAAAATCATTTTTCATAACTCCCCCTTCTCCCCCCCTTCACTCCTCCCCCCATCCTATCTCGGAAATTAGAACACGTAGAGGCTTTTTGATTTGACTATATACTTTATTATTGAGGGGCGTTGAAATTTGTATACCCTCCCCTCCCCTCCCCTCCCCAACCTCCCCTAAAATTGCAAGGGGTGTAACTTCATAACGGTTAGGGATAGCCATTGGGTGTTTGAAGAAATATTATAGTAGGCGGGGAAACCTGTCCGGTGGTGGTGAGGGGGGAGGTGGCGAGCGAAGCGAGCCGGCGACCCCCGTAGCATAGGGATAAGGTCAAGATAGCTTTCCGGTGGTAGGTAGGTCCTGCGAAGGGGGGAGGTGGCGAGCGGAGCGAGCCGGCGACCTCCGTTGCGCAACGAAGGTTGAGTGGGTGAAGCGTAACTCGGAAAAGAAAAAAGCCATTTTCAAAGTTGACCCCTTGCCCCCCTTCTCCCCCACTTTAGGTGGATCTCGGAAGTTAAGAGACTTGGAACATTTTTTTTTTCAGATTCGTTTCAAGGGGCAGTCAGTTGGTCAAAATCATTTTTTTAATCTCCCCCCCTCTCCCCCCTTCACGCCTCCCCCCATCGTATCTCGGAAATTAGGACACGTAGAGGCTTTTTGATTTAACTATATACTTTATTATTGAGGGGCGTTGAAATTTGTATACCCTCCCCAACCTCCCCTAAAATTGAAAGGGGTAACATCATAACGGTTAGGGATAGCCATTGGGTGTTTGAACGAATATTATAGTGGGCGTTGGAATCTGGTCCGGTGGTGGTAACTGGTAAGGGGGGAGGTGGCGAGCGAAGCGAGCCGGCGACCCCTTAGCGTAGGGATTGGGTCAAGATAGCTTTCCGGTGGTAGGTAGGTAACTCAGGGGCGGCGACGAGCAAACTTTAGGGTTACATTTTTTTTAATAGGAAATTGTCTGAGAATTTTGTTTTTTTATTTTAATTCCCATGTTTTATTGAATTCGTTTTTAAAATGTTTTGGGGGTTCTTGAGGGATTTCCAAATCTTTAAAGTGCTCTTATGGATTTTAAAAATCTTTTATCGATTCCACTGAATTTTCAAATTTTTATGAGGGTGAATACTTCTCAAAAACACGAAACCTAAAACGCGAGCTGCGCGCAGTTCGCGCTCCCACCCAAATACTAGTTATACAAATAATGATAAAAAGAAGGAAAAAGAAGAACCCCAACAGAAGAATTTCATAAAAATGGACCAACCTTCCAAATCCGTCCACATCAAAATAAAACCCATGATAACGAGGCACCGGGCACAACTACTGAGAGAAGCACATCCACCATCTCTGGGCCCGTCGCTCAGCTCCGCCTCGCAGCCACCGGGACGCGCCACACCCCTGAGCACCGTGTCACCGGTCACTGCAGTTGCGTCGAGCTCGAGCGACGAGATTTTCTCCCCGCCGTCGACACCACCACCGCCACCACCATCACGAGGACGACGACGAGGAAGTGGACGGCCACCAGCGGGCTTGGGACCTCGAGGCCAACAGGCCCCGAGCAGGGTCCCAGCTGCCGGTATAATTTGTCGCACATGCGATGGACTCAGTCCATTAATGAAAATGTCATGCGCGCATATTATGGGGCTACTGAGGGGGGAAGCAACTTGATTGCGTACCGTGGTCGAATGCTCTCTCTGTTTCAGGCAATTGAGCCGGCTGTCAACGTAGACGCACAACGACTGTCGGATCAGGTTCGGGTGATCCAGCGTAACCATAATTATGTTAGATGACACCGTACTTGGACTACGCTCCGAATCACGTAGTAACCTAGTTACACCTGCTTCGCCAATGATCGCAGTGCATCTACAAACTATCCCCAGTACGCCACTGCCAGATCGCAGAGAGGCTACGATGGTGAAGAGGATGGTGACGAATTTATATCAATGAGTACCCAATGCAACGCACAATTGAAGAGCGCTGTGAAGGGCGCGTTCCGGGAGTATCATCCACACCACGTGAGCTTAGACCACGTTTGCCTCGTTTTCCTATGCATAAGAAAAACAAGGCGCTGGTGTGTGCTCTAGATTCGCAGCTGTCAAATTGCTTTGACAGTTGCAAAGATCTCGCCGATACTCACTCAATTTTGTACTGTGGAGCTCAGTGGAGCTGTAGTGGCGTGTCGTGAAGCTCAACATGATCATTCTGTTTGCAACGATAACATTTGATATGCGCGATTTCTCTGTTTTCTTCGTATTGAATTCTACATAGACAATCCGCCGTGATGACTCGAAATGTAATTTTTGCATTGCTGCCAACTTTAGAATTAGAATGTTGGCGGTTGTGCTGCCCTGTAGCACTACCTCTTTCTGAGTCATCATTACCAGCAATATCGAATGCTCTATCGCCATCACCATAGGTAAATATTTTTCAGGTAAACCTGCCGACATTAAGCTGCCAATCCACTCATCGTTCACGGCAAAACCTGTTCCTGATACTAATTCTGAGCCGTTTCGATAATTTTCGTCACATAGTACGTCATCGAATCGCAATTATCGAGGCAAATTGATATCAGGTACCGCAACAGTGTGATTCTTCGTGAAAACCCGGAATCATCGAACATATTCCGCAACTGTTTCCACAAATCCTTCGTACTTTTAGCATCTTTGACATGAACCTACAATGACGGGTCAACTGTAAGGATTAACTTCGCTTTTGTTTTAGCGGCTGCTCCACTTGCACTTTCTTGCTTTATAAAACTTGTTGTGTCTTCTAAGATAAGCAGATTCTCCGCTGCAAACGCCCACTTGTGGTAATTCTCATTTTCCTTTAGCTTAGGAACGTTAGCTAAGAACGACGTGTTGTTGGCCATTTTTTTTTGCAATTTGAAAATTCGCAACAACGTCAACAGACTTCACGAAAAAATGACGCCTACACCTATGCTAGCTTATTCTACCAAAATATTCACATATTTTACTTTTATAAGTCCCTAAAGAGCATGTCTGGGCCCATAACTTAATAAAACCACAAAATTCGGTGTAGCAAAATAAATAAAATAAAGTAAAAAAATAAATAAAAATGTTTATTTCAATCACAAAAGGCTTGAAGAAACCAGATTTGGAGACCACCTTTTAAGCAAGGAGATGCTTGTGTTAGGTGACTCCGCTCTTCCGCATAAACCTTCCTTTCTTCCGGTTTATTACCAACATAGAGTATAGTAATATAGATGATTACCTACCACTAAAATCAAAAGACATACAAACCACAGACAATAGAAATAGAACAGAGCCTGCGGCATAGAGTACTAGTCAGAGGCTTTCATTGGAGTATTAGTCAGAGTAAGCTAATTTACAAACTATGTTGATACCTACTAACACTAGAATTAAGGAAAAATTGTTACTAACAAACTATGGACCTTGTCTGAATAAATAAATTATTATTATCTCCTTTATTTACTTAGCATCTTACTTCATACATTTTTAAATATTTCTTAAAAAACATATAAAACATTTAAAAATATAAAAAATAGGGATCCACCGGTGTCGGGAGCAGGGTCCAAGTCACTGGTCACCCTAACCGGGTTGCAGAGACAGGAACCTCCTCACAATGCGAGCCGTATCGAGGAGTACTGCCTTCTGAATCAGGCCCTTGATCCAACCGCCTAAAGAAAGCTTCGACAGATGTTCGTCGAGGCTCTTGGCTATCAAGCCATTGGCCGTCACGACAATCGGCACAATGATAACCGAGTTCATATTCCACATGTCGCGAACCTCGTGTGCCAAGTCGAGATATTTTATTTGTTTCTCTTTCTCAGCTTTCACGAGGTTCTCGTCATGCGGAATGGTAACATCGATTATCATTACGCGGCGCGCTGATCGGTCTATCACCACTATGTCAGGCTTATTGGCGACAATAGTCCTGTCAGTAATGATAGACTGATCCCAGTACAACGTAACATGGTCTTTCACGAGAACTGGGTCGGGCACATACTTGTAGTACGGTACCTCTGATTCCACAAGATTAAATTTCAAGGCAAGTTGCTGGTGAATAATCCTGGCTACTTGATTGTGCCTGTGCAAATACTCGCCGTTAGCCAGACGAGAACAACCAGAAATAATAGGTGTCTGATGGACTCACCCGGAAGGTGGCATGCCCGACACACGTCAACCGTCCCGTCCCTCATAATATATTTCCGGTAGTTGTTCGTCAACATAACTTCGTCCATAATCGCACAGACAAAACCTTCAGTTTCCCCAAAGAGGTCGCCAAAACGTAGCCAGGACACGGACGCTAGAAAATCTACATCGGGCCCATGAAGAGCCCGGTAGAAGCGCCCGTGAAGCTCCTTGCCCTGCTATTCTTTCTTGCGGTCATCAGTAGTAAGTACCACAGGTTTGCGCCAGTTCTCTTTAGCCATGGACAACGGGGTGAGTCCCATGTCCACTGTGACCACATCCTGATGCATACCCACCTCGACTTTTAAAAAATATTCTCTGAGGCTGCACACCTCGCGGTTGTGGAGGGTCTTCGCATTTAAAAAGCCTCGACCCCCGCATTTCCGCGGGTGGTACAGTCTCATCATCGATGACCGTGGGTGATGCATCCGGTTTTCGGTCAGCAGTGTACGAACTCTTCTATCCAGGGCGTCAAGTTCAGTCTGAGTCCATTTGAGTATGCCGAAAGAGTACATTAAAACCGGCATGACCCAACCGTTGAAGGCGCGCACCTTGTTCCCACCTGAAAGAAGGCTATTTAATACCTTCTTTAGGCGACCGAAGAAGCGCTCCCTCAACGATTGCTTCATGTCAGTTACGTTAATGCCTAACGCTTCCGACATACCCAAATACTTATAGCTCTCGGATGAGGAAAGGGATCTTAGGTGTATGGAATCCGAGAGCTGAAGTCCCTCGGATTCCATAATCTCCCCTCGCTTTACAATTTTACATACATGACTGCACATTTGTCCACACCGAATTCCATCATGATGGCGTTACTAAATGTTTCAGTTACTTTTAGTAGCTCCATCAGTTGCAATTTGTTGGGGGCAAAGAGTTTCAGATCATCCATGTAAAGCAGGTGAGATATGACCTGACCATCTTTCCTCAACCGGTAGCCTAACCCTGAATTCTCCAGCAATGTGCTTAGAGGATTCAGGGCTAAACAGAACCAAAGTGGACTCAGGCTGTCGCCCTGGAATATTCCCCGTTTAATCCATACAGGTTCATCGTTCCCCTGGATCTGTCGACATCCTGGATATCGAAGGACCGTCCTCCATTGCCCCATACATGACTCAAGGAAGGCGCGTAGAGTTGCATCGATCTTGTACAACTCCAGCACCCTCATGAGCCATGAATGTGGCACCGAGTCGTAGGCCTTCTTGTAATCTATCCAGCATGTTGACAGATCCTTGCGGGATCGACGGACCTGTTGGCTAATGGCCATGTCGATGAAGAGTAGCTCCTTAGTACCGTGGGACCCATTCCTACATCCATTTTGAGAGGCAGACATAATAGAGTTATTGTCAATGTGTGTATTAATTTTCGTTCTCAAAATGGATGTAAGAAGTTTATAGACCGTCGACAAACACGTGATCGGTCTGTAGTTCTTGGGTTCCGCGGGACTACCTGACTTATGGAGCAGGTGGGTAACGCCTGTTGTTAGAAACTGTGGTAGGGACCCAGACTCTAAGGATGACTGGAATTGGGATGCCAGGCAAGTGTGTGAACTACTAAGCCACTTGAGCCAGAAGTTGTGCAGTCCATCCGGTCTTGGTGACTTCCAGTTCAGTAACGGACGAACTGCTCTGGCTATATCTAAGGGTGTTATTAGAATTGGTGCCATTTCTGAAATAGGTTCACATACTCGCTCGACATCGCGCATCCAATCAGCCTCAGTATGACAGACGGGCACTGACCAGATGCTGCGCCAGAAGGAACTCGTGACGGCATCACCCGGGCGGCACACGTCTGTTATATTTTGCTCAGGTCGCTCCCAAGCTCTGTATACCCACCTTTCATCGCTCTGGAACATGCGATTCTGCGAATACCGATCAACCCGCCGCTTATACCGCCTAATACGGCTCGCCCATGCATAAACTTTCTGCTTCAGGAAGTCGATGCGCTCTGTGACACGGGACATATAATTATTCTTGAGAACAGATTTCAGTCCCCGAGAATGCCCGCCTCACAAAACGCATCACACGTGGTCGTGTATTGCCCTCCCTGCAGTGTAGTTTGCCGATGAGTACCCTGGCCCCGTCGATACGGCGCTCAGTCCTGCGTTGCCAGGCTGGTACGGCTGGTTTTGGTCGAGTAGCTAAGTCACAATTCGGGAACTTGACATTAGCTAAACGACATGCCGCAACAGCCCCGCAGAACAGGATCGAGTGTGTATCAACGAGGTCCTCGCTACTCTCGAATACATTCTTGAGTTGCGAGTCCAGGGCACACACCAACGCCCTATTTTTATTATGCATGGGTAACCGTGGTAATCGGGGCCTAAGTTCAGCAGCAGTTGATCGATACTCATGAAGTGCATCCTCCAGTGCGCTCCTCAATCGGTCGTTGCACTGGCTACTTACCGTGGCAACCCTATCATCTTCCTCTACAACAGCAGGGTTGGACCGCGGTGGGTTTGCAGCAATAGCTGAGGCTTGTACCGCGGTTTGTGCCGGAGTTAAGATGATACGGTTGCTCAGTACCTCTGAGCGCAGCCTATCAAGCGCGTCGTCGTCCAACAGGTGATTGCGTTGGATGACCCGCACTTGATCCGATAGTCGTTGAGCTGAGGCGTTGACAGTTGGTTCAAGATCCTGAAACAGAGACAGCATCCTAACACGGTACGCAGTGAGGTTAGTCCCCCCCTCTGTAGACCCGTAGTATGCGCGCATGACGTTCTCGTTCATTAGTTGAGTCCATTTCATGCGCTGCACACAACCACCGGTAGCGGGGACCCGGCTCGGGGCCTGTTGGCCCCTAAACCCCAAGCTTCGGTGGCCGGCCTCTCCCCGCACGACGTCGACGTCGACGTCGGCGGAGAGAAATATTCGTCACTCGAGCTCGACGCAACTGCCGCAACCGGTGACACTGGTGATCCGGGGTCCGGTGGCGGCGAGGCGGAGCTGAGCGACGAGTCCGGGGATTGAAGAAGTGCGCATCGGGAGGCAGCTCTCGTGATCATTTTTTTAAATCATCTCATTATTCATCGTTTTTCCATGGTTTTTCCAAATGTTTGATTGACGTCTTTGACAGACGTCATTGGTCGTAGTAAAACAGATTTTCATATTTTCGATGTTTTGGTTTGCTTATCGGTTTTTTTTTCAATTAATTAATATTTGAGTGGTTTCAGAACTTTATAAGAACTATTGTAAAAGCGTTTTGTATAAAAACCAATAAAATATATGAAAATAAAATGAAGATGATTTTTTTGAGCGATAAGCTCACGATGTTGCCAGTAACATCGTTATTATTATTATTATTATAGAGTTGGATAATGGCGCTAGTGTGTTTATTTCTAACACTAAAGGCATAATTATCGCAATTTTTATACTTCATCGAGATTTTTCCAAAATTTGACCCACAACCAGTCGTAACTTTTTATTGCAGTTTTTTTGTAGTTCTTTTTATTATTTGTTGGTAGTAATAAACATTGGTGATTAAAAATCTTCGGAAATAACCTCAAACTAGGGTAAAAAAAAGATAGTATACGCTTTTCAAAAAAAAAAGAAGAAAATCTCACGATCAAATTTAACCTGAAATTAAACGGTGTTTCAACATCTATATTTTATCAAAATTAGTTCTCTAGTTTGTCACCTTTCCAACGGTCTACTTATTAACGAAAAATTTAATAATGCTTTTTCATTTATTAATTAGGAATTAGGCTTTGTCTTACCACCACGGAAATTAGGAAAAGAAATCGGGCATGTATCAGAAATTCGAGCACAATCTTTAATTTTTGCTTTTGATGCCCGATATCATTTCCTTATTTCCTGTTTTACATTGTAAAAGTATTTTTAAACCGACTTCAAAAAGGAGGAGGTTCTCAATTCCACGGAATCATTTTTATTTTTCTTATTCTTATTCTTTATTGCACACAAAAATAACAACAAATATACATATTACTTGCAATAATATAGCTTTTGTACAAAGGCGAGCTTAACCCAGAGTTGGGTTTTCTTAAAGCAAACCTAATTTTGAAAGCGAGATTTGCAAAAGAGGATATACTTACGTATGTGCATTTACATTATATTCTAAATTAAATTAAAAAAAACTACATTCATACAATAAAATATACGTAATACATACAGCTTAGATATATATTATACATACCTATAAAATCCGATATTTATATACATACATACATATTGATCATGTTGACAGGAAATGGTCCTTTATTCCCTTCTTGAACACCTCTAACGAAGGGCTATCCCGCAAGGAGTGTGGAAATGAATTCCAACGGCGCACAGTACGAACAGTGAATGATCCATCATACCGACTTGAGGAGTGGGGAGGGAAACGAAGGAGAAGAGATGATGATGAGCGACAAGGATTACCTATATGTACGAGATACTCAAAGCGTTTACGAAGATAGGAAGGAGCCTTAGAGTTATGAAGAATGGAAAAGAGAAAAGAAAAAATGTGACAATCTCGACGCTGCCGAATAGGTAGCCACTTCAGCTGCTTCCGAAATTCCGACACATGATCGTACTTACGAAGCCCGAAAATGAAGCGGATACACAGATTCTGCAGACGTTCGAGCTTATTCAGAAGTTCCTCAGTCGCATCAAGAAAACAGATATCAGCATAGTCTAGAAGAGGTAGAAGAAGAGACTGGGCAAGAGTAATTTTAGTTTGAAATGGCAGGAATTTTTGAAGACGCTTAATAAAAGAGACCAATACGAACAAAAAAATCTCCTGCTTACTTCAGCAACGTGACCATGCCAAGATAGGTTGCAGTCCAAGAATACACCTTTTTTTATTTTTTTTTAGGATGGGAAATCATCAAATGACTTCTCCCACTCTGGGCGGAGCGGGAGGGAGTGTCAGACTTTTACTGACTAAAACCCATCCATGTTCCTTCCTCGCCCTTTACGTTCCGGGGCTGCGGTATCTCTTTCGAACAGTCCCGCAACCCCGGCAGGCTTCGGCCCTTGCGGGCCCCTCTCTCTATGCTGACAAGTCTTTGAGGCGCGCGTGGAACACGAACGCGCCGTCGACACGGCCTGTCGTCGTTAGACGGACGGACGGCTAGCTAGCCCATAGCCAACCGTCCACAGGCTCGCGTCTACGGTGGCCGGTAGCCACCACGTGGCCCCCGACGCCCGGTGCGTCTCCCGCGGCGGTCGGGAAGAGAGGATATCTCCCTCTCTCGTTCCGCCACCTCCTTCGCTAGCATGACTGCTTCGCAGAAGGAGGTGACGGCTTCCCATTCCGTCTCGCTCCGGACCATGGATTGAACCAGTGCCGGACGCGAGAGGTCGCCGCCGCCGATCGCCGCTACGAGGACACGGCGGTGCTCCGCCCACGCAGGGCAGACTTCCACCGTGTGCTCAACCGTGTCCTCCGGTCGATCCTCGCAGTGGAGGCACCCGGGCGTTTCCTCCCGCCCGATTCGGTGCAGGTACCTCCCGAAACATCCGTGTCCGGTGAGGACCTGCGTCAGGCGGAAGGTGAGGACGCCGTGGCGCCTCTCTAGCCACTCCTCAAAGAGGGCACTTACCGCCACTATCGTGGCGTGCCCTGCACGGGGTTGCAACAGTCGCTCTCTCCATGTCACCATGAGATCGCGCCGGAGGTCTGTCCGCTGAGCGGCAATTTGCCGCGGCAGCGGAGTTTCCCCCGGCGTAGTGCCTCCGCGCGCCAGTCGTGCAGGCGCGCGAGGACTATCGCCTCCAGATCCCATGGCGAACCCATGGCGCCAAGAATACACCTAGGTCCTTTACTTTCTTGGAGTAGGCTATGGCGATACCATCGTACACAACAGGAGGGAGAGGCTGATGATTGAGTAAATTGACGAAGTATAGCTGCCACCAATAATGAGAGCTTGTGATTTTGTTGGGTTAACTAACAGTCCAAAGCTTTTAGCCCACTCTTTGATATTTTGAAGATCATTATTGATGGCATCGATAGCTCCAGGGAGCTCTTCAAGTTTAAAATGGCGATAAATCTGCAAGTCGTCTGCATAGAGCTGATAATGTGACGTCAATACCTTGGTGACAGCGTTAATGAACACGGACAAAAGAAGAGGAGAAAGGACGCCACCCTGAGGAACACCCGCAGAAAGATCGCACCAATGAGAGCAAGCCTCATTCAGGTGAACCGACTGCGAGCGACCCCGAAGATATGAATCAAACCAAGCAGTCACAGAAGGAGATATGTTTAGAGAGGAAAGGATACCTAAGAGTATGTCAAAGTCAACTGAATTAAACGCACTGCTAAAGTCCAAAAGAACCAACACCGTAAGGAGTCGGTTTTCCATGGCCAGTCGGATGTCGTCAGTAATTTTAAGCAGGGCAGAAACAGTGCTATGACCAGGACGAAATCCAGACTGAAAAGGACTAAGCAGACTATTAGAAGAAAGGTAATGCGACAGTTGACTATTAACAAGAACAACACTCTCAAGGACTTTGGACAGGATTGGAAGTATTGAAATTGGGCGAAACTGGGATACTGAAGAGGGATTTGAAACTTTGGGAAGAGGCAAAACGTAGGCCTTCTTCCACGCAGAAGGAAAGGAGCCGGTAAACAGGGAATAATTAATAATGTGTGAAATAACAGTTATAAGGTCATCAAGGATAGGAAGGAACATTTGAAGTTGAAGACCATCATCACCCACTGCTTTTGTAGAAATAGACGTAATGGCCCGCTTAATATCCCCTTCTGTAACTGGGTGAAAAGAGAAAGAAGTACATGTTGGCAGAGGAAGATTAGAGAGATTGTTTAGAGTGGAAGATTTAACGCTGTCATCCAGAGTCACTGGTGATTTGGAAAAGTGTAAATTGATCGTGTTTAGGTCAAAATTAGGCGTGCAGTCGTTCGCAACTTTGCCGATTCCAAGTGATTTGAGGAATTGCCAAACCTGTGCTGTGTTGGAGTGTTGAATTGTGTCGTGTATGTGACGCCTTTTAGCATCCCTACGAATACGACCGCAGTGATTTCGCAGTTTCTTATAGAGAGACCAGTTTTCATCCGTAGGGTCCCTTTTGTACCGCCTTTTCGCCTTATCCCTTTTAGACATTTCCTTTTTAATTGCATCCGACAACCAAGGAGCTGGAAGATGCTTCACCCTGACCTTTTTTAATGGAGCATGCACATCAAATAGTTTTAACACTATCTTGGTGAACTCCGCCACCTTACCGTCCAAGTCATTGCTGTCATAAACAGGGGACCAGTCAATATTGCCCGCATCCTCTCCCAAGCGCTCCAGATCAATGTTCTTGAAACTAAGTAGTAAGAGAAATTTTGATTTGCGTTTTGGAGGACGAGTTTTATATGAAGATCGTGATCGGTCGTGGTAAGAAAATGAGGCAGAAAGTTGCCCGTACGTGGCTACTTTGTTCGGGTCGGAAACTAGAATGGAATGATGAGTAAAATTGAGCTGAAGGATGTACATGTTGACAGAAGAGACAAGAGACCTGAGTTTACGGCTGCGCACATCATCTTTGATCAGACAGGTGTTGAAGTCTCCGAGTATTATTGTCTGGTCGTACAAAGAAGAAAATTTTTCAAGATAAGTTTCAAAAGAAGTGAAGTAATCAATATGACAGGAAGGACTATAGAAGACACCTAAAAGTAATTTTGTGTGATTGAAAGTTATCTCAATAAAAAGGTGTTCAGCTGATTTTGAATAGTTACTCGGAGACTGACTGATAATTTTGTAAATAATATCTTCACGAAGATAGATGGCGACTCCCCCACCACCCTTGCCCGTTGTCTTATTGCCCGTTATGTCTGTATTTTTTATGTATGTTTCCCGATTACTCGAAGATAGCTGGACCGATTTGAATTATGATTCTTTAGTTTGAAAGGCTATACTTCCCAAATGGTCCCATAATCATCAAGTCAGGATCTGATGATGGGGTCTTGAAGAAATAGAGATAACTCTTCAAATTTTATCGGCACACTTGATGCGATTTGGTTAGTTTTAAGAAGAGTACTTTCTTAAAGTGGTCTAAGTGGTCTAAATTATTTATTATTTTAATAAACAAAATACCATCTCCGTTTTTATAAATAAAATAGTTTTAAATAAACAATAAGTACAATCCATCGATAACATGAAGAAACGTAAAAAAATATCTGTGATCCGTAATGACATAAATGTCACATGTACATTTTGTGAAAACTCCAACAAATAAAATGAAACGACAGTGTTGACCAGAGCTGCAGCTCAACGCGCACGCCTACCGCCTCCGGACCCGTCGCTCAGCTCCGCCTCGCCGCCGCCGGAACCCAGTACCATCGTGAGTGCTGTGACACCGGCCGTGGCAGTTGCGTCGAGCTCGAGCGACGAGTATTTCTCTCCGCCCACGACGCCACCACCTGCTCGTCGACGGGGAGGACGCCGGCCGCCGGACGGCTTAGGACCTCGAGGCCCACCGGCTTCTGATAGGGTCCCAGCTCCCGGCGGAAGTGTGCAGCGCATGCGATGGACGCAATCAAACAATGAAAACGTCATGCGCGCATACTATGGGGCTACAGAGGGGGGAAACAACCTGACCGCGTACCGTGTTAGGATGCTCTCTCTGTTTCAGGTGCTTGAGCCAGCTGTCAACGTGTCGGCACAACGACTGTCGGATCAGGTGCGAGTCATCCAGCGTAATCGTATGTTGGATGACACCGTACTTGATCGCTTGCGAACTGAAATGCAGAGTAGTCATGTCATTGCCACGCCGCCGTCGCAGGCTGTGGTTTTACCACTATCTACCACGATACCAAATCGTGATGGCGATGTGAGTAGTGACATGGTTACTAATGTAAGTACCCAGTGCAATGAGGATATGAGGAGAGCTTTGGAGGGTGCGATTGGAGAATATCGGTTTATGACACCCGAACTTAGACCACGTTTACCTCATTTGCCCACGCATAACAAAAATAAGATGCTGGTGGCTGTTCTGGATTCGCAGTTGTCAAATTATTTTGATAACTGCGAAGACCTCACCGATGTTCACTCGATCCTGTATTGTGCGGCCGTAGCGGCATGTCGAGTAGCTCATATCAAATTTTCTGATGACAGAGCTACACGACCAAAACCAGCCGTACCGCCATGGCAGTACAGGATTGAACAACGTATTGGTGGGGCCAGAGCACTCATCGGCAAATTGATCTGCTTCAGGGACGGCAATACTCGCCCTAGAGTGATGCGTTTTGTGAGACGGGCGTTCTCGGGGACTGATATCAGTCCTCGAGACTACATATCCCGTATCACAGAGCGCATCGACTTCCTGAAGCAGAAAGTGTATGCATGGGCAAGCCGTATTCGTAGGTATAAGCGGCGGGTGGACCGATACACTCAGAATCGCACATTCCAAAGAGATGAAAGGTGGGTTTATAGGGCTTGGGAGCGACCGGACCAAGGTGTGGCTGACACGCGCCTGCCGGATGATGATGCAATGTGTTCATTCTGGCGCAGCATTTGGTCGGTGCCAGCCATGCTGAGGGTGAATGGACTCGGGTGATTGAGCGAGCGTGCGATCCAGTACTAGAAATGGGGGCAATTACTATCAGCCCCCAAGACGTAGCTTGTGCAGTCCGTCCGTTGCCTAATTGGAAGTCTCCAGGGCCGGATGGGCTGCACAACTTCTGGATTAAATGGTTAACAAGGTCGCATGCTCGCTTGGCGACCCTATTCCAGTCAGCCTTAGAGTCGGGGTCGCTGCCAGAGTTCCTGACAACAGGTATAACCCACCTGCTCCATAAATCGGGTAGTACTACGGAACCCAAAAATTATAGACCGATCACGTGTCTCCCGACAGTTTATAAAGTTCTTACATCCATTTTGAGAACTAAAATTAGTAAACATATTGATGACAATTCTGTCATGTCTGCTTCCCAAAATGGATGTAGGAATGGGTCCCGTGGTACTAAGGAGCTACTCCTCATTGATATGGCCATTAGTCAACAGGTTCGTCGTTCCCGAAAAGATCTGTCGACATGTTGGATAGACTATAAGAAGGCCTATGACTCGGTGCCACATACATGGCTCATGAGGGTGCTAGAGTTGTATAAAGTTGATGCAACTCTGCGCACTTTCCTGATGTCATGTATGGGGCAATGGAGGACAGTCCTTTGCTATCCAGGATGTCGGCAAATCCAGAGGAATAACGAGACGATAAGGATAGAGCGAGGTATATTTCAGGGCGATAGTTTGAGTCCACTTTGGTTCTGCTTAGCCTTGAATCCTCTTAGCACGCTGCTGGAGGATTCAGGGCTAGGGTATCGGTTGCGGAAAGATGGTCGGGTTATATCTCACCTCCTTTACATGAATGACTTGAAACTCTTTGCCCCCAACGATTTGCAACCGATGGAGCTACTGAAGGTAACTGAAACCTTCAGTAGCGCCATCAGGATGGAATTTGGTGTGGACAAATGTGCGGTCATGCATGTAAAGCGAGGGGAGATTGTGGAATCTGTGAGAACCCAGCTCTCAGATTCCATAAATCTTAGATCCCTCTCAGCAACCGAAACTTATAAGTATTTGGGTATGTCGGAAGCGTTGGGCATCAATGTTGCTGACATGAAGCAATCGTTGAAGGAGCGCTTCTTTGGCCGCCTGAAAAAAGTATTTAATAGTCTTTTATCAGGCGGAAATAAGGTGCCTGCCTTCAACGGTTGGGTCATGCCGGTTTTGATGTACTCTTTCAGCATACTCAAATGGACTCAAACAGAACTAGACGCCCTGGATACGAAGGTCCGTAAATTGTTGACGGCATATCGAATGCATCACCCGCGTTCTTCGGTGATGAGACTGTATGTCCCGCGGATGTGTGGGGGTCGAGGCTTTTTAAACGCTAAGACCCTCCACAATCGTGAGATATGCAGTCTCAGGGAATATTTCCTAGAAGCTGACGTGGGGATGCATCGAGATGTGGTCGCGATGGACAAGGGCCTCACCCCGCTCTCCTTGGCTAAAGAGAACTGGCGCAAACCTGTAGTACTTACTACTGATGATCGCAGGAAAGAATGGCAGAGCAAGGAGCTTCACGGGCGCTTTTACCGGGCTCTTCATGGGCCCGATGTAGATTTTCTAGCGTCCGTGTCCTGGCTACGATCCGGGGAGCTCTTCGGAGAAACCGAAGGTTTTGTCTGTGCAATTATGGATGAAGTTATGATGACGAAAAACTACCGGAGATTTATTGTGAAGGACGGTACGGTTGACATATGTCGGGCATGCCACCGTCCAGGCGAATCAATCCGTCACATTATCTCCGGGTGTTCTCGTCTAGCTAACGGAGAGTTTTTATATATTTTGTTAAGTTAATATTTAAAAATGTAAAAAGTTTGTAAAAAATTGAATGAAGGAGATAATAATAAATATCGCTGGACATTAACACACAGCGCCACCTAGTGCCACACTAAGCAAGGCTTGTGTCGTGGACACCAGATAGTTGATATACTACATATAATATACTTTTTGGTTTGTAAATACATAGTTATTATACATATAAACATCCATGACTCGGAAACAAATGCTCATGCTCATGAAATGGCCATTCAGTGAAGATCTGATGAAGAACTTCGGAGATAGGCAACGGAACTCCTCAATAAATGATAGCAAAAGGACTGGGATTGCTGAAATCTCATGTCTGTCTATTGTTTATACCAGTTCATAACATAACATTTTTAGTGGTTTAGGTACGGTACGCTGTGAAGGGGTACAAGGGGCATTTGTGCTTACCCCTTCACAGCCTACCGCACCTAAACCACTAAAAAGAGAAAAATAAAACTTTTTTGCAAAAAATTAAAACCGACTTCAAAAAACACAAAAAAGTGAAAAATTACTTTAGCTTCAGAAGTCGGTGACTTATGTTTGATTTATTTACGTTCTCAACTATGTTGGGGTCGGCTTCCAGTCTAACCAGATGGTGCTGGATACCAGTATTTTACATGGAGCGACTGCCTATCTGACCTCCACAACTCTAACTGGGTTGTGGAGGTCAGATAGGCAGTCGCTGTACGGGGCAGTACTGGGTTATACGATACCCCTTGTGTAAGCTTGATTAAAATTCATGTATTTATTTCTATTAAATATTGCTCATTTCAAATACATTTATTAAAAATAAGTTGTGAATTCAATCAAAAATTGTTGAAATAACGGAAGTTTGAATTAACTATAATAAAATATTAATATTAATTATTGTTAATTGCATTAAAAATTATGTTTTTTTTACTTGTATTTTTAGAATAATCTTATAATTTATTTGTCATATTATTCTTACTGTTATTTTAAATTCGTAGCTCAATTTTGATTTCCGATACCGTAATGGCGGCAAAATGTCGTTGGTAGTCAGTTGAGTAGGTACTGCCGGGAATCCTGCTTATGAGCCTTCGGTGATTCCACGGCAGTCATCTTTGAGCTACGAAGTGAGTTGGTCTAGATTATTACTGTGTAATACCAATAAAGTTATTTTGAAGAAGAACAGTGTTTGAACTTTAAATAAACGTATATCAATTCAGAAGCAGGGATAACACCAAGGATCCTGGTGCACCTATTGCTACCATCCTGGTAGGGCGTATGATCACAACGCCTACAATAAGGTACGTTAATAGTGTATTTGAATATTCAATATGATTTTTTGTTAATTAAGATATGACGTTATAATTAGTGTAAAAACGTTGGACTTGGCTTAAAACCGATATCCATGCAAAAATAATGTAAATCGGTCCAGTAGTTTAGGAAATATAAGGTAAAACTATTTATTTTACGATGTTTTTTATATAATATTTTAGTAACTTTACTCCACTTTTTATGATAGACACTTACCTAATGTAGGTATAGTGTAGGTATAGTGGTATAGGTAGGTGTGTGTGCTTTATTAACTGACGTCAAATAAATATTTTTCTTTCTTTCTTTCTTTCTTTGTATACTATATGTGCTTTCCATTTCAGACGCCTTCAGTTGACCAAGAAGTTTTTATTGTAAGATTTTAACTTTATACACCTTCACGACCCGTACTATTCAATCCATTCATCAGAACAATGTTTTGAATGCGTTACATTGCGTTACAATCGATTGAAAGATAGACCTACATTTAGTTCCCTTCAATATGGTTGAATTGAATGGCGCTGATTCATGCGTCATGTTCGTGAACGGGCGCTGTCAGTCGGGACTGGTCATCTCTTAGCTGCCGTGGATCATTTGAATTGCTTTATTTTTAATTGTTGATTTATTTATTTTTACTCTGGACGCTCTTATTGTGCACGTCTTTCTACATCGTTCTCACATATATGTATAATCTCAACATGAAAGATGTAACCAAGATTTTGTAACAACAATTTTGATTGAAAAGAGTGTCCATGGAGTTTCTTGCGCGTTCTTCTCCATAGAGATCTACGCTAGGGAATGGGCAACTACAGTACTTTCTCAAGTTATTATGCCTTGTGTCTGTGACTGTAGCTTCGCTTTATTTTTCGTTTTATCGACATTCAAAAGTGCCGTAATGGTCTAGTTGAAATAAATGATTTGAGTTTTGAGTTTTTTTTGAGACCCATCCAAAATGTCCCCCACCCCCCCTCTAAATTTTAAAATAAGAGAGGTAAATAAAAATATGCTGTAGATCTCAATGAAAACCAGACAACACATTTCTAGGCACTGAATTTAAATTTAGCTAAAAGTGACAACCCTGAGACAGGCAAGTACGGTAGGTAATTATAACGCGGATTGAGCTGTAGTTGCACTACTGCTCCTGTTTATACTATGGTACAGATGATTAAAATAACATAAAATAGAGTAAGAAAAACCTTTATTGCAGTGTCTGTACCTTTAAAGTGTATGTACTTATAGTAATAATTAAATTTCATGATGATGAAGTTGATTATCACCTTATTAGTTTAGTTTACTTTAGTTAGTTGCATTAATTTTATTTGTAAAATATAATGTAACAATTTATGTGAATTATAAAATGATTGGGTTACACTTTGGCCACTTTTGTTATTTAATTGAAAACTAAGAATATTATGAGCTTGAGTGTTGAGTACTTTGTTATTGTTTTTTGTACAACTTTAGTTATTTGTACAACTTCATACCTAAGCTGCTATGAGCGAATGGCTAATTTGTGAAGTGCGATGTGCACATAACTTTATAAGCCGCTATGAGCGAATGGCTATTCTTGAAGTGCAATGTGCACATATCAATATTAGCCGCTATGAGCGAAAGGCTCCTGAAGTAGGTACAAAGTGCACGATTAATAAAATAAATTATCAGTCTAGAATAAATAAATATTAATGTTCGAGTAATTTTTATTATGTAAAGAGTATACTTGTTGATTTTGCTCAATAGTGTCATTCGCGGGGACGCGAAACTAATCAGGATGGACGAATTGTAAGCTTGATTAAAATTCATGTATTTATTTCTATTAAATATTGCTCATTTCAAATACATTTATTAAAAATAAGTTGTGAATTCAATCAAAAATTGTTGAAATAACGGAAGTTTGAATTAAGTATAATAAAATATTAATATTAATTATTGTTAAAAGCATTAAAAATTATGTTTATTTTTACTTGTATTTTTAGAATAATCTTATAATTTATTTGTCATATTATTCTTACTGTTATTTTAAATTCGTAGCTCAATTTTGATTTCCGATACCGTAATGGCGGCAAAATGTCGTTGGTAGTCAGTTGAGTAGGTACTGCCGGGAATCCTGCTTATGAGCCTTCGGTGATTCCACGGCAGTCATCTTTGAGCTACGAAGCGAGTTGGTCTAGATTATTACTGTGTAATATCAATAAAGTTATTTTGAAGAAGAACAGTGTTTGAACTTTAAATAAACGTATATCACTTGGAAACACTGGCTGTCTGACTGTCAAAGATCTACAAATGACAGCCGGGACCAATTCAAAAAATTGGCAACATCGCAAATAGCTGTCAGATATTTACCCTTTTTAATTAATTTGCCAATATTACTGTATGGAAATAAGAAATATGGCTAACTAGTAAACTAGAATATTATAGTGAATTACAATTAAAACATTTGATGTTGCAACCGTTTTGGGTGTAGAAAAGGTAGGTGTTTGGAAAGTATTTTTCTTTTTTCAGTTTTTTCTCCTTTAAAACTGATTATTCAGTGTTACGATATTAATTATTGCATTTCGTAACCAATATTTTAGTTCTCAAGTTAGCCACATTTCAGTTCCATATTTATGTAGTAATATTTCGAAATTAATTAACACATTTGACAGATATTTGCGCGTTTGCCAACTTTTACAATGTGCCCTCTTTACGTGCTTTATGAGCCTACTGAAAAATAAATGAAAGCTTTTTTTCTGTCTATATAATAATAAACATATAATAAAACTGTAGAAAAGACGTTTTTGTACATTAAAAAAAATCAAAAAAATATAGCCAGGGTGTTAAAGGACAACCAATAGAACCCATTTCCAGCATTTTTCGAATTTTTGTCTGTTTGTATGTTTATTTGTACCAGCATCACGTAAAATGTACGAAATCAATGTAGATAACTTTTATACACAACGATTTAGCGTAACTTGAAGTAACATTTAGTTTTTGTTTCATTGCAATCGGTTCAGTCTATCAATAGATATTTGAATTTAAAGTGTTGACCGTGTTGCAGTACCAGAAGTAAAATTAGGATTATGTGAATTTGGTCTCACAACTTCACGTTTATACACAACAATATTTGGGTTAATAATTATAAATTGAAGTAACAAAAGGGGTAGAAAGTTATTTTGTTGGCGGTGATTTGTTTCGAATTTGATATCGATCAACACTCCTTAGTGCTTTTGATTCAAACTATGTTATTTTGATGTTTGAAAACTCAATACGATATTATTCAATAAAAAGGTTGAACTCACATAAAAACTTAGTGCTTATCATCATCAATATTATAGGCAAATCGATTCTTTGTAATTTTATAACTTAAGAACGGGCTCACCTATCGAAACCAAATGTTTAGGGTTTGTTCAGACTTTAATAGATGGTTTTATGTGAAGTTTGCACGAAATCGGTCGAGCGGTTCTTCACGCAGACGAAGTTGCGCGGGTCAGCTAGTTTTTTTAAAAACTAGCTGACCATTTCACAACTAGACAATTGTACTTTATTTAAAAATAAAGTACAATTGTCTAGTTTTGAAATGGTCTCGGAAGTCTCGTCTTTCTCGGGAATTTCGAGACCACTGCAATGATAGTTTGACTGCAATGATCGATGAATGTAGTCGGTGCGGTGAGCGGGACAGTGAAGAACACGGTTTTGCGAAGAGCGCCGGCTCCTACTATGGTTGGCACAAATGTATTGAAAGTGGGGAGCAAGATAACTAGGGGAAGTGGGAGAGACAAGAAACAAGCGCCCTTTGCTATGGGCAACCACTTAAGAAGAGGCCGGTGCTCGGAGACATCATCATATTTACGCAGATTGAAAACGAATCGAATGCAGCTATTTAGAAGACGGTCAAGTTTGTCGAGGAGATCTGTATTCAGGTCAAAATAGCACACATCACCATAGTCGATGATAGGAAATGTTAATGTACAGGCATTGTTTTCGTATTTGAGGGGAAAGTTTTTCAAACGGTAGGTACAGAGCCCGCAACGAATCGTGTCGCCTTCTGGCTGACGAGAGCGACTTGAGTATGCTATTTCATGGTGCTGTTAATGTGCAAGCCACGATCCTTTACATCGGTGCTAAAAGGAACGATCGTACCGTCGAAAAGAACTGGTGGCAAGGTTGTACCATCTAACTTGCTCAAGCTGCGAGAACTCCCAACGATTAAGTATTGCCTGACATTTAATTTTGTTTGGATTAACTGCAACACCGACCAGGTTTTTATTGCCATCAGCCCGGCTAGCATGGGCAGGGGATAAAATTTTATCCACCGGTTATTTCCACTGACAAGGGACAAAATTCAAACAAAAGTGGAAATAACCGGTGGATAAAATTTTTATCTCCTGCCCATGCTAGCCGGGCAGGTCGCTGTTTAGATTGCTGACCAGATTTCCTATTTCCAATGATTATGACTACCAACGAATAATAAAAAAACACTAAGTGCAAAAAAAATAATTAAAGAAAAGTTATAAAAGGTTGTGGGTCAAATTTTGGACAAATCTCAGAAGTATAAAAATTGACATATGATAAACTTAGTATTTTTTCTTCAACATTCTTCATCTTGACTTATTTATAACAAAATATAATTCGATTACTCAAAATTAAAATCAATTTACGGTTATCGGTTAACAATTTCGGTATCCGAACGTTTCATTGTTTGTTTCTTTTTGGGCCTACTAGATATGAAAGGAGATCACCCAGCCTCCATACATTTTTGGGCTATTTTCAAAAGTTCCGAGAGAACTGTGCAGGTCTACTCACAAAATTCAAGATTTCAACTTCAGCACTTTCGTCACTTTCACTTTGATACGAAAAGAGCGAGAGATAGTTATATGGGTTATTTTCAAAAGCCAACCAAAATAAACTTATTATTTGGGTAGACCAGCCTTTCCCAAAGTGGGCGATAATGCCCCCTTGTGGGCGCTGCAGGCCTAAAGGGGGGCAGTGAGAAACCCAGAAAAAATGGGGGCGTTGTGTAGAGGCTTAGGGGGCGATTTGTAATTTCATCTGGGAGGATTCTTAATTCTTATACACCGACTGAGCTCTCGACATCAACTTGTGATAATCAACTAATATTAATTAAGAGATTGCTAAAACTAACTTGGTTCGATATTTCTCTCCGTGTAGTTCATATATCTGTCCTGTTTTATTTAATAAATAAAAGTAAATTACTTATTATGGAATAAAATTACTAATTTATTAAAAGAAGAAAAAAACTATATAGCTAGCTAAGCTAACATAACAGTTGTTAGTTTTTAGCAGCTTGTTTAGCGGTTAGTTATTATTATTATTTTTAATTTAAATCATTAATAATTTTCTTTTTTTTTGATTTTTAAGGCATTTTAATTTTAATAGTAGATGAAAAAATGGGGGCGCTTAAAAATAATTAATTCTAACAGTGGGCAGTAGACAAAATGAGTTTGGGAACCCCTGGGGTAGACCATAACTTATTAAACATTTTTTATCATTACACATAAGTCTTAACTCAATTCACCGAGAAGTTAATTCAACTACAAAATAAATATCTGAGGTCACCCAGATTGGGGTAATATTTTTTTTGCCGGTCAACTAAAATTAAACGCAATAATTAAATAGTGTTTATGAGTATAAACAATTTTTATTATGCTACCCAAGTTTTAAAGTTACTTATTTAAAACTTGGGAATCGACTTGTTTCTATCTCTCGCTCTATTCGTGTCGAAGTGAAAGTGACAGAACAAAGTGAAGTAGAAATCTTTCGAATTTTGTGAGTGTCTACTCACAAAAAATGCACATTTCTCGGTACTTATTTAAAAATTAAAATTAAAAAGTTACTACGTGTCACGTTCGCAGCCAAATCGAATATTGCTCACTGTCTGTTAAAAACTTTTTTGCAAAAAATAAAACCGACTTCAAAAAGAAAAAGTGAAAAATAACTTTAGCTTCTGAAGTCGGTGACGTTTGTATGATTGATTTAATTTTTTTGTCACCTGTTAGTGGTTCACATGGAAAGTGCATACCGTTACAATTACAACAAGATCAAACACGACTAGGATACATTGTCTCATTATGGAGTTCCGTGACTCTTGGCTTCATCATCAGATCTGATGGTAGAATTCTTCTTATCAAACGCAAATGCTTCACTTGTTGTAGAAAATACCAAAATTGCTGTACGTTATCCTATAAAATTTGAAGAGTTCCCTCCATTTCGCCAAGATTCCATCATCAGATCCCGACTTGGCGACTATGGAACCAACTTGGAAGTATACCCTTTCAAACAAAAAAATAATTTTTCAAATCGGTTTAGGCGTCTTGGAGTAATCGGTGAACATACATAAAAAAAAAAAAAAAAAAAATACAAACAGTCGAATAGAGAACCTCCTCCTTTTTGGAAGTCGGTTAAAAAGCAAACCTGCGTATTTGAGGTGCTGAGGTGAAAATAATTTTATATTTCTATGGGTACGACTGTATCCACAGGCAAGAAATAAGCAACTTTAGAATTTTTGAAAGTTATGGTATCAAAATAGCCCAGCGTAAAAGCCGAACGCAAGATAGAAGATATGAAATGAGAGCAGTATGGCTATAGTGACAGATATGAGTAGCGCCATCTAGGAAACAACAATTGCATCACATTGGTCGATGCCATGTCAAGCGGCTAGTAGGTACAGTGCATAGCACATAGATGCCATTTATCAGGCAACTAAGTGCTATTTAAATATTATTTAATAACAAAAATGACTTTTATATAAGTAACTCGATATATTGTTAAGTTCATGACTTTAGTGCCTTCTTCAGTATTGCAAGATTACAAAAAAAAAATCACGTCTAATGTCAGGATGGTTATTAAAGGTAGTGATTATTTATACTCTGTGATGGTTATGGCATACAAATTCTTGTTGAGTATTCAGTTTCTTTGTTACTTAATAAAAAAGAAGGGTCAATTGGATTTTTTTTCCAAAATCAACAGTAGTCACAGTCAAAAATAGAGAATTATCTACCAAAATATTCGAAGGCAGGGCAACATAAGTTTAGAGATGGTTTGTTTACCTACTGATTTTGAAAGTTTTTATTTCTGAGGATAGAGAAAATTCGCGATGGCAGCCCCACTGGTCATGCAATATGATGTTATGTTATGATATAACGACAGGCAGGCGATGGCGGGCTGCCGGCCGGCGCGCGGGCAGCGGGACGCGGCGCGGTGACGTGACGGCGCGCCGCGATTCCGCGAGCTGTGCCAGTGCCAGTAGGCCAGTACCAGCCAGTACGTAGCGCGTCCTCGCGGAGTTAGCATGGTGAGTACGACTGAGGCGGCGGCGATGGCGGCGGACGGAGAGCGCGTGAGCGTGCGGCCCGCCACGCGCCACGACATGCAGCACGTGTACGACATGATTCAGGTGAGCGGTGCGGCGCGGCGTGCCCTATTATACCTACTTGCATGACTCTTATAAACACCTGTCAAAACTCCCACGCACCTCGTGCCTTGCGTTTACTTTATTTAAATGTCAATGTAGTGTTGCCAAAATAATAAAATGCAAAGTCGTGTCAGTCATCGCGTATAATGATTGTCATTTTTTGTGGATAATTTAATTAAAATGTATATGAATTATAGAATGCTATTGCTTTGTTTACGATCATAAAAAATGTGTTACGCTATAGACGATAGTGTGTATTTATTTCGATTGGATTACAATATATCTAGGTTCTTAAATTTATGTTTTGTATGGACATTGATTTACACAAGAGATATGAGAAAAATAAGTTTTCTATAGAAATTTTAAATTCCGCATATCTCGTCTTTATTTCATTGTCCTTTCAAAATTTATATTTGGGAACCTAGATGTTATGTAATCCAATCGAAATAAATACGCACTTTCTTATGAATATGTTTGATTTACAAATTATTTTGGTATTACGTTTGTATTAACGAAGCACGCTCCGACGACGGCCCCTTAAGAACTATTATGTGCCCATATTTGCAAAATAAAATTCTATTCTATTCTATTCTCCAAATTTCAACTTTACTGTGTGGTGCCAGCAGTACCGAAATAAAATGCCTGTTGTATACGGACGGGCTGACATACAGACGGATAGGACGAATCTATAACATTCCGTTTTCGCAAACGCAACGGATCCCTTTTTTCTGGGTTGTGTCGATTTCGGATTCGTTTTATTAAATGAACTTAGACCATGGGCCTATTTAAAAAACGTGTCAACCCGACAATTTTGACAGTTTTTGATGATTAAGTCGAATTGTCGCAACGTGCCTTTTAATAAAGACGACCATTATGCCCAAATTGCGACAGGTAAGTACTGACAATATTTTCAAAGTAAAAATCCCAGTCTCTAAGAAATTACATACAACAACGTTCCATAGTGGAACATTCTAGACTCGACTCTTTTAGTCAGTTCCATAGTCAAACATTCGACACTCGCATCTAGAATGTTCTCGTAAAGTAAAACGACGTAACAATATTTAAGAAACATAACTCATTTACGTCTGTTTTAATTTTATGTGATTTATCATTTTGGGAAAATTCTATATCACTGAAATTGAAAGAAAAGTTTATTCATGGTTTACATGTGCAACGTCGTTCCAGTTTGCTATCTGCTGTCAACATTTACACGATTTTTAAAAATTTGACCTTAAACCTTAGGTAAGGGTGCCTGTCGAAAATTTCTGACAGTTCAACAAATATGTTCCCCTGTCATGACAATTAAGTATTTAATAAAATAACGGAGAATGGGCACCGATGTGGAAGTGGATATTTACCCTGAAGTCCAATAGACATAAGTTATTATATACCATCGAAAAGAGTATTTTAAGGGGCCGGCGGAGCATGCGTTTTTCATACAAACGTAATACCAAAGTAATACGAAAATCAAACGTTTTCATATGGTAGTGTGTATATATTTCGATTGTATTATAGAATAATATCTATGTTCCCAAATAAATATTTTGAAAGGACAATGATATAAAGACGAGATATGAGTAGGTAATTTAAAATTTCGATAGAAAAAGTATTTTTGTCATAACTCTTGTTTAAATCGGTGTACATTCAAAATATGTGTTTGGGAACCTATATATTCTGTAATCCAATCAAAATAAATACACACTACCTTATGAATATGTTTGATTTACAAATTATTTTGGTATTACGTTTGTATGAAATTCGCATGCTCCGCAGGCCTCTTAACGAAAAGCTGTTTTGCTTAACAACTTTGCTAACCTTGATAACAATTTTTGTGACAATTCGTAATCCGCTCGGAAATATGAACCTAAGTAGGTGACTAGTGGGGCGCCAAAGTTAAGATTGTCTTTCCCACTACCTAATTAAAGTTTTCTGGGTTGCCAATAGTAATAACATACAATCTATTACATAGAACTCATAATGAAGAACCGTTGCCAGTAACACGACTTTCACCAATTCGTTCTCCGTTTGAAGTTATTGGGCTAAACAGGCGACGTTTTTAAGGAGAATCTTTGCGTATGACATGACTTTCGCTAATTCGTATTCAGTAAGGCGTTATTGACCTAAATAGGTGACTATTTAATCTATTTAAACAAAGTTAACACTTTCTGAAAATCAATAGCAATAAGATACACATCATTAGATAGAGCTTTTCAAAGAAAACCCTTGCCATTAAACGACTTGCGCCAATTTGTGTTCCGTTCGGTGTTATTTACCTAAATAGCTGACTAGTTGGACCCTGAAGTTAAAATTTTAATTACAACCAAATAAGAGTTTACGGGTAACTCATAGCCAAAAGATATAAAGATACACCATTTGAAAGAGCTATCAAAAAGAACATATTCTATTGTAGAACTTTGGCTAATTCCTAGTCTGTTCGGTTTTTTTGATAGAACTAGTAGTAATTCTTTTTGAAGAGATACATATATTAATACATATCATAACGCTATCGGCCATTGTTGTGTCATGTTACTATAAGGATTTGTTCCTAAAACGAGAGTTCAGATGTCAATGTTTTGAAAAAACCGTTAATTAGCTTGAAATATGATGTTTGACAACAACATACAATATTAATGAAAGTTAATTACTTAACGTAATAACAGTATTTAATTGAAATTAACACCTCGTACTTATCGCTCTGTAGCTCCTCTCTGACTCTGAATCGAGAGAACTCGCCATAGTAAAAAAAACTACTTAAAGAAATCTATCCATTGGTTTATGTATATTTTAAAGCTATTGTACGCATGGGTAATTTCGCCCATTGTCCTTTGACAAGTTCTTTCGGACAAATTGTAAACAGTCGGCTGTCAAGAGATACTGTTATTGAACTGAAACACATTTGTCAAATTAGGTGGCATAAAAAAATGTTTATATCAAGGAGCTCTATTTAATTATTGCGTTTATTTTAGTTGGAAGACAAAAAAAAAATTACCCCCATCTGGGTGATCTCAGATATTTTGTGGTTCAAAAACTTTTCGGTGAATTGACTTACGACTTTGGTGTAGTAATAAAAAATGTTTATAATGTTATGCTCTGTCCAAATAATTTATTTCGGTTGACTTTTGAAAATAGACCAATGTGGGTGATCTCCTTTGTCAGTGTTAATCTTTATTATGTAAGCAAAAAATTGACAAATGGACTGATTGTCACCTGTCGCCTGTCACGGTCTGTCATTTTCGAGTTTATGAAATAGGCCCCAGAACTGTTGATTGTCCACCTTTCACAATACTATATTAATGCTGGATAATTTCGTAATGTGGTCAACGGGACCGCGTCGTGCGCAGGTTCATATTAGGACATACTGAGCTCGCGTGTCATTGCAGGAGCTGGCGGAGTACGAGGGCGTGCCGCGCGGCCCGCAGCTCTCCGTGCAGGGTAAGCAGTAAGCACTGGCCACTGGACTCGAGCACGCACTACACATCACTCCCGCACTTCTCCCGCCTCTCGGTGCCTGACAAACACGAAAAACATGTACATCGAATCAAATACGAGAATCATGCAATATACATTGCATGATTCTGATTTTGAGTTCGGGACTAGTGTATTGTGAGGAGAGTAAAAAGAAAAATGAGTTGAGTTACTCTTACTATGAGTATTTTAGTATTTAAGCATAATTATTACTTATAATAAAATTATACGTAATATTGGACACATACTACACTATTCACCCTGAGAAAAAAAAAATCTTATAATATGCTTGCCTAAATAGTGTGCGTTTCACACAAGATTAAAATTTCGTCGTAGTTGTAGAATGTGGGGAGATATTTTATTGTAACATTTTAAACAGTACTTTTTGATAGATGAATATACTTTAGCAAGCCTGAAACCTGGCTGAATTAGTTGGTCCCTATTGTAACGTTTTTTAGTTGTAGTCCATGTTAGTGGCGGAACTACAAAGTTTATGCGTTAGGTAGTGCCTAGCGGTAGGTAGAAGTTAAATAAAAACATACGTTACAAAGATAGTTTTGTTTATAGATTAAGTAATTACAAGCCGGTTGAGCCGGGTGTGGGTATGATATCGGGCGCGCGAGTAGGTTAGAACCGCCTATGGAACACTACTGTCCTGCAGGTCTTCCAGACGTAGGTAGCGAGGACTGGAGTTAGATGTCCAGGGTCCCGTAGCGCCGCAACAGGGTCGTCCAGCCACTCCCCTGTGGCGACGGCGCGGCGGTCTGGTGTTAGTAACCGCTTCTGGAGATTGCGTCGAGCAGCGCTGGCAGGCGCGCTGGCGTAGGTGCAGCGTAGACACAACGCGGTTAGACGCGCCGGGCTGACACCGGGGTGCGCAGATGTAGGCAGTTGTAGGTAGAAGGAAGGAAGGAAGGAACCCTGGAACGAGCCGGTTTGTCCGGTTAGGTAGTGTCCGGACTCGCGCAACCGACTGCCACGTCCCGACAACCGTATGCCAAGAAGACTAAGGTGAACAGCAGTGAGCTGGCATCTATTTGCTATCGGGATGAGGCAGCCTAGTGGGTGCGTTCCAGTAAAAAGACATAGCAATCGAAAATGAAAAGAATGATATCCAAGTGTGTAGGTAGATGAATAAAAATTATAGACTTTCTTTCCACTGAATTTACGCTACTGACAGACCTGGATATCCTCGACTCGTTACAGACAGTGTAAGATCAAGATTACAGCCGGCAGCACGGACGACGATTAACTTTTAGTAATTTAGAAAAGTAGGTTGTAGGTAGATCTAGTTCAATCGTCGTACACACAGAAACACTGATGGCACAAGGTTTGCAGTTTAATTGTTACAGAGATGTTACAAAGGCTAAGACAATTAAATATGAGCGGCGAAGAAATAGATGATTGCGAAACTCACCCGTCTGGGGTTGTCACTTCACTGAAGTTAATAAATTAAAATAAAAGTTGTGACCCCAATATGACGTCGTTCGTAAATGATTTAAAAGAAGTGGACACTGTAGCTCTGTTCCCGTCAAATGAGCTGACCGGCCCTTTTATAACCTATTGTCGGATTTTTTTAGAAGTAATTAGTGGAAGGAGAATACAGCCAATCACGACGTAGCTGTCATCGCAATTGTGTTGTCAGAACAATTCCTAAAGATTCCACTTTAATTGTGGTGTTGCAAGTTTTTTACTTAATAATTAAGTTATTTATTTTTTATGTTTTTAAAGTTTTTAAGAAAAAACGTGCAACGTTACACTATTTCTAGTATTATAGTGGTGTCTGTTACCTCTTTTACTGAAAAAATGCAGATTTTTCCTAACGTACATGATGTTTTCATAGATGTATTGACAAGTTACCGTCATGATATTAATTTCCTTAAACAGTTCTCTTAGAGAATCGCGTGTACGTAATTCATATATGGCTCTGATGGCTCTTTTTTGCAGAATAAACATAGACTCGATGTCTGCAGCCTGTCCCCATAATAAAATACCGTATGACATAATACTTTGAAAATAGACTAGCCTCGCCGTATCAACATCAGTAAATTGACGGATTTTTCTAACAGTATAGGCTGCTGAGCTCAGCCAGCCTGCAAGAGATGTTAAATGAGGACCCCATTGTAGCCTGTAGTCGAGCGTAATTCCCAAGAAAATTGTTTTATTGACAACCTTAAGTTTCTCTTGTCTATGATTGTCACAATCACTACTTTTGACATTTGGTAAAGCAAATCTTAAGCACTTAGTTTTTTTCCCATTTAGTACTAAATTATTAGTGGTAAACCAATTATGAACCTGCAGTAGGGCGTTATTTACGTCGTCAAGATTTGTGGCACGTCTGTTTATCCTAAATATTAAAGAAGTATCGTCAGCAAACAACACCATTTGCGGGTGGTTGTTAAATAAGTGGGGTAGGTCATTAATGTATACTAAAAAGAGGAAAGGACCCAATATCGAACCTTGTGGTACACCCATTTTTACTTTTAAACCCATCGAATTTACACCCTTAACTTGTACATGCTGCTGTCTATCATTTATATACGACTTTACTAAACTAAGCGCAAGTTTACCTAAACCGTAATGCTAAAGTTTCAAAATCAGGGTTTCGTGATTTACGCAATCAAATGCCTTCGAGAGGACACAGAAGATTCTTATGGCATCTTGTGCCTCTTCCCACGCAGTAAATATTTGTGGTTAAATAAAGTGACACCGGCGTCAGTCGTACAACGTCTTTTGGTGAAACCATACTGTTGGTCGAATAAGATTTTATGGGTGTTGAAATGGTAAAGCATTTGATTGAGCATTATCTTTTCATTCACCATGCTGAAAACCGGCAACACGGATATAGGCCTATAATTATTGGTGTCTTTACTGTCCCCGGATTTAAAAGGCGGTATTACTTTACTGAATTTCATTAGATCCGGGAAGACCCCTTGATCCACGCACAAATTAAATATTTAGGCTAAATACGGTGCTACAGTCTCCATCAATTGAGGTACAAGCTTTGATAGGTATACCTCATAGATCCACAGTTAATTTGAGCTTGATTTGTTTAAAAGCTTTTTTTTATGGCGTTTACATGATGAAAGGAGATCACCCAAATTGGGCTATTTTGAAGTGCCGGCCAACCGAAATAAACGTATTTTTTTTGGATAGACCGTAACGAAATAAACATTTTTTATTATCACGTCTAAGTCATAAGTCAATTCACCGAGAAGTTATTCAACTATAAAATATATGAGATCACCCGGAATGTGGTAATATTTTTTGCTAGCGTAAGCGCAATAATTAAACTGAGCTTATGGATATAATAGTTATTTGTTATACAAGAGTCTAAAGTTGCTTTTTAACGGCGTGCTCGAGTGCAACACGTAACTTTTGATCCCACCTCAGCGAGGAAATGACTAAATAAAAAAAAACATTAACAATCACAAGATACTTTTATTTCAGTTTAGGTATTAACTACTAAATTATGATAGGTAAGTATTACAGAATAATCTTTAAATTAAAACAAATAGTACTTAGGTATAGTATTAAGAAAAAATAAAAGTAACGTTGCTACAGTTACTAATGTTGAGTGTAATATTTTTGTTAGGTACTGTAAATGTCTGTGTAAGTGACTTGTGTACTGTTTTTCAGTCAATTCTGTTCAGTTGGCGTCAAATAAACTTCCTTGTCGCTTGAACCACTCATTTTAGGTTTTTACTTGTTTTTAAGTTTTTTTGTTTTTAATCTAAGGTTTTAACAATATGACGTAAAAAGAAAATGGCACGCAAAATAATTAAATAAAAGTACCTACTTACACCAAGAAGGTTCTGAGTCTTAGTTATTAACAATTATGTAATTAGTCAAAATGTACTGAACAGCTGTTTTTTTTTCGCAATAAGTTAAGTGTGTAGGTATGAGCACCCTAGGCTAGGATGGGCAGGATAAACACATCGATGAGTTGGGGCTTCAAATGATTAGCGTCTTCATCGACCAGTAGCATTTGTATTATAGTAATCATATTATTTGTTTAAAAATTAGGTATAGAACTTGGGTGGCATAATAAAAAAAAATTATATTCTTAAGCTCTGTTTAATTATTGCGCTTATATCAGTTGACCGGCAAAAAATATTACCCCATTCTGAGTGATCTCAGATATCTTGTTGTTGAATTAATTCTCGGTGAATTGACTTACAACTTATGGGTAGTAATAAAAAAAATGTTTATTATGTTATGTTCTATCCAAATAATACGTTTATTTCGGTTGGCCGACACTTTTGAAAATAGCCCAAAAATGTATGGAGGCTGGGTGATCTCTTTTAAATTCGTTTGAACAGGCTCAAACGTTCGCCTTCAATAAATCTATAGACAGCAAGGGAGAGGAATTTAAGGTTTCAGTAGTTTTAAGTGGGAAACTGGTAAAGAAATTTACAAATTCTTGAGCGACTTCATTATTAGAGCTCACGAGACCACGTGAGGTCTTTATTGTTATGTCACTACTTGGTTTTTTAGATCTATTTGTTTCACTATTGATAATTTTCCTAACCATCTTTATTTTGTTACCGGTTGATTATTTTTTTATCTTGTTGCTAATGAAAAGGTACTTAGCTATCTAGCAAGAGTTTTTAAAACTGTTCGAATACGTAGCAACATAATTACTAAAAGTTTCTGTGTTCATATAAGACTTGAGGCCGTACAGCTTAAACAATCGTTCCCTAGTTTCCTGATACCCTGTGTTGCCCAGTCACGTTTTAGTTTTCTGCTTTAAAGTATACGAGTATTATTGAACTCGTTGTGCACTACCGAAACGAATTCTTCATACAATTCAATTACATTGTTTCCAATATGGCCTGGTATGTTTAACTTATTTTTTTTTTTTTTTATTATCTGCATGTCTTATCCGTTTTGTTATTGATTGAATTTCCCAAATTATCCACATCATTAAAAGGTGGTTTAACAAGTGGGCTAACCATATTCATATGTTGTATAGTTTTCGCTTATCAATCCCAGACTTAGGATATCTACTAAAGTTTCTCACTGTTAAGCTCTACGTCAAAGTGCCATGTAATATTATTTTAAAATTATGTACTTATTATAAGATGGAATTGGTATTTCCATTTACTTGTCTGTGTTCCTGGATAACTGGAATTAAACTCATATTTCACGTACTTTCTACACATCACACGCATAGCTCGTTCTTGCCTGGCGCCCCTGCGCTGCTAACATATTTATCTAATACAATTAATTATCCTACCAGCGCCTGTGACTCGTAACAACTTATCTATTTAGTATCAAAACTGTAGGGGCATTCGTACGAAACTGCATACTCTAAACATAAACATCCTTTCACGTACGTACGACATCATCGTCCTGACCGAAACATGGCTAATACCAGAAATTAATAATAGCGAGTTCATCGACCAGCGCTACACTGTGTACAGGTGTAATCGCGACCGCGCGGCTACGAAGAAGCTGGATGGCGGTGGTGTTCTAGTGGCAACACTAAAGACTCTGAGATCTACTGAGATTGGCTTAAGTACATACCTAAATGTTGTCGTGGCATAACCACATCGAGCAAGTTGCCATTGAAATACCGAGTGGCTAAAATCAGAAGCGCCATGCTGTCGTTGCTGCATACATACCACCCACATCCCCTGAGCACATATACGCGAAGCACTTCGAACTACTCGACGACGTTTTGGCCAAACCTAGTGTTGAATACATTTATATACTTGGGGATTTTAATATTCCCGATACAACATGGAACATGTCATCTTCCCCGGGCTCCCCACCAAGTGCATCTCTATGCCTCAGTTCCAACATGACTTGTAACCACCTAAACTACTTTATATCACTTCTAAATGCCTCGCAATACAATAGCTTGCTTAAAAGCAAAACACTTGACCTTGTCATATCTAATAGTTCCTGTTACGTAAAACTCGAGTCCTCATCTTTGCTACCTGTAGACGTATACCACCCTCCGTTCGTTTGTGACACAAATATAAATGTTAAAATCCCTCCCCTAAAAAAATATTTTTTACAAAAATACAATTTTTACAAGGCTAACTATGATCAAATTAACAAAATGATACATGACACGGATTGGCCTGGCACACGAAAATTCTGAAGACGCTCTATCGATATTTTATGACAAGCTAGATGAGATCATAAAGCTGCACACACCTCTGACTAATTATAAATCTTCCAGTTTCCCAGTTTGGTTTTCACGTCCCTTAATAAGTTTGTTTAAAAAAAAGCAAAAAGTCTGGGTTAAGTTGAAGAAGTACAATAATATATCGGACTATGAAGCATTCGCCATGCATAGAACAAACTTTAAAGATTTGTGTAGTAAATGCTTCACTACGTATATAGAGTCGATTGAGGACAGTTTACGCACTAATGTTAAACACTTCTGGACATACATACGTATCTAACAGAAAGGACAAACCAACTATTCCAGCAAAAATTAACTAAGACAATATGGAATCAAACGAACCAGAGCTAATTTGTAACATGTTCTCTGACTTCTTTTACTCAGTATACGAACCTGCTTCTCCACTACCATCACAATGGCAACCGACTACAGAAACTTCGTTAGCGACATTACTACTGACTTACACTTTAGCGAGGAAAATGTGTTGAAAGAACTCAAGTCATTGGATCCTTCTAAAGGTGCTGGACCTGACGGGATACCAGCATTGTTTCTTCGGAACCCGGCACCATGCATTTATAAACCGTTATGTATTATTTACAATAAGTGTATCACCGAGGGCGTGTTCCCCAACCGGTGGAAATACGTTAATATTACACCTGTGCACAAGAGTGGTTCCAAAAATAACGTTGAAAATTACCGTCCAGTATCCATCCTCTCCTCCTTGTCGAAGATTTTTGAGAAACTCTTTCATAACGAAATATACCCATTGTTGCACCATGTCATCATACAGGAGCAACACGGATTTGTCAAACACAGATCTACTACCACAAATCTTCTATCTTTCTCTAGTTTTTTGTTTGACGGCATTGATGCTAATGAACAGGTAGACACTGTGTATACAGATTTTTGCAAGGCCTTTGACAAGGTGGATCACGAATTATTACTTAATAAAATCGCCTTCAATGGAATCAGAGGAAACTTATTGCGTTGGTTCGCTTCGTACATCACGAATCGCTGCCAGAGTGTCGTAAACAACGGATACAAGTCTAACATTACCAAGTTAACATCTGGAGTTCCACAGGGTTCTGTCCTAGGGCCTTTATTTAATGTCATATTTGTCAACGACATAGGGAAATGTTTTCAGCATACACAATTCCTTTTGTACGCAGAAGATCTGAAGGTATACAAATCAGTGAAAAGTGCTGAAGACTGTACTCTTTTCCAGCAGGACCTAGACTGACTGTCAGACCACTGTGCCAGTAATAAACTCAAATTAAGTCTACCTAAGTGTAATTGCATGACTTTCACCAAAAAAAAGAATGTTATTAATTTTACATACACCCTATGTCACACACCACTCGCTAAATTGAACTCTGTTCGGGACTTGGGTGTAATTTTTGACTCGAAACTCTGCTTAGACTTGCATGTCGACAAAATTGTAAACAAAGCTTATCAGATGTACGGATTCATCATGCGGTCCACCCTAAACTTTAAAAGAACCTTGTCTTATTTATGCTTGTATAAATCCCTAGTTCGATCTCAATTGGAGTATGCAGTTTCGATATGGAAACTCTACTATAAGAAATACACAGATACTATTGAAAAAGTACAATACAAATTTCTACGAGCTATGCATTACAGGTGCCATAGATCTTTCCTACCTTATGCCCAGTTACTCAGCAAGTACAAACTTCTATCATTAAACTGTCGTAGAGAATACCTTGAAGCTCTCACGCTATACAAAATTGTTAGAGATAAATTCAACTGCATTCATCTTAATAACATGATACTCGTATGTTACGCAATACCTAGAACCTTCCATAGGCGTCAGGTGCGCTCAGCGCAGGTACGCTGTTTGCAATACCCTCCTGCCGAACCAACTCCGGCCTGCGCTCACCCATCCGCCGCATGGTTGACTTGTACAATAAAACTTTTGTAAATATTGACATTTTCAATAGTCCGAAAATTCAAAAGTCTTGTCTTCAGAACTCTTAAAAATTAATGCATTATACCTACACATGTAATCTTCAAATTATTGTTTTATATCTGTCTTGGTTGTATACTTGTCATTTGTCATCTTTAGTTTATTTTATAATTTTTTACTCTTTTTTTTTTCACCCCTGGCGATTATTGTTTTTTCTATCTAATTTTGATAACCCGTGGACAGTGTTGTGGGTTACATTATTAGCAAAACGCAAATATTGTTATACTGCTTTTAATAAAAAAAAAAAAATATACTTTCCTAAATTGCAGGGTGTTATTTGTCTAGTTTGAATCTGAATTCTTTGTAATTGTATAGACGCGAAAGCAACTGTCTGCCCACTGTGATCTGAACGGAGGTAATTTACTATGGATTTATCTGAGTCGTCGCAACAACATAAAACATTATCAATACATGTACATCATTTGTAGCCATACGCCACTTGTATATGACCCGCGCCTTAGCTGGTAATATATTTACTAATATTCACTCGAACCCAACCAAATCGTGGTAACACAACGATAGCGACTTCTAATTGGACTACAACGCCATCTATCGAGGTTGGGTACAACTTTTGAACCTTTACGATATTATCATTACGGTTTCGGCATGAACATACCGCCCACAAAGGACATTTAGTGACGGAATGTCCTTCTTAAATTATCCTTAATTTTCAATTTTGCACTTTGTTTACAGTATAAACCATAAATCTTAAATATAAACAAAAATATAAAAAATATGTTTAGTAAATCTAAGAGTAACTAAGAGTTAAGGGGTTTGTCTCCACCGATCACAGTATCAGATCACGTTAGCCACGGATCACAGCGAGTTGTATCCACTGATACCGTTATCCGTTTTCCTCGTTATCGTGTTACCCACTGATCACGATATCTGTGGCGACATGAATAATAAAAAAAACAACATTGAAACAGATCACGGTGTACAGCAAGAGATAAGAAATAAAAAAAAAAAAAAAAAAATTCGTAACTGTTTTTTTACCTACGACTAAAAAACAGTTTCGAAACAAAAAGAAGTGATATTAAAAATATATATATACGAATGTGTATCAAAAAGTCTAATTCTACACAAGTAGTAAAATTGAAATTTCCCTCAAACTAGGGTAAAAAAATGAGATAGTACGCTTTTTAAAGAAAATAATGAGAAATCCAAATCATTACGATCAAATTCGACCTCAAATAAAAAAAAAAGCTGCGGTGTTTCAATAATTTTTTTTTTATCAACATTTGTTCTCTAGTTTATAACCTTTCCAACGATTTCAAATTTGTATTAAAAAAGTTGCTAGTTTAAAAAAAACAATTCATTATTGGTTTGTTGAAGCTAATTACGCAAAGAATTTTTGCAAATTTATAACTAGGTAGGTAGAAATTCTTAGTGGATTTACATTTTTATTATTTAAAATAATACTTTTACAATGTAAAACAGAAAAGTACCTATTGGAAATGTAACGGGAATTTAAAATCCTTTGTCCTTATTTTTTCATTGCAGGCAACTCTTTGGCCCGGCCCCAAACGTAAAAGAATCAAGAGCAATGAAGAAAATTAAATAAGGACAAAAGAAGAGTTTATTAAAAAAAACAACAATAATTCTTGTTCAGTTATTTACTGAGATATTAAGCTTGTCTTACCATTTACGGAAATGAGGAAAAGATATCAGGCATGTTTCAGAAATCGCGGGCAGCAATTCCAGCAAAATCTTAAATTTTTGCTTTCGCTTTCCGATATCTTTTCTTTTTTTTCCGTTTTACATTGTTAAAGTATTTGTTTGAATAATAAAAAATGTAAATCCACTAATAATTTCTACCTTCCTAGTCATAAATTTGCACAAAATACTTTGAACAATTAGTGTTTCGTACCATGCGTTTCCGAACGCACCTCTTGTCGTCCGCGCATCTGACAGTTGTTTTGACGTTTGGACTGTCACTATTATATCTAATCTGTGCTTCTCACTTGTCTGAGAATCGCTTACGAGATAACTTTGAATTTTGTTGTTTGATCGATATTATTGAAAAATCCCTTTGAATCCATTTTGTTTTCTAGTTTTTTGGTTATAAGTCAGTGTTAATCGGACTTAACGTCTCAATTGTGTGCCAAACCGGGCTTATTTGTACATTGTCAAGCGCCGCGTTTTGTTGAGGTTAAAAGAAATCTCTCGCGTGCTGTGAAATTGACAACAATTGTGAAAAGTGGATATTTGTGCTGTTTGAACTATTATTGTGCTTCATCCCGGACTTGGATTCAGTATACGTACTGCTGAGACGTTGGTGGCCTTGACCAGAGTTCGTGCCATCTTCCATGGGAAGTCATTGTTCACCCTTTCTATCAGAACACTTCGACGTTTGTTTCCAGAATTCCGTGGCAAACAAATTGGCACAACCATTTCTGATCTGCGAGGAAGAACAATCTTCTTCAAGCAGTACACTTTCCCTGACGGTGCACCTTCCATGAAGACTTCCTCTGAACCACATTTCAGTACTCCTTGATCAACGTCGATCTCACAACGATATTTCCGCATGAAGTCCAAGCCCAAGATGAAATCGTCCACTATGTCAGCCACGATGACATTCTGCATGTAAAATCTGTCACCCAATTTTAACTCTACCTCCTTCTTGCCTCGGACGTTTATGTGCTGACCGGTAGCTGTTAGTAACTGTATACGGTCGTGTTTATTGAAGTAGTCCCCAAGAAACCGACTTGCTAGTTTAGAATTGACGACCGTGTGAGAAGCTCCAGTATCCAGCGTCAGTTTGCATGGTGTTCCATTGACTTCGCCTTTGATGGTCAGGCTGTTCCCGTCATGTGCTTGCGAGATCAATATTCTCGGGGCTCTTTCAATACCAGCCAGCACCCGCCCCCCAGTCCTGGCATTTACTCGTTTCCCTGCTGATCTTCTCTCGGGGTGCTTCGCTTAGGACAGCTGGACCGAAGATGACCTCTTTCTCCACAAGTGAAGCACCTAGGACTATACCCCTGTGGGCGGTCGCGTACAGGTGATGCTACAACCTCCCTGACGCGGTGCGTTCGGTGGTCTTGCCTCACTGCCTCTACTTCTAAGGCATGGGCCAAGGCGTCCTTCAAGGTCTCATGATGACCAAGTCTCACAGCAGCTCTAACTTCTAAGTCACGTATTCCATCAACAAACGCCTGTACCAGATTTCCATCAATCAGTGCAGGGGCAGACTGGTAGGCTTTCCGAACGAGTTTTTCAACTTCCAGAGCCCACTGTTGTAGGTTCTCGGCACTACGTTGAACACGGTCCTTCAACTTAGCACGGAATACGTGCTCTAGGTGCGCGTCGCCGTATCTGGACTCCAACGCCTCCAGCAGCTGCTCGTAGGTTACTTCCTTGCCGAGTGCCTCCAGAATAGTTAGGGCCTGGTCTCGGAGGCCCAAGGTGAGCGCGGTCATGGCTTGTGGTTTGGTCCATCCATTCGCCTTCATGACGGCCTCAAACTGTATTTTGTAGGCCGACCACGACGATGTTCCGTCGAATGGCGGAACCTTAAAACCACGCGAAGAAGGTGCAGCAACCACTGAAGCTACAGTTCCACCTTCAATCTTCAGTTCGCCCACAGCCTTCTGCACCCCAGCAATCTTAACTTCGGCCTCTGAGATGCGGTTCTCATGCTGGTGAACCTGATCTTTCATCAACTTGAGGTCCTTGCCGAAAGCTGCATGCAGATCCTTTATCAGGAGCATCTGCTCGTCTTGGCGGCGGACCTGCTCCTCTTTGTCTCGCTGCAACTGCTCTTCCAACCGGCGAGCCTGCTCCTCTTGACAGCGAGCTTGCTCCTCTTGACGGCGAGCTTGCTCCTCTTTATCTCGCTGTAACTGCTCTTCCAATCGGCGAGCCTGCTCCTCTTGACGGCGAGCTTGCTCCTCTTTATCTCGCTGTAACTGCTCTTCCAATCGGCGAGCTTGCTCCTCTTGGCGGCGAGCTTGATCCTGCAGCAGCGCCATTAAAGCTGACAAGTCTGGCGCCACTGATGCTGGAGAAACTCCGGATGGGCCAGCGACTGGCTGTGACGTAGGCTGGACACCACCCGCTGTCTGTGTCGGAGAATCTCCAAACCGCCTTTGGTCCATGTCCTGCTGTCGCTGACTTCTGGTGCGGATACCGTCCATGTCGTCCTTTGGTAGAATTGGCATAATTTATCTCTCACTTCTGACACCAATTTGTTACGAGCTGGGTATGAGATAAATTAATTACTACCGATTAAACAACACAATAACTTTAATAATCACAAAACAATTCAAACTTAATCACAAGTACACTACAATGCACTACTGATCACTATTCGCTTAGATATCGCACTTCAAGTTCACTTCGATTCGCTTCGTTGTGTAGCCAAAACAAGACTGACCGTCG
Source organism: Xestia ashworthii (assembly GCA_950022955.1). NCBI lineage: Eukaryota > Metazoa > Arthropoda > Insecta > Lepidoptera > Noctuidae > Xestia > Xestia ashworthii. Next base: position 367,223 of record OX465549.1, on the reverse strand, counting down.
CGGCCCTGAGCGGTCTATTTATACTCGCCAACAGACACACCAGAATAACCACAAATATTCTAGAAGGTCATAAAAATACACTAACAAAAGAGTAGGTAGGTAGGTAATTATTATTACTAGCTACTTGTACAACACAAACAAATATGAACCTATGCCCTAGGCGTACGGTCGAAACTCTAATGTCTTTTTATAAAGAGGTCGCGAGTTTGTAGGTACCTACCTAACTTTGAAAGTAATAATAATAGAAAACACTCGAAATTTCTACGTACACATACTGTAATCACGTGCTTTCTCGAATGTTCTAGTAGGTCCGATGTAACAATATAGAACAACCGGTTGAGTGTAGTCAGTCTGAATAGGGCTTTCCATCAGTAGTTTGTTCTGGATGCTGTGAAGTTCTTCCAGGTTGACTGAATGGAAGCCGATGATGTGAGTGGAGTCAGTCGTTTGATTCATGTCGATTAAGGGATTTTTGATAGTTTTAGTAGCTGTTCTTTTATCTCGTTGCTGTCGTTGATGATTGTGAATTCTGTTGTTTGCCCAATCCATGGGTATAGTGACGAGATAACATCTCTGTAGAATATTGAAGTCTTTTCTGCCGTGGGCTTACTGTACTGTCTTCCTTTCACAGAGGTGGATGCTATTGTACTTCGGGCATTCAGCCTCTATGTACACGAATGATTTCTCGTTTGTTGCTATATAGGGAGAGGATGGATTAAGGGCGAGTTGTTGCTTATTGGGTACAATGGATAGTTTGTATAAATTGTAAATGTCTGTGGAGACTACAGGAAAACAGCATACTATTACCATTCCTGATCTAAATAAAGTAAGAACCTGGTTCTATAAGATGATAATATTCTCGTCATTCTAAATTTAAGACTTGGTTGATTATGGATTTTTTATCTATCTCTCATGGATTTTAGAACCTCTATATCTATCATGGAATGATAGGTGCTGGATGCCGTGTGAAAGCCATTTTATTTTCTAATCTAGTTATCTCTCACATTCAATCTTCTACATTATTAGTTATGATTCCTAAAATCTGGGCAAACTTTGCAAATATTAAGCTGTAGTCTGTGTAAGCATTTTTCTCTAGAAGTAATATTTAACCGACTTCAAAAAGGAGGAGGTTCTTAAGTCGTCGGAACCTTTTTTTGTTTTTTTTTTTTTATATATGTTCCCCGATTACTCGAAGATGGCTGGAGTGATTTGAATTATTTTTTTTGTTTGAAAGGGTATACTTCCCAGGTGGTCCCATAATCATCAAGTCGGGATCTGATGATGGGATTCTGGAGAAATTGAGAGAACTCTTCAAATTTTATAGGCACACTTGATGTGATTTGGATAGTTTTGGAAGAGTACTTTCTTAAAGTGGTCCCATTTAAATTTGGTGAAGATCTGATGAAGAACTTCGGAGATAGGCAACGGAACTCCTCAATAAATGATAGCAAATGGACTGGGATTGCTGAAATCTCACGTCTATCTGTTGTTTACACCAGTTCATAATATAACATCACGCCTCTACGCTGTGAAGGGGTAAGCAAAAGTGAACCACTAAAACGTGAAAAATAAAAACTTTTTTAAGTAAGTACAAAAAATAAAACCGACTCAAAAAAAACAAAAATGTGAAAAATAACTTTAACTTCAGAAGTCGGTGACAAAAAACTAAGTAAATCGATCGAATCGATGAAGGGGTAAGCACAAGTGAACCACTAAAAGTGAAAAATAAAAACTTTTTTGCAAAAAATAAAACCGACTCCAAAAAAAACAAAAATGTGAAAAATAACTTTAACTTCAGAAGTCGGTGACAAAAAACTAAGTAAATCGGTCAAACAAAGTTTACCGACTTCTGAAGTTATAGTTATTTTTCACTTTTTGGTTTTTTTTTGGAGTCGGTTTTTAATGTTGCGTTAACCTTATCCTGATTTTTTGTTATTTGGTCTAAAATGGTACCATGTTGGGACATCCATTCTTATGGTTGTTGAATTCTGATACGATTTTATTTTCATTATTTTGTAAGGTTTTAATGGCCTCGTCATACTTCAAGGCATCTAGATAATCTAAGTTGCCAGTAACACTTTTCATTACTGACCCAAGGCTATCTACAAGACCTCTTTTGACTCTAACAGGTTCCAAAGATTTTACTTGTCACCTTACTAAGTTTGTTAGTAAGATAGTCAATCTGATATTAGCGTGTAAGTCTCGTTAGGTTTAGATTTGAAAGTCTTTAGTTGCGTCTGTACTAACGGAATTTATTTTATCTTCTATGTCGGTTAATTGTATGTACCTACTGTATAAATGAGTGGTAATGTGTAGTTAGTCTGGTCAGTCCTAACTTGCATGTTAATAGTCCTGGTCAAACATGCAGCATGTAAACTAATATGTAATATGCAGCGGCGGGGCTCCGGCGCGCGGCGGTCCCACGCAAGCTTATCGTCGCCGATGGTTTTTATGCTCACCACCGAAGCTTCGGCTTGCTGGCCGGCGTCGGCTAGCCTGAGTCGAACCAGAAGGTGATGAATAGAACCACCTGCTCCTCAGCTCGCGGGCCGCCTCACCCCTCCGCACCTACGTGCGCAAAAAGATTACGTAGAGTCGGTTTCGGAGCTATTCGTTTCCGTACTAACTTTTGTAGCACAACATATTCATTTATTATGACAATATTTTAATGTCAAATTAAGATTGAAAATGCAATTTTGTTGAAATGGCAATAATGCCAAATAAAATTATTCCAAAAGAAATTTTGCCGTTTTCATAATAATTATGCTAAGTGAAATTATACCAAAAATCCTCTAAATAAACGTTATTCTAACTAACGACTCTATAATAGTAAAAATAAACAGTATGCTATTCTACAACACAGAACCCCTGCGGCGCTAGCCACGACAGGGATATATGTCAAGGGCCTAACTTGTACCGGTGTGTGGAGAAGGTAACGTATCGTGATGTTGCAGACTTGATTGAGGACGGGTTCGAGACGAGCCCGGCGTGGTTCTTCGTGCTGGTGGCGGAGTGCGGCGGCGCCATCGTGGGGCACGCGCTGTGCAGCCGCGCCTACTCGTCGTGGACGCGCCGCGCCTTCTACGTGGAGGACCTGTTCGTGCGGCCGGTAGCGCGCCGTCGCGGCGTCGGCCTGTGCCTGCTGCGGGAGCTCTGCCGGGTGCGTGCCCGCGCCCCACCCCCTACTGCTGTCCTGTGAGCGCGCGGCGCCGCACAGTGGATCGACGCCATACAAGCAAAGGGACATAAGCAACTCAAAAACACATGTGTCAGTTTTTGAAAAACAAATCATTCGATCGTATAGGCCTACTTATACGAGTAAGCTATAAAAAACATCTGAAGCATTTTCTTATCGGAATCTTATATTGAGAGCTATGGCACCAAACGTGATTTTTTGTATGAGAAATGGCATAAAAAAATAGTATACCTTCTGAGTCCCTTCGTGTTTCGGCTTGATTTTTTTATATAGTAATAAAAAAAAAGTGTTTATTCGTTGATAACTCATATTACAAAAACATGTTACTTCTGCCAAACTGTAAAGCAGTTCGTTGGCAGATGTAGCTCCCATATAAATTACTCTACTTGTATGTGTAACAACTCGCAGGTACTTTCCCATTGATAGCAAATAAACTTAACTAAACATTAACTAAAACTAAACACGAATATCTTACAATAGCACAGAAGGCTGACCAGTAGTGAATTGAAACGCCAGTACGAAATTCATAATGCTTTGGCATAATCTAGTAAATCAATAAATTAAGCTTTATTTCGTTAGTATTTTAGCAACAATGCTGCTTATGTACTAGGTTAGTATTGTTAGTAAGTATCTTAGTAATAATAAACAATTTAACTTATCTATTTGTTAGTAACAATGAGAACTTACAAACTGTGTTAGTAACTATTAATAACAACCAGGTAGAGAATAACAAGACGATAACTTTTATAAGTTCGTATATTGTTCTCTTCACTTCACAATAAGTAATTCACACGAACATAGTGACAGCATGGATGTGTCTTATCCAATATCTAGCGCACGAATGCCCCGATTGAGTGCGCTCCAACCTATTTAACAGTTCTGTTTGTCCCACCACCTGGCTATCGCGTGATTTAAAATATAAAAAGATTAGATGCGCACACATCCGGTGTCAATACAAGTTTTAAATATTATTATCAAATAACATAGCGATATTAAACTTTACCACAAAATCACCTAGAGATATAACAAAGGGAATATTACTACTTATCCTCTCTACATAAAATTATATTTATTATGACATTTCTAACACTATGTTTAAATATGTAACTAATTATGTAAAGACACAAGACGAAGACGACAAACGGACGTGTAAGACACATATTTGCAACATTTTCTCCAAACAAACATGGTGCGCCACTCGCACCCCTTAAGAGGTATAAGCGTTGACCGATTTTTCTGAAATATTTTATCTCCAAATCTCATTCACTGGTGACTTACTGATAAATTGGTCAGGTCAAAAATCATCGGTGCACTGATAAAAGATTACCAGAAAACGTTTTCAACCGACTTCTAAAAAGAGGAGGTTCTCAATTCGTCTGTATTTTTTTTTTTTTGTGTTTGTTACCTCAGAACTTTCGACTGGGTGAACCGATTTTGATGATTTTTTTTTATTTGAAAGCTGGTGCTTCCCGTTGGGTCCCATTTTAATTTGTTGAAGATCTGATGCTGATCTTCGGAGATATACAATGGAACTCTTCAAAAATAGACGGCAAATCTGCAGTGATTGCTGCATCCGCTTGTAGGTTCATTGTTTATACTACATCATGACGTAAAATCACACCTGTATGCTCTGAGGGGGTACGCAGATGTGTACAATGTACCCAGATTTCGACAATGTTTGTTACCTCAGAACTTTCGACTGGGTGAACCGATTTTGATGATTCTTCTTTTATTTGAAAGCTGGTGCTTTCCGTGTGGTTCCATGTCAATTTGGTTAAGATCTTACGCTGATCTTCGGAGATATAAATGGAACTCTTCAAAAATACACGGCAAAGCTGCAGTAATTGCTGCAATCGCTTGGTTGTTTATTGTTTATACAACATCATGATGTAACATCACACCTGTATGCTCTGAGGGAGTACGCAGAAGTATACAATACACCCAGACTTCGACAGCAGTTAGACGTGTAAAGTTCCATTCAATGGGATCCCGGAGAAATAGAGGTAACTCCTTAACTTTATAGGCACACCAGAAGCGGTTTGGGTAGTTATATGCAGAGTACTTTTTCGGAGTGATCCCATTTCGATTTGATAAAGATCTGGTGACTTCGGAAGATAGGTAACTGAACTCCTTAATAAATGATAGCAAATGTACTGGGATTGCTGAAGACTCACGTCTGTCCATTGTTTATACCAGTACATAACAAAAAATCACACCGATACGCTGTGAAAGGGTAAGCACATGTGAACCGCTAAAAAGTGAAAAATAAAAACTTTTTTGCAAAAAATATAACCGACTTCACACAAAAAAGTGAAAAATAACTTTAGCTTCAGAAGTCGGTGACAAAAAAACTAAATCAATCAAACAAAGGTCACCGACTTCTGAAGCTAAAGTTATTTTTCACTTTTTTGTGTGAAGTCGGTTATATTTTTTGCAAAAAAGTTTTTTATTGCACCCAATCTCTGGAAACGATTGTGTTGTTGACCACCTAACCATCGATTCTTCTTAAATTCTGTAAATCGATTTTGATTACAACTAATGAGGCCATTACCTGAGACCCCCTTATAATTACTGATTACCTCACCTTTTGTGTATTAATGACCTTTTTTTTAGTGAAAAAGAAGGAATTTGTAAATATCCTAGTTATTATAAAATTCAAGAAGAGAAGAAAAAGTGTTACCCTGATGACGGAAGTGCTATAACTATAACAGAAACCTCGGTTAAAATAACATTACAAGCATTGTTGGATTTAACTGTAAAGAGAATTATTCAGTCTTCAACACAATTCAGCACAATTCAGCTGCAATACAACCTAAGCAGCAGAAAGGGGGAAAGCAGAACCGTCGCTGTGAAACCCTTCCGAGGATTCCGGTACAGCGTTGTCCAGCAAAGCAGGAGTGTGATGAGGACGGCTTCACCTTAGTTCAGAAGAAGAAGAAGAAGCCTACTTGTCGCAATCAATGCGGTACTGGACTGTCAGGACCAAATATGCTGCTGCGTCCAGCGACACCAACGACGTTGCTTTATGTGTCCCGACTGCATCACTCCACGAAGGTTGAGGAGGTCGTAGAGTACATGAATGTGAAGACTAGCTGGACCTTGAGGGTCGAGAAGTTAGAGCCGCGTCACAACACTATCTTCAAGTCGTTTGTGGTGCGAGTTCCGACACAATATCTCGACAAGTTTCTCAAGGAAGAGTTTTGGCCGAAGGGTGTTGTCTACCGACGTTTTCGCGGCAAGCTACGTGACACCGCACAGCGTAACACGACGCCGCCACTTCGTGTGTCATAGTTCATAAGGTTTAAATTATGTATTAGTATATTTGATATTGTTGTTATATGTTATTTTGTGTATTTTGTCTATGGGCCTAAGTTGCCTGAAAATAAAATGATTATTATTATTATTTAGGCCAAACTGTTGGCAAAAGTAAACTTCTGCTTATAAGTAAATGGGGTTTTGATGGAGACTCAAACCAAAGCGTGTATCAACAAAAATCAGATGCTTCAAATCCAAATTTGCAAAGAGTTTTCATGGCAAGTCTTGTACCATTGAAGCTCACAGCAGAAGATGGATGTGTTATTTAGCAAAACCAACGCCCCTCCTCAACGTCTTACTTAGCCGCTGTAGCGACGTGGTGAAGGCCCAGCTATTTACCAGCTACTGCACAAGCGTCTACACAGTCGAGATGTGGACAAACTACACCAAGGCTGCACTGAGCGATATACGAGTGCAGTATAATGACGCGTGGCGTGCGATGTTTCGACTGCCTCGGTGGTGCAGCGCGAGCGCCATGTTCGCCGCGGGCCGCGCGCCCGGCTGGCAGGCGCTGCTTAGGAGCCGCTCGGCCGCCGCACGCACCGACATACATCGATCGGCCAATTCCTTGGTGGCCGCGGTACGAGAATGGTACCACAGCCCCCTACATATAAGGTGGCAGTCCTACCACACGCCGATCACGTAGTTTGCTTCATCTGAGGCGCGTGTGTGTGTATTTGTCTATGTGTTTTGTTTATTTTATGTGTATGTTTCTTGTATGTGGATTTTATATGTTGTAAATAAAAAATCATTTCATTTACTGCCGACCGATTTTGTGGAAGTTCATAAAGAATTCTGTTCTGTACTAATTCTATGTAATTCATTTCCTTCGGACGCGCCTTGCACAAATCACAAACTGCTGCAGAAGTACCCGAGATGTAAGATGCCACCTTACCATCTATCATCGTCAAGACCTTTATGCTCAATATTTGCGTTTTCGTAATTTGAGGGTCTTAAATTTTCAATTTCAGTTTCTACAGCAGCCATTTCGTTTTTTTGACATTAAACTCAGTCTCTTTCATGAACTTCCACATAATTGGTCGGCAGTAAGACGTTGAGGAGGGGAGTTGGTTTAGCCAAATAACACATCCATCTTCTGCTGTGAGCTTCAATGGTACAAGACTTGCCACGAAAACACTTTGTAAATCTGAATTTGAAGCATATTTTTGTTGATACACGCTTTGGTTTGAGGCTCCATCAAAACCCCATTTGCTTATAAGCAGAAGTTTACTTTTGCCAACAGTTTGGCCCAAAGACTGAATTATAAGGTGGTCTCAGGTAATGGCCTCATTAGGTGTAATAAAATCGATTTACAGAATTTAACAAGAATCGATGGTCAGGTGGTCAACAACACAATCGTTTCAAGAGATTGGGTGCAATAAAACGTTTTCTGGTAATCTTTTATCAGTGCACCGGTGATTTTTGACCTGACCAACTTATCAGTAAGTCAACAGTGAAGTGAGATTTGGAGATAAAATATTTTGAAATAATAACTTATGAATCAATTTGTAGATACGAGTAATAAGGAAAAAATCGGTCAACGCTTGTACCTCATAAGGGGTGCGAGTGGCGCACCATGTTTGTTTGGAGAAAATGTTGCAAATATATGTCTTATTACTACTTATATAAAAAAATCAAGTCGAAACACGAAGGGACTCAGAAGGTATACTATTTTTTATGCCATTTGCCATTCAAAAAAATCACGTTTGGTGCCATAGCTCTCAATATAAGATTCCGATAAGAAAATGCTTGAACAGATGTTTTTTACAGCTCAAAAGTAGGCCTATACGATCGAATGATTTGTTTTTCAAAAACTGAGACATGTATTTTTGAGTTGCCTATGCCCTTTGCTTGTATGGCGTCGATCCACTGTGCGCCGGCGGAGGTATTAACGTTCACCGCGTGTTGCAGATGGCGCTAGTGGAGGGCGTGCACCGCGTGGACTGGCACGTGCTGGAGGACAACGCGCCCGCCATCGGCTTCTACTCGCGGCTGGGCGCGCGCGACCTGCGCGTCACTGAGGGCCGCGCCGCCATGCGGCTCGACCGGCCGCACATCGAGCGCCTCGCGCACGAACAGCCCTGACTCCGCCAGTCCGCTACATTCAAACAAGAAATGTCCGAAAACTTAAAGTTTTACAGTACCAGTATGACTAAGTGAAATAACCTAACATATTCAAATATTACATATTTTGCACTTTGTCAAAGGATGTTGTTTACCTCCAAATATACTCACGTGACAAATGCCTCCTTGCGAGGTGGCACATCAAAACTCAAAAAAACTCAAAAAAAAACTCAAATCATTTATTTCAACTAGACCATTACGGCACTTTTGAATGTCGATAAAACGAAAAATAAAGCGAAGCTACAGTCACAGACACAAGGCATAATAATTGAGAAAGTACTGTAGTTGCCCATTCCCTAACGTAGATCTCTATGGAGAAGAACGGGCAAGAAACTCCATGGACACTCTTTTCAATCAAAAATGTTGTTACAAAATCTTGGTTACATCTTTCATGTTGAGATTATACATCTATGTGAGAACGATGTAGAAAGACGTGCACAATAAGAGCGTCCAGAGTAAAAATAAATAAATCAACAATTAAAAATAAAGCAATTCAAATGATCCACGGCAGCTAAGAGATGACCAGTCCCGACTGACAGCGCCCGTTCACGAACATGACGCATGAATCAGCGCCATTCAATTCAACCATATTGTAGGGAACTAAATGACCCGACCCACCCGCCACCATCAGCAAGACATTTAAGCGAGCATGACATTCTCTCAGCCACCAAGGCATATTCAAGTCAATGAAACATAACTAAATGCAAATGGTAGCTTTACGGTACATGGTACTCACACATGTGTTATGCAATTATACAATACTAAGAGATGGAATCTATACAATGCAAGAATATTTTTACAATCTTCTGCAGCTACCACAATAATTGTCCAATAAGTTTGCATCTAAGGTTGCGGAGCAGGACCAGCATTTAGCCAAGCATTTTTATCCTCAATGTAATCCCCCAGCTTATAATATGCTTGCCTACATAGTGTGCGTTTTACACAAGATTTAAATTTCGTCTCATTCAGTTGTAGAATGTGGGGAGGTATTTTATTGTAACATTTTAAACAGTACCCCATGAAAGATGAATCTACTTTAGCAAGCCTGAAACCTGGCTGAACCAGTTGGTCCCTATTTCTAGTATTATAGTGGTGTCTGTCACCTCTTTTACTGAATAAATGCAGATTTTTCCTAACGTACATGATGTTTTCATAGATGTATTGACAAGGTACTGTCATGATATTAATTTCCTTAAACAGTTCTCTTAGAGAATCGCGTCTACGTAATTCATATATGGCTCTGATGGCTCTTTTCTGCAGAATAAAAATAGACTCGATGTCTGCAGCACGTCCCCATAGTAAAATACCGTATGACATAATACTATGAAAATAACTAAAATAGACAGATAGATATCCTCGCCGTATCAACATCAGTAAATTGACGGATTTTTCTAACAGCATACGCTGCTGAGCTCAGCCGGCCTGCAAGAGATGTTAAATGAGGACCCCATTGTAGCCTGTGGTCAAGCGTAATTCCCAAGAAAACCGTTTTATTGACAAATTCAAGTTTCTCTTGATTCAATACTATGTCACAATCACTACTTTTGACATTTGGTAAAGCAAATCTTATGCACTTAGTTTTTTTCCCATTTAGTACTAAATTATTAGCGGTAAACCAATTATGAACCTGCAGTAGGGCGCTATTTACGTCGTCAAGATTTGTGGCACGTCTGTTTATCCTAAATATTAAAGAAGTATCATCAGCAAACAACACCATTTGCGGATGGTTGTTAAATAAATGGGGTAGGTCATTAATGTATACTAAAAAGAGGAAGGGACCCAATATCGAACCTTGTGGTACACCCATTTTTACTTTTAAACCCATCGAATTTACACCCTTTACTTGTACATGCTGCTGTCTATCATTCAGATATGATTTTACTAAACTGAGCGCAAGTTTACCTAAACCGTAATGCTCAAGCTTCAAAATCAGGGTTTCGTGATTTACGCAATCAAATGCCTTCGAGAGGTCACAGAAGATTCCTATGGCATCTTGTGCCTCTTCCCACGCAGTAAAAATATGTTTTAATAAAGTGACACCGGCGTCAGTCGTACAACGTCCTTTGGTGAAACCATACTGCTGTTCGTGTAAGATTTTATTGGTGTTAAAATGGTTAAGCATTTGATCGAGCATTATCTTCTCAAACACCTTGCTGAAAACCGGCAACACGGATACGGGCCTATAATTGTTGGTGTCTTTACTGTCCCCGGATTTAAAAAGCGGTATTACCTTACTGAATTTCATTAGATCCGGGAAGACCCCTTGATCCACGCACAAATTAAATATTGAGGCTAAATACGGCGCTACAGTCTCAACAATTGAGGTACAAGCTTTGATAGACATACCCCATAGATCTTCGGTTAATTTGATCTTGATTTGCTTAAAAGCTTTTATGATTGTCATGGGGTTTACATGCTGAAATTTAAATTCATTTGAGCAGGCTGAAACGTTCGCCTTCAATAAATCCATAGAGAGCAAGGGAGAGGAATTTAAGGTTTCAGTAGTTTTAAGTGGGATACTGGTAAAGAAATTTACAAATTCTTGAGCGACTTCATTATTAGAACTCACGAGACCATGTGAGGTCTCTAGTGTTATGTCATTACTTGGGTTTTTAGATCTATTAGTCTCACTGTTGATAATTTTCCAAACCGTCTTTATTTTGTTATCGGCTGATTTTATCTTGTTGCTAATGAAAAGAGACTTGGCTATCTTGCAAGAGTTTTTAAAAATTTTCGAGTAAGTAGCCACATATTTACTAAAAGTTTCTGTGTTGATATATGGCTTAAGGCCGTACAACTCAAACAATCTTTCCCTACTTTTCCTAATACCCTGTGTTGCCCAGTCACTGAAAATAAACTTTGGGCCAATAGTCTTAGTTTTCTGTTTTAAAGTATTATTGAACTCGGTGTGCACTACCGAAAAGAATTCTTCATACAATTCATTTACATTGTTTCCAATATGGCCTGGTATATTTAACTTACTAATTAAATTATTATTAAACTTTTCTAAATTGCTGGGTGTTATTTGTCTAGTTTGAATCTGAATTCTTTGTAATTGTTTATTAGACGCGAAAGAAACAGTCTGTCCGCTGTGATCTGAAGGAAGGTAATTTACGATGGATTTATCTAAGTAGTCGCAGCAACAAAAAACATTATCAATACAAGTAGCAGTATTTGTAGTAATTCGGGTTGGTTCTGAAAAAACATTTGACAAATTAAATGATTTAAAGAGATTTAAAAATCTACTGCTGTTTACATTATTCTCTAAAATGTTGATATTAAAGTCACCACAGATAATTATTAGTTTACTACCAGTCACAAGTTTTGCCAAAGCATCTTCCATTACTGACTCAAAGATAGAGTAGTTCAGGTAATTAGGGGGTCTGTAAACGCACACTATTACATGCATATCTAGCTCAACACAAGACAATTCTATGCTATGTTCAACCGAAAGATCGACAATATCATTACGAGGCTTAAATTTAACACAATTTTTAACTAAGATTAATGAACCCCCACGCATCTTAGACTTCCGGTTAAAGCAACTGCCCACACTATAATTCTCGTAATTAAATTGCATTTCGTAATCCCTCATCCAATGTTCAGATAGACAGATAATATCAAACTTGGTTTTTTCTAAAAATAGTTCGATTTCTAATTGTTTGGAAGAAAAACCCTGAATATTCTGATGAAATAATGTAAAGGAATTCTGCTTAACCCCTTTTTGACAATTGATTAACTGAGAGCTAGAAGATACCTTAGAGTTGATAAGTTTACCTAAATTATCACTCGTACCTTCCATTGTCTTACTGACTAGTTTAAATCTAAGCTAAAATGTGTATAATTACAATTAGTATAATTACTAATTTCCGTGGAATTATGAACAGCTGAACACCACATCTGTAGCTTCGTATTTACGCCGTTTGAAGGTCTCAGCAGCCGCAACAGCAGTGCTAGCTTTGCCCGCCGTGCTAGCTAAATGAGATAGTGTAAGACACGGGTTGCGTCAACGTCATGCCCTGGTCTCATCCAATAGTTACATTCTAAGCCGCTATGTTCTGAAGCAGCCCGGTGCGCTCGCGCTGGCAAGTGTTCGACGAGTAGTATAGTTAATACTGCTGGCGCGGCGTGCCGTGCTATGCATAGCACGCTTTGCACTTCTGTAGCAAGACAGGTCATAATGTCCTAGACTGTCGACTGTGCCACCGCAATGGCACGGATGCGGAGCAACACAAAATGTGCCAAAGCATAGGCTTGAAGCGAAAACTTTTAGAGATCATCATTTCATCAACACAGCTTTGCTTGAGCAGTAGGTATAGACTACTAAGCAAAGCAAGCAGAGCTAATCTTTATATGAGGCTCCGCGCGGGCTTCCTCTACCAAATGAAAGAAACCATGTAACCGTACATGCGTGAAATTCGCGCATTGCGGGTTCCGTAACAAGAATCAATATAATAGCAATGTTTCAACGCTCATTCATATGCCAATTAATTTACTCTCATCAGCAAAAATATTTTATTTTCAATACACTTCCTCGAAAATTGGTTCTTATCGCACTTTTTTTTACGGATGAGAAATCATCAAATAACTTCTCCCACTCTGGGCGGAGCGGGAGGGAGTATCAGAATTTTACTGACTAAAACCCATCCATGTTCCTTCCTCGCCCTTTATGTTCCGGGGCCACGGGTTCTTATCGCACTACGATTAGGTTCAACATGCAATGTATTTCACACGCGTTGCGTTTTTTTTTCATTTTCCAACACGTGTGCGGAAATTAAAATTGCCACAGATAACTATATACATAATCAAAATCGGTTCAATGTCTATAGTCGGAGATGAATGTTTTTTTTTATTTCGGCAAAACAAAATGCGTCTTTACGGCGTAAATATTTATTGAATATTTAAATTTTGTGTTAATAAATAGAATATCATTGATAAACATAATTATTTAAACCAATATTTACTTGAAAAAAAAATACCAAAAAAGTTAGGGCTCTACTAAAAGAATTTACCACTAGTGCCACAACCTCAGAAATGCTTCATGGACTGGTTCGATGATGATGATGTACAGATCAAGAAAACTGATGCTTTCACCACTTAACTTACCAATAGCAAAGCCGAAATCAATCTGCAGTTCTTGATGATTCTGAAAAAGATGCAATTCTCAACCAGGACTTTTAACTTTGTGCCCCACTGCGACCGACATCCTCACGGGAACTGTTTATGTAATATTGATATCTGCGATAAACTCCAAAAAGGCACCCGGATTCGATATTTTTACTTTTTTACTCCGAAAAGTTTTAAGGAGCTGCCAAGAAAGGGAGTAACCTTTCTCACTATCCTCATTTGGCCTTAAACCCACAAAAATAAAGCAAAAAAAAGTTATGAATGCTTGAAGGTCATGGAAAAATCTCAGTAAAGTATAAAAATAGATAAATCTCCTTTAAACTATAAAACTTTGGTTAGGGAAAGTGAGATTCAGCAATTAGTAAATGATCTCCTCTATATGCGAATTTGCTATGGCGGGTCCAGACCCAGTCACCCTGTATACAGAGTCACCGTATCCCAAACTGAACCTTTTTTTTAATAAGCTTTAATAGATAATATGAATGTACATTATTACAATTTGCTAAAATTAAATAAATTAACTAACTTAAACTAAAAACTTAAAAAATGGCGTCAAAAAACTCCTCCTCTACGCTGTCAACTGATAATGTCCCCAAGAGACTGGCAGCGTTACCACGCTGAATGGCAACACTAAGCCTTTGGCCGAGGTAAAAGCCAGCCCTAGGGTCACGGGAAGTGTCAACTAAGCGTTTTGAAATTTCCTTGAAAAGGCTGTGAGCAATCGGACCCCACGGTCCTAGAGTTCCAACTCCAAACGGCTCGAAAAGATAGTTACCAATAAGGTTACTATATTTTTATTGACGATCCGAATGGCGCAGTGGTAGTGAAGGCTGCCTTACGTTCTTAGGTCCTGGGTTCGAATCCCGGTAGGAGCCAATGTTTGTGTGATGAACATGGACATTTGTTTCCGGTTCATGGATGTTTATATATATAATAAGTATGTATTTACAAACAAAAAAATATACTACTACATATATATATGTATAGATAATAAATACAGATAACTATGATTCGCCACACCACCCCCCTACGGAGAAAACAAAGGTGTCACGCAAAATATGACATAAAAACAGGGCAACTTACAATATAAACAATTTATAACGATAAAAATCTTAATAAAACACAATTTAAAACCAGAAAAGAGAAAGAAAAAAAAACTAACTTATTAACCAATAAAACAATTATTAAACTATAAATCTAGGATGTCCCTAAACTTGACCCGTCTGCCAGTTCTGGTGGTGACAGCAGTTGGAGGCGATGAAGTAGTTGGAGTGGGAGTAGGTGGGTTAGTTGAGATAGGAGCAGTTGGTTGTAACGAAGTTTGCGGTGCAGGTGTCAAAGTGGAAGGAGAAACAGGAACTGTAACCGGTTCAGAATCCAGATATGCTGGCTTAACGCGGTCTATGCTGACCGTCCTGAAGGGTTTTTGTCCCTTTTCCTTAGGATGCGGTATGGGCCAGTGTACGGAAGTTGCAAGGGCCGCCGAACAGTGTCGTCACGGAGCAGGGCATGAGTCGATGTCGCCAACTCTTTGAATACAAAGATTGACGGTCCAGCGTGTCTTGAGGCTGGTATGGGACGTAAAACTTCCATCCGGTTCCTCAGCTCCGTGACGAAATCCGTGATGTCGTATGGACTCTTGGGTTCTTCCGCCGGCATGATTAGTTCTCCAGGAAGGCGGAGAGGTTCCCCGTATACCAACTCAGCAGACGAGGAGTTTAAGTTCTCCTTGAGCGCAGTCCTCATGCCAAGGAGTACTAATGGAAGTGCTTTGCTCCATGTTTGGGAATGGCACATTAATGAAGCTTTTAGCTGACGGTGCATACGTTCTACCATGCCATTTGCACACGGGTGGTAACTGGTTGTGCGAATCCGCTTTGTTGCGCACACGTTCATGAGGCGCCGAAACAAATCAGATTCAAACTGGCGTCCCTGGTCGGTTGTCACAGTACTTGGTACCCCAAAACGGGATATCCACCCAGTCACCAGCGTGTCTGCCACTCCTTCCGCCGTAATAGATGTCATAGGCCACGCTTCAGGCCAACGCGTGAATCTGTCAACCGCAGTTAGGCAATATTTAAAATTGCAAGAGGGCAGCGGTCCTACGATATCGATATGAGTATGGCAGAATCGGCTTGGATGCGATTAGGAAAGCCGTAAGCGGTGATGATGTGTGTCTGGTCACCTTGCTGCGCTGGCACTGTAAACATGACTTGGCCCATTTCCGACAGTCGGTGTTAACATTCAGCCACACGTATCGCTCAGTCACCAAACGTAGACTTGCTTTCACGCCAGGGTGACTGAGATTGTGCAGTCGATCGAAGGCTGCTCGACGGAATGGTAAGGTTAGATAAGGACGGGGTCTACCTGTCGAAGTGTCGCAAAGAATGGAAGTGTTTGTTCCGGGAACCAAAATATTTTTTAACTTCATAGAGGTTGAAGAAATCAACTCTTTTAGTTCGTCATCTTCCTCTTGGGACTTGGCAAGGGCTTGATAGTCTTCCTCCAATGTGATAGATTCTACCCGTGACATGGCGTCTGCGACTAAATTGTCAGTTCCCTTTATGTATTGTATGTCGGTGGTGAATTGAGTGATGAAAGTTAATTGATTGAGTTGTATTGGTGGGAGCTTGTCACGGCGCTGTGTAAAGGCATGAACCAGAAGTTTGTGATCGGTAAAAATAGTTGCATTTTGCACTTCCAGTATGTGCCGAAAGTGTTGAACGCTCTCGTACACGGCTAGAAGTTCCCTATACTAAGCAGGCCACTGGGACTGTTTTAGTCAGCTTTTTGCAAAAATACGCGAGAGGGTGCCAGTTATCATCAACTTTCTATTGTAAGCAGGCGCCTATATGCATGCTGGATGCGTCAGTAAAGAGACCTAAGGGAGCCTTACAGTTCGGATGCGAAAGGCTGGTAACGTTGACTAGACTGTTCCTGCAGTCATTAAAACATTGCTCGAGTATGGGTGTCCATGGAAATGGTTTTGCACCCTTGGTGTTAGTAGCAGCCACTGCATCTATTAGGGGAGCCTGATATTTAGCAGCGTCTGGCCAAAATCGGCGGTAATAATTAACCATGCCCAGGAATCTGCGAACACCTTGCACGGTCTTAGGGAGAGGAAACTCCACTAAAGCGCGAATACGGTCTTCGGGGGGATGTGTGCCTGCGACATTTATGCGGTAACCCAAGAAGCTTACCTCGGGCGCACCAAGTACGCACTTCGCCGGGTTGATGACCACGCCATACTGATGTAGTCGTTGAAACAAGAGCCTTAGGTGTTCAACATGTTGCTGGAGATCTCTTGAGTAGACGAGAATATCGTCCACGTAAGCGAAACAGAAATTAAACGGGTAGTAATAAAAGCTCCGACAAAAAAAGAAGAATTGTCCTTACTCAAAATATTAAATCTACTGCTTAAGGGGCCGGCGGAGCATGCGTTTTTCATGCAAACGTAATACCAAAATAATATGAAAATCAAACAAATTCTTAAGGTAGTGTGTATTTATTTTGATTGGATTACACAATATCTATGTTTCCAAATATATATTTTGGAAGGACAATGATATAAAGACGAGATAAGGGGAATTTAAAATTTCTATTGAAAATTTATTTTTCTCATAACTCTTATTTAAATTAGTGTCCATTCAAAATAAGTGTTTGGGAACCTAGATATTCTGTAATCCCATCGAAATAAATACGCACTACCTTAAGAATATGTTTGATTTACAAATTATTTTGGTATTACGTTTATATGAACTTCGCATGCTCCGTAGGCCTCTTAAAATACTAACTTTCCGACTACTTTTCTCGGAATAAAAATTACGAAACGACCGAATGAGATACTGAAATCTTCGAAAAATAAACATTATTGTTTATTGCTATAATACTTTTCTAGCAGCATAAATTACGTTCTACTGAAAACTATGCTTTGTAATTTTAATCTTTAATAGCCTACTATAAATTCATAAATTACCTTTCATATTTCATAGACTGTGGTGCTATTTTAACTGTAACATTCTACTAAAATATTATTCTGAGTGGTTACACGGAAACTTATAAAAAATACATAAATGTATCTATTTGCAACAATAACTATACATAATAATAATAGAGTAAAAAAGCTGTGTCTGTACATTGAATATATGTATTTAAAAAATAATAATTGAAGGGGGTTTAGAAACAGTAATAGAGTACGAATCCAAAAAAAAAAGTATGTCTGTTTGTCTGTTTGTTTTTACACGCTAATATTCGGAAGTACTGGACGGATTTGAATGTTTTTTTTTTGTTGTATAGATATTATGTCTGGGCAACATATAGGCTATAATTTATCTTGGAAACCTGAACACCTGATGTAGAACCGCAACAGACCAGCTAAACTTTAAGAGATACAAAAATGACACTATAGCAAAAACTGTTCCACGTGATGAGCATTTTCTGCTGAGAGAATAAATTTGAAGATCTGGAACACCTGATGTGGAACTCCAAGAGCCCAGTTATACCATTACACAAATAGGAATGACGTCTTAGCAAAAGTTGTTCAATCTGATGAGCACTCTCTGTTCACTTATAAAAATCGAAGATCTGGGACACCTGTCATGGAACTCCAATATCCCAGCTACACCATAACACATATAGGAATGACGTCTTAGCAAAAGTTGTTCAATTTGATGAGCACTCTCTGTTGATTTATTTGTATAATTTTATTTTATTTTATTTGTAAGTTTCGGATTTTTATTTTTATATTTTTTTTGTTGTTTATATTAGTCTTGCATGTTTACATTGTCTACATTTCAATTACATAAACTGCCAAGTGGAAGTGCGGAGTCTCCTAATACCTACAAGCAATTTTTTGCTTAAAAGGTTATCTCCAATAAATTATGTATCAAAACGCTTATTGTAATTGAATTTTTTTATTATTTTTTTATTTATAAAAATTGAAGATCTGGAACACCTGTTGTGGAACTCCAAGAGCCCAGCTACACCATAACACATGTAGGAATGATGATGTCTTAGCAAAAGTTGTTCGGTCTGATGAGCATTTCCTGTTGACTTATAAAAATCGAAGATCAGAAACATCTGATGTGAAAATTATTGCAAAACTATCACTAATTTCATTTCACTGTATAATAAAATTATAAAATAACAAAAACTGGGAGTACCTCCACGCGGTGAAGGCGGTAACAGTTTAGGACTTATTTTCAATGACGATGGTATATCATTGAAAATTTTACTCTACTGACCAAAACTCATTTTATCTAATAAAAATGTCTTCGGGCTTATGTTATTTGAGTGTTTAATTTCCTTTTCCATTTATCTTCGTGACTCGGTAGCCTACCCGGTGACGCAGGGCACTTAGATTTTAATTGATCAGGTATATTCACAACAAAACTATAACCATGCCTAGAAAGAGGTCAAACCTTTCCCAATGTTCCAAAGGAGCCAAAAGATGAGGATCATAAGTAATCCCAAGAATCTACCGAAGAGTGTCAGGAGAGACTAGATGCTGTTCGAGAACATCAGGCTGCAACTTGCTCCGTGGAAACCTCTTCCGATCCCGAAGCACGCCTACGTTCTCAGCGACGCATCTACATCCAGGTCTCTAGAGACCAGTGAAGAATAGATGCCAGACTGCGTTCACGGATAGAGAATTGCGCTTGAGTTCTCAGCGTATTCGCACATCTACTAACAGGTCTTTTGAAACAAGCGATGAACGTGATGCGCGACTAACTGCTGCTCGAGATTATCATACATTGCCCCAAACACGCACACAACAAAATATTAATAATCAGTTAGAATGTGAGAGAGAAAGAATTGCTGGAATACGGCATGAAGAGACAGAAGAAGAGCGCGAAGACTTCGACATTCTCTGAACAGAATGTCGATAACATCTGAAGAATCGGGTATCTCAAGATATAGCCGTAGGGCATGACGACCTTCCTTGGGTTGATAAGAAACGGAGTTCATTTACGTAAACTCCTATGATACGCCACATATTCCGGAGGTATGGTTCAAGATTATACTTTTTGTGAAGCTGTTAAATGGCAAAAAGAACCAAACGGTATGTGTTGCTCAGGTGGGAAAGATCCGTTATTTTCCCGTCCCCGGGCTCTTAGAATTCGACGTTTCAGATCTTCAATTTTGACGAACCCGGTGTCGCTGGCAAAAGCAACAGGATCCGCGTACGAAGTCGCGGGCATAAGCTAGTATATTATAATATGAGATCAAACGAACTTCTTGAAGTGAAGTTCGATCATTATTATATGAGTCGCTTCATTCGAAGATACAAATAACCATGTAGCCTTTATTCTACAAGGCTCTAGTTGCACGTTTAAAGAATCGACTTTTAGTCGATTGTCATTTTTTTTTTTTATCTGTCACCCTCACTAGCGTGGCGCGATGTTCGTGCTGTGAACTTCATTCTTGTTTAGAGATCAGTTTTCTACGATGGGTTTGGGTGGGTGAGGACTTTGTATCTTCGAATGAAGCGACTCATATAATAATGATCGAACTTCACTTCAAGAAGTTCGTTTGATCTCATATTATATTTCGTCGCTTCATTCTTCAGATACAAATAACCATGTAGATGTTTAGAGATAGGTTTCAAGATTAGTAAATAAAATTTTACTTATCAGTAGAAAACTTTAATTTGAATAACAAAAACAATTTGTTCTTAAATTGTAAATAATTATGAATGAAGTACCTAATCATTATTAGAATAACAGAAAAAATCATAAATACCTAAATATATTTTGATTTAATAATTTTTAAACTTACATAAATTATGTAGTAATTTATTACTCTAGATTTAAATTACTTATGGCGCAGACAGATCGAGCAAATATTCCATCATCAATTAATGGTCGGTTGTAGAACCGAGCAAACGTCTGAGATGAGCTAGCCCAGCCAGCCGTCTTCCTGATGGTGTCAACACATACTCCAGCCCGGCTAGCATGGGCAGGGGATAAAATTTTATCCACCGGTTATTTCCACTGACAAGGGACAAAATTCAAACAAAAGTGGAAATAACCGGTGGATAAAATTTTTATCCCCTGCCCATGCTAGCCGGGCTGCGGAAGCCGCCGCAGAGGTGGAGGCGTGGCGCGTGCTGTGAGCACTGTACACTGTGACGTCGACGCCACTCTCCGCTAGAGTCTGCTTGATCCACCTACTGATTGTTTGTGACGATGCTTTTTTATGTGGTCTTTTAACTGTGAGCAAAAGACTATCCGTATCCTTCGGGTTGTGAAGCAGACGTTACCTCGATGTAATCATCGAGAGTCTTTGCAGGGCATATTCTCGGGTTTTCTACGAAATACGGTAAATATAAAACAGGTTGTTCTCGATTTGCTGCAGAAGTCTTTGTCATGTCAGTTATGAAATGCTATGAAAAATATTTAGTTTTAATACCGCTAGACAAAAATATCCAGGTCTGAAAGCAGGACACAAATCCCACCGTCATGCATATGCACATGCACATATGGGCCCACCCTCCCGCCCACATGCATATGCACACATACAAGACAAGTGAGAAATAATTAGCATGCCATGCAACCAAACCTTTACTCGACACGTGTTTCGCCCCTCCACGGGGCATCCTCAGGAGTTGTTGACTCGTCGAGCGTTTGAGCTCGAGTGCAGTGCATAGCATTCGCTGCGCCCCCGTAAGGGGGCGCGGCAGGCGGTAACGGGGCGTCGCCCCCTGGCCGCGGAAGCCATACCTGGGCCCGCTACTGCGGGACCCGTATCTCGGTGGGACACTGTCCCAGGTCTTGGTGGGCGCATGTTAACAACATGCGTCCATGTGTGTGATTGCTGTGATGTAACTGTAAGCGCGCTACAGCGCTGTCACTCAGCGCTGTTGTCTTCACAGCACCCCGGCGGTCCGTCCCCTGGCGGTGAGACCTCCGGTTACCCGGAGGAGGCCCGGCGGGGGACAACCAGCGACAGAGGTGCCGACTTACAGCGCACCTACAGTGGATGTGTGGTTCCCGCCCGCCCCACTAACCAGAGCTAGCCGGCAGTGGTACGGACTAAGGAGCCGACGTGTGTGTGTGGGTGGTATTGTGATGTGTAACACCACCCATGTGTGCGTGTATCGCAGGCCCAGGGCCGCGACAACGCGTGAGTCTACATGTGTGTAGAGAGATGCATGAGTGGTCTTGCTACGTGCCGTGCCCATATTAACTTGGCCCACGTCACGCAGCTGGGTGAGAGTAATGTGTGTGGAGTCATATTGTGCAGGTAAGCCGCGTGTAGCTGAGGAAACAGCTTACCTGGGTCCAATCCGGTGAAGAGGCGGCGGAGGGGGGGCGACCATGTCTCGCAGGGCCGCTGGAAATCCCTGTCCTGCCCGGCCTAGCCTTGATACAGCTTGAGCAGCGAGGCCAGGCCGTCCAGGACAACGAGCTCGACGCTCTGGCCCTGCCTGATGGCCTTAATCAAGTCCATCAGCAGGTGGATGGCGCGGGCTGTAAAGTCCTTGCTGATGGCTGCAGGGCCGGCAAGTAGGCCGGCAGTGGAGGTGCCGCACTCGGCACGTGTTTCAGTTGTTCTTGGGGCCGCGGGCCGCGCCATGCCGGCGCCGGCTGTCGGCCCCACAGACTTCTCTTGGGCAGGCTTCATTCGGATGTCGTCCGGTAAAGCAGCCCGCGCCAGGATAGGCAGGTCGCCCGGAAGGTCATCCTCAGGTGCGGTGGGGGGCGGGGGTGCATTACCCTTGCCCCCTCGCTTCCTCTTCTTACCCCTCCGCCGCTTCGAGGAGGGGGGAGCTTCTCCCCTGTTGGTGGGCCCGTTGGCCGCCGCCATGAGCGACACGCCATGGGCCTCAATGGTGGCCACGTTCTTTGGCCCCTCAGCGGCCGTTACCGGCCGCCGTGAGGCGGTAATGGCGGCGGCTGTGCCCGCCCGCCTGTTAGCCCTTATCTCCGCCTGGAATGTAGGGCACTTAACATTGTTGGCGGGATGATCTCCCCCGCAATTGACGCACGTGGCTGGTACGTCACGTGGTCGGGGGCAATCCCGCGCCGAGTGCCCCTCCCCGCAGCGGACACAGGCGAGCGGTCGGTGGCAATTGTGCGATGAGTGCCTCCATTTTTGGCACCGATGGCACTGGGCGGGCCCACGCTTGCCCCGCCAGGCTTCTATCTTGACACCTCTCATGTTCAAGAACACGGAGGTGTCAAAGATCCTGCGTACTTCAGGCGTCCTCTTTAGTACGGCGTGGTATACGCAGCCGGGTCGTCCTTGGCTCGCCTTAATGTGACGAACGTACTCCGGCTCGTACCCCAACGCGCGGAGCTCCTCCTCAATTTCGTGTGGGCTAGTGTCCACAGGCAGCCCCTTGATGGCCACCTTGCAGCTGCGCTCCGCCTGCAGTGAGTAGGCAAACCATGAAGTGCCATCCTCCTTCTCCAGGCCCACCAAGAAGCTCTGGACCACCCTAAATTCGACATCACTCTCCGGAGTGAAGCGAATTCCAGCGCCAAATGGTCTGGCGCTGGGGGGATGGCCCAGCTTCTCCTTGAGGGCCCTGAAGTGAGTGGCCCATCCTGGCAGCCTTTCCACCACCAGCGGAGGATACCTAGACCGCTTCTGCGGCTTCGGATTAGGCCGCTCGGTGGCCGAAGAATCTCCGGCCCGGGGGGCCGACGGCTGTGGGGGAGAAACGTTAGCGCTACTCACCCCTCGCTGCGTCTTGGAGTTCGGTGTCGTCATAGTTGGTGTGGGAGGAGGCGTGCTGCGGGTGGCCTCCGCAAAGGTAGGCGATCCGGCGGCGTCCCGCCCCCCCCCGCGGCGGCGCGCACTCGCGCTGCTGCGGCGGGTCGAGGCAGTATCGCTTCGCATCCTCCTCGGACTCGTCCGTGCTGCGGCGGCGTCGTTGGGGCCGAGGCTCCGACCGATGGTCGTGACCCAGGCCACGCGACGGCGACGGTGTCTTCATAGGGGTGCGCCTCCCTGATGCACTCGGCCCAGACTCGTCCGACCTCACGGACTCGATCGACATGCTCGAGCCGAATCTCGGCGAGCATGCCGGCCATCCGGTCGGGGAGTCAAATGCCGATGCACGAGGGGGCGCCGGCGAACTGTAGGCGTCGGACCTCAACGCGGACTCGGCCCCCGAGAGGGCGGTCGACGCGGAGGGTCGCGCAAAAGTGGCGGCGTGCGGTTGTACGGCGGGTCGCATGGGTGGCGTTGCAGGCGCCAAGACGTCAGTGGCAGTCGCGTGCGTGCGCGGCTGCGGTGTGGGCGTGCGCACAGGTGGCGTCAGGGGCGTGGGCGCGCGCCACGGGATCGCGGCGTTCTGCACCCGCGGTTCGGGTTCGGGCACTGCCTCGCGTGCGGGCGCGGCGGCGCGCGCATGCGACGCGCGTCCCGACTTCACGGCGGCAGGGGGGCCCGGAGTCTCCATCGGGACTGGACGGAACGAGGTCGGGCGCACGGGTACAGCGTGCGGACGGCTCGGCGGGGGCATCGGCGCAACACGCGCAGGCGCCGACGTCATCGACGGGTGGTACGCAACGTCAGCTGCGCTCCGTCTCGTCTCCTCTTCATCCCTCTTCTCCTTGGCAGCAGTCTTCTTCTTCTTCTTCTTTTTCTTTCCAGACGCTTTCCCCTCCTCCGATCGAGGAAGGGGGGGTCCGGACGGCTCTGGGTCGGACAGCACGATGCCGATATTCGGCATCGACACCGTCCGCTCCAGCGCCCAGAGGTCCACCTCGTAGGCGATATAATCGTCCGGGAATCTCTCCATCGTTAGGCTTCACGCTGGGATGTGGGCTCGCGATTGCAGCGGTGCTTCGGCACTGGGCAGCAGGTGGCTCCCCCCGTGTTCGCACCAGTGCTGGGCACTCGTACGAACACTGGGAAAGTGGGTATGTTGCAATCCGCGCGAGCGGAGACTTTCGCCAAGTACCCTCAACTTGAGTGATATCTGGCGAAGTCTCCTCACTGATCCGGTGGTGGCGCTAGTTGTCACTAGGCACGACCGAACTGGACCACTGGCCGATCCTCGCGTTTGAGTTCGAATGACAGGCCGTGGTTTCGAAATTAGGTACAGGGAACATGTTGCCGCTTACAGGAATGGCCATCCAGATAAATCACATTTCGCAAAACATTTAATTGACACCGGCCACTCCGTGAGTGACAACAATTCCTATAACATTTTGCATGTTTGCGATAAGGGTTTCCGGTTGAGTGTGTAGGAACAGCTAGAAATATCAAAACATAACAATAACAATGCATATACACTGTTGAATGACCAAACAAATTTAATTCCATCACCACTTCTAAGTATGATTGCAGGTAGTTCGGCACAGATGTCTTTGTGACGTTGTCTCGACCGTTATTATAGCGTCATCGAAACGGTATATTTAGGGGCCGACAGCGGTCATTCGAGCATATAAAGGGCCGACAGCGGTCATTCGAGCTCAAACGCTCGACGAGTCAACAACTCCTGAGGATGCCCCGTGGAGGGGCGAAACACGTGTCGAGTAAAGGTTTGGTTGCATGGCATGCTAATTATTTCTCACTTGTCTTGTATGTGTGCATATGCACGAGGGCGGGAGGGTGGGCCCATATGTGCATGTGCATATGCATGACGGTGGGATTTGTGTCCTGCTTTCAGACCTGGATATTTTTGTCTAGCGGTATTAAAACTAAATATTTTTCATAGCATTTAATGCCATGGATTTCCGCAAAGTAACGCCTGATTCCATAACTTATGACAGTTATGTTTATTTTTATACCAGTGGGGGATCTATTGATATTTTGAACTCTTATAAGGGAGAAAGTTTGTACTCGGTGGGAAGTACATAACGCTAATAAAATTGTCAATTTTTTTGTTAATTTAGTAAGGTCAAGATTGGTATTAGGGTACCATTGGGAAACGTAATCCAGTATTACTTTTGGGTCCCAAGTTGTGTTATATTTGGGACGGCGATGGCTTTTGCCTGTATATACCTTTGAGTAGACGTTTTATTCTCTCGTCTGCTCCAATGTTATTCCCGAGGAGTAATGAAAGGGCAGATCGATGGCTATTGATAGCACCGTATGATGCTCCCTTGTGAAAGAGATCCACCAGAAAGGCTATGACCGATGATACCGAAGCTTCAAAGGTATTACGGTTATTTTCGAGACAATATTGCCACCAATATTTGTAAGTGACGGAATATTGTTTCATAGTATTATCCGAGATGGAGCCTAGCATCAAGTCTAGCGCTACGTCCGGTGTATTCAGTCTCGTAAATGCTCTCAGGGCAGCATCTCGCGGCCCCCAGTGTAATGCTGCTGCAAAGCGTGTGGCAAGATCTGTAATTTGAATGCAAAAGGTCCTCATTAGGTTCAAAGAAAACAATATCTGACATGAGCATTCTTTTCAGCAATGGAAACCAAGGTTGGCTAGGCCAATAAGGGAAGACTAGGATACCGGTGGCTGAGTCATCAATGATTTTTCGCAAACATTTTAGGATTAAGGCAAACGGTGGAAAAGCGTAGAAAAAAGCTGATTGCCAACTAACTGTAAAAGCGTCAACTGTTATAGAATCAGGGTCCGGTCTCCATGAAATGAACTGGCTACATTTTGCATTGGTGCGGGAAGCGAATAGATCGAGTTTTGGTTCACCTAAAGTTTGAACTATCGCTTGGAAGGCCCAATCCGATAGTTCCCATTCTATGTCTGCATTAATTTTCCGAGATTCTTCATCAGCCTCTGTATTGTCATGTGTATTAATATACGACGCAAATAGAAATATATTTCGCTTTTCACACCATTGCCAAATGGTTTTGGTCACTTCACTTAAATGTGGGAACCGAACTCCTCCCATACGGTTAATATAGCTGATAGCAGTTGTATTATCCACACGAAGCAATACCGAACAGTTAGAATGCAAGCTTGCAAAGCACTTCAAACCTAGAAAAACCGCTAGCAGTTCGAGGTAATTTGTGTGGTAAGATAATTCATGATTTTTCCAGCCACCGTTTGCTCGATTACCATTACAGACTGCCCCCCAGCCGGTCCTAGAAGCATCAGTGTAGATTTCTAAATCGAAATGTTCGTCTCTTCTCAACGTGTTGTATGTTAAGTTGATGTTCCGTCTCCACCATTCTAGGTCAGGTAAGATGACTTCCGATAGTCTTATTTTTGCTTCAAAGTCACCGTACTTTTGAAGGGCTAAATATTTCTGACGTTCAAGAGTTTTGGTGTATAACCAACCATAACTAACTGCAGGGCAGGCTGCAGTAAATACTCCGATCAACTGTGATAATTCCCTAATGGAACACTTAGGAAGAGAAGAGAACTTAATGACCAATTGCATAATCCCTGTTCGTTTGTCATCTGGCAGGCCTAGTGACATATCGACGCTATTAAATATAAAACCTAAAAACTCACAAATTTGTCGAAGTATAAGACAATTTTTTTCGTAATTAATGACAAAACCTAAGCATTTGGGCAATGTTATTGTTTCATTAACGTTGTGACGACATTCATCGATAGTATTACCGATGCAAAAAATGTCATCGAGATAAATTACTGACCTATAACCCCTTTGTCTTAGATGGTTAATGACCTCCTTCATTAGCTTCGTGAAAACCCTAGGAGCAACAGATAGACCATAGGGCATTGCATTGCGGGGCGCCCTGCGGACTCTCCGTCCGCATTTCGGCCCATTGTGCTGCTCGACGAGGTGGGCAAGCTCTTTGAGAGAGTGATTGCAAACCGCCTCGCCGAGCACCTTGAGGGGATGGGGCCGAATCTTGCGGAGAACCAGTTTGGTTTCCGCAAGGGGCGCTCTACCGTGGACGCAATCATGCGCGTGAGAGCCCTCACGACGGGGGATGCGATATCCCGGGGTGGGGTTGTCCTGGCGGTGTCTCTCGACATCGCCAACGCCTTCAACTCCCTGCCCTGGAGCTGCATCAGGGAGGCACTCCGGTATCACCGGGTGCCGACCTACCTCCGTCGTGTGATCGGGGACTACCTGACGGACAGGGCCGTCATCTACCCCAGTCGCTGCGGAGATTGGAACCGGCGAGAGATGTCGTGCGGTGTCCCACAGGGATCGGTTCTGGGATCGCCCCTGTGGAACATCGGTTACGACTGGGTGCTGCGCGCCGACCTCCCTAGTGGTGTCAGCGTCGTTTGCTACGCAGACGACACCCTGGTGCTGGCACAGGGGAGGTCGCACGAGGCGGCGGCCGAAGTGATGACACGCGGGGTTGCGATAGTCGTTGAGAGGATCCGGCAACTGGGTCTCGAGGTGGCATTGCACAAGTCCGAGGCCATGTGCTTTCATGGGCCTCGGAACGCGCCACCGTCGGGATCCACACTGACGGTAGGAGGGGTATCCATCGGCGTCGAGTCGACGTTGAAGTACCTAGGACTCGTCCTCGACAGCCGGTGGAACTTCGTGGAGCATTTCCGACGTTTGGCCCCCAGGCTGGAACGGACCGGGGCTGCCTTCAGGCGGCTCCTGCCCAACCTTGGGGGGCCAAACGCCTCCTGCCGCAGGCTCTATGCGGGGGTCGTGCGGTCCATGGCCCTCTACGGGGCCCCAGTGTGGGCGCGTTCCTTGAAGCGGCGTGCCGCTCATTATCTGAACGCGCCCCAAAAAGTGGTGGCCGTAAGGATGGTCCGTGGGTACCGCACGATCTCCCGCGAGGCGGCGGGCCTGCTTGCCGGATTGCCGCCATGGGATCTGGAGGCGATAGTCCTCGCGCGCCTACACGAATGGCGCGCGGAGGTACTACGCCGGGGGGAAACTCCGCTGCCGCGGCAAATTGCCGCTCAGCGGACTGACCTCCGGCGCGATCTCATGGCGACATGGAGAGAGCGACTGTCGCAACCCCGTGCAGGGCACGCCACGATAGTGGCGGTAAGTCCCCTCTTTGAGGAGTGGCTAGAGAGGCGCCACGGCGTCCTCACCTTCCGCCTGACGCAGGTCCTCACCGGACACGGATGTTTCGGGAGGTACCTGCACCGAATCGGGCGGGAGGAAACGCCCGGGTGTCTCCACTGCGAGGATCGACCGGAGGACACGGTGGAGCACACGGTGGAGGTCTGCCCCGCGTGGGCGGAGCACCGCCGTGTCCTCGAAGCGGCGATCGGCGGCGGCGACCTCTCGCGTCCGGCCCTGGTTCAATCCATGGTCCGGAGCGAGACGGAATGGGAAGCCGTCACTTCCTTCTGCGAAGCAGTCATGCTAGCGAAGGAGGTGGCGGAACGAGAGAGGGAGAGATCCTCGCTTCCCGGCCGCCGCGGGAGACGCACCGGGCGTCGGGGGCCACGTGGTGGCTACCGGCCACCGTAGATGCGGGCCTGTGGACGGTTGGCTATGGGCTAGCTAGCCGTCCGTCCGTCTAACGACGACAGGCCGTGTCGACGGCGCGTTCGTGTTCCACGCGCGCCTCAAAGAGATGTCAGCATAAGAGAGGGGCCCGCAAGGGCCGAAGCCTGCCGGGGTTGCGGGACTGTTCGAAAGAGATACCGCGGCCCCGGAAAGTAAAGGGCGAGGAAGGAACATGGATGGGTTTTAGTCAGTAAGAGTCTGACACTCCCTCCCGCTCCACCCAGAGTGGGAGAAGTCATTTGATGATTTCCCATGCTACAAAAAAAAAAAAAAAAAGGGCATTGCATTGAACTCGTATGTTTGATCAAACTGGAAACGTAAGTATTTACGATGCTCTTTGCAAATAGGGACTAAAAGGTATGCTTTCTTTAGGTCAAAAATCAAAAAAAAAAAAACAAAAAATATTTATTTGCGTAAATAAGGTACAGAAGGTTGGTAAAATGTATGCAATTGTTCTCTTATTCTGCCTTAAATTAAGAAAAAATATGTAACTTTAGCTTATATTTGCATATAAGCTAAAGTTACATATTTTTTCTTAATTTAAATTAATTATACACCACAATCATGCAGTAATCAAGCAGATAATCCCATTAAAATAATATTGAATTTAATAAATGTCAAACTAATAATAAAAGTAATAATCATAAATGTCAATAATAATCTATATCTATACATATAATAAAAGAGTAAAAAAGCTGTGTCTGTACATTGAATATATTTAAAAAATAATAATTGAAGGGGGTTTAGAAACAGTAATAGAGCACGAATCCAAAAAAAAAAGTCAGTCTGTTTGTCTGTTTGTTTGTACACGCTAATCTTCGGAAGTACTGGACGGATTTGAATTTTTTTTTTTGTTGTATAGATATTATGTCTGGGCAACATATAGGCCATTATTTATCTTGAAAACCTGAACTCCTGATGTAGAACCGCAATAGACCAGCTAAACTATACGAGATACAAATATGACACCATAGCAAAAATTGTTTCACGTGATGAGCATTTTCTGCTGAGAGAATAAATTTAAAGATCTGGAACACCTGATGTGGAACTCCAATAGCCCAGCTACACCATAACACATATAGGAATGACGGCTTAGCAAAAGTTGTTAAATCTGATGAGCACTCTCTGTTGACTTATAAAAATCGAAGATCTGGGACACCTGTCGTGGAACTCCAATAGCCCAGCTACACCACAACACATATAGGAATGACGTCTTAGCAAAAGTTGTTCAATTTGATGAGCACTCTCTGTTGATTTATAAAAATCGAAGATCTGGAACACCTGTTGTGGAACTCCAAGAGCCCAGCTACACCATAACACATAGGAATGATGACGTCTTAGCAAAAGTTGTTCGGTCTGATGGGCATTTCCTGTTGACTTATAAAAAATCGAAGATCACAAACATCGGATGTGAAAATTATTGCAAAGCTATCACTAATTTCACTTATAATTATAAAACTGGGAGTACCTCCACGCGGTTAAGGAGTTAACAGTTTAGGACTGATTTTCGATTTTCGATGACTATGGTATATCATTGAAAATTTGACTGTACTAGCCAAAACTCCCATTTATTATTTTATTTTATCGAATAAATATGTCTTCGAGCTTATGTTATTTGAGTGTTTTTGGCATGAAGAGACAGAAGATGAGCGCCAAACACGCACACAACAAAATATTCATAATCTGTTAGAAAGTGAGAGAGAAAGAATTGCTGGAGTACGGCATAAAGAGACAGAAGAAGAGCGCGAAGACTTCGACATTCTCTGAACAGAATGTCGATAACATCTGAAGAATCGGGTATCTCAAGATATAGCCGTAGGGCATGACGACCTTCCTTGGGTTGATAAGAAACGGAGTTCATTTACGTATACTCCTATGATTGAATACGCCACATATTCCGCCATCGGAGGTATGGTTCAAAATTTTACTTTTTGTGATGCTGTTAAATGGCAAAAAGAAACAAACGGTATGTGTTGCTCAGGTGGGAAAGATCCGTTATTTTCCCGTCCCCGGGCTCTTAGAATTAGACGTTTCAGATCTTCGATTTTGACGAACCCGGTATCGCTGGCAAAAGCAACAGGATCCGCGCATATTTATATATTTATTTTAATAATGGGAGAGATTCGCCCCCCAATAATATAAGAAATAATAATTTAAAATGACCATGCAATTTATAAAACTAGCAATTTATACCCTAAAAGCTCATGTACACTGCATTTTTTTATATTTAAATCAGTTTATTGATCATAATCATGCAGTCATTAAACAGATAATCCAATTAAAATTATAATATTAGGTATTAAATTAAATAAATGTCAATATAATAATGAAAAAATAATAAGCAAAAATATCAATCATAATAATGTCAATAATGGGAGCGATTCACCACAATAGTTATTTAAAATGACCTTGCAATTAACAAAACTTACAATTTATAATCCAAAAACTCATGTACACTATAAAAGCATTTTTCAATTAAAAACCATGTCAAATTATTTTTAAATCTAGAAAATGGTAGCGTTTTTATGGAATTCGGTACTTTGTTAAACAATTTTATGCACATAATGTAGCTGTTGTTACCTGTAAGTGTGAGATTCGTCCTCGGTTTAAGTAACTTATTAGTATACATAGATCGTGGGGCATAGTAGTTTGTTGCTTGCGGGAAAAGTCTCTTATGTTTGAAAACAAATATACAGCATTCCAATATATAAATACATGGTAACGTTAGGATTTTGTATTTCCTAAAGAAAGGACGACATGACTCTACTTGCTTCAACCCAAATATAGCTCTTAGACACTTTTTTTGCATTACGAAAGCCTGATCTATCTCCACACAACGACCCCACAGGATAACACCATACCTTAGAGAGGAGGTTATATAGCCATGGAACGCCGTTATTGCGGCATTCCTGGATACCTCGCAGCTAATACGTCTCAGAAGATATATATAAATTTATTTATTTTAACACATAATTATGTCATTTATATGATTTTTCCATGAACAAAATTTATCTAAATGAATTCCAAGAAACTTAACAGAGTCAGTTTCTGACAGGGCGACCCCTTTATAAGATATATTTAGAGCCAACGGTTTTGATCGATAGGTATGAAATTGCATGAATTTAGTTTTATTAATATTAACTTTTAAATTATTAGCCTCTAGCCACTCTATAGTTCTTTGTAGAATTTATTTATAATTAATTAAAACGGTAAACACCAATTACAATAATTAACATAGAAACACCAGTTACAATAATTTACAAAACAAAAGTAGAAATACAATACAATACAATGGTTTGAATTATAGAACGATGTTTATTTCTTGTTCGTACGAATTTCTATCTTGTCCTTTGATTATAATTGTAGTATCGTCCGCGAACAGTACACATTTATGATTTATAACTTCTGGGAAATCATTAATGTAGAGCAAAAACATTGGCGGCCCCAAAATACTGCCATGTGGCACGCCATATTTATTACACGTAAATGAAGATTGGAATGATTCCAATGTTTTAGTTTGGTCATTATAGTTCGTTACTTCCACTGATTGTTCTCTGTCAGACAAATAAGATTCCAGCCAGTTAAATGCTGTTCCTCTGACTCCATATCTGGAAACCTTTTCCAATAACCGTTCATGAGATACGTGATCGAACGCGTTACTCATATCCATGAATAAAACTGTAACAGGTATTTTCTTATCAATACAGTCTGTTATTTCTTTTATTAATTGAAAAGCTGCCAAAGATGTACTTCTATTTTTACGAAACCCATTCTGTTCGTCCTTACTAATCTTGTACTTTTCAACGAAGTTTGCGAATAAATTGTTTGCGAAATAAACAGTATACGAAACGTTGGTTGTAAAATGAAAATTTGTCAATGGACTTTTGGTAAAACATTAGTGAACCGTCGCTGTTGTCTATAGTAATTTTTGGAATACAGGAGCGTTTTAAATCTGTGCCGGTATGCTTTTTTATTATATTCCAGGCTGCTTACACTAGGGCACGCCACGATAATGGCGGTAAGTCCCCTCTTTGAGGAGTGGCTTGAGAGGCGCCACGGCGCCCTCACCTTCCGCCTGACGCAGGTCCTCACCGGACACGGATGTTTCGGGAGGTACCTGCACCGAATCGGGCGGGAGGAAACGCCCGGGTGTTCCCACTGTGAGGATCGACCGGAGGACACGGTGGAGCACACGGTGGAAGTCTGCCCTGCGTGGGCGGAGCACCGCCGTGTCCTCGTAGCGGCGATCGGAGGCGGCGACCTCTCGCGTCCGGCCCTGGTTCAATCCATGGTCCGGAGCGAGACGGAATGGGAAGCCGTCACCTCCTTCTGCGAAGCAGTCATGCTGGCGAAGGAGGTGGCGGAACAAGAGAGGGAGAGAGCCTCTCTTCCCGGCCGCCGCGGGAGACGCACCGGGCGTCGGGGGCCACGTGGTGGCTACCGGCCACCGTAGATGCGGGCCTGTGGACGGTTAGCTATGGGCTAGCTAGCCGTCCGTCCGTCTAGTGACGACAGGCCGTGTCGACGGCGCGTTCGTGTTCCACGCGCGCCTCAAAGAGATGTCAGCAGAAGAGAGGGGCCCGCAAGGGCCGAAGCCTGCCGGGGTTGCGGGACTGTTCGAAAGAGATACCGCGGCCCCGGAACGTAAAGGGCGAGGAAGGAACATGGATGGGTTTTAGTCAGTAAGAGTCTGACACTCCCTCCTGCTCCGCCCAGAGTGGGAGAAGTCATTTGATGATTTCCCATCCTAAAAAAAAAAAAAAAAAAGGCTGCCTTACACTCATTTTGAGATTTATTTATGTATTTGGTATTATTATTTTTCCGAGACGTTAAAATGCATCTTTTCAATAAATCACAATAACTTTTGTAATTCTTTTTATGAGATACGTGATTTTTATATTTTAGTTTATAGTGTAATTTACTTTTCTGCTTACAGCTTATCTTTATACCTTTAGAAAGCCAGTTTAATATATTTGATGCTTTATTTGTAACTTTTACGCGAATGGTAGGAAAAGATAAGTTATAAAATAGAAGAAATGTATCAATAAATTTGTGGAACGCTTGGTTTGTTGAGTTTTCTTCAAATACGTCACTAAAGGACAGACATGAGATTGAGTTTAAAAATTTTTCCTTATTGTCGTTACTATAGCCTCGTTTAAATTGATACCACCATTTTAAAACTGGTTGATGTATTTTTGTAACAGCCCAAGAATATGATTGGGCTGTATGATCCGATAAACCTAAATTGTGTATTTTTGCACAACCTTTTTAGGGTTCCGTAGCCAAATGGCAAAAAACGGAACCCTTATAGTTTCGCCATGTCTGTCTGTCTGTCTGTCCGCGGATAATCTCAGTGACCGTTAGCACCAGAAAGCTGAAATTTGGTACCAATATGTATATCAATCATGCCGACAAAGTGCAAAAATAAAAATTTAAAAAAACATTTTTATTAGGGTACCTCCCCCAGACGTAAAGTGGGGAGCGATTTTTTTTTTAATTTTGACCCTGACGTGTGATATATTGTTGGATAGGTATTTAAAAATGAATAGGGGTTTTCTAAAATCATTTTTTGATAATATTAATATTTTAGGAAATAATCGCTCCGAAAGTCAAAAACAATGTGTCCCCCCCCCTCTAACTTTTGAACCATAAGTTTAAAAAATATGAAAAAAATCACAGAAGTAGATCTTTATATGAACTTTCTAGGAAAATTATTTTCAACTTGATGAGTTGAATAGTTTTTGAGTTATATAGCACTTTTTCAAAAAAACGCAAATGATAACTTTGTTTTTCATACAAATACTCTGAAAAACAAAGTTATTTTTGCTGACGAAAAATGTTGGTATTTTTAATGGTCTGGGAAGCTACGGAACCCTACAGTGAGCGTGGCCCGACACGCTCTTGGCCGGTTTTCTATATTGGTTATGATGTGATCAATGGAAGTCTGTGTCTTCTCTGTTACCCTAGTAGGTGTCAAAATGGCATGTTTTATGTTGTAACTTTTTAACAAGTAATTATATTCCCTACTTTCCTTTGATTGATTTAAAATATCGATATTTGTATCTCCACATATAATTATTTTCTTTCTTGTATTACGACACAACGTCCTCAATAGAGTCTCGAGTTTATTAAGAAATATCGTTACATTCGACGAAGGGGTTCTATACACACATATTAATAATATACCATATTTAGTTAGTTCTAAACCACAACATTCAAATACACATGCTTCGCTTATATTTTGTATTTCCTGTACTGTTTTAAATTCAATTTCATTCTTTAAAACAATAACAACGCCCCCTCTTTGAAGATTTCCTTGAATAGTACGCTGAAGTCGTAAAGCGAAAGTTTTTTTCAATACCTTCAAGCAAGAATGTTTCAGTAAGACACAGTACATCTACGCTAATCTCGTTATTTAGAAAATCTAATATGGCAACTGAAATGTCGTCACGTTTGTTTAAGACTCCGGCTATATTTTGATGTAGAATTGTTAAGCGTGGCTCATTTTTTGTCACGAAAAAAGTCATCCATATTTTGAGTAAGTATATTAATATTATCCATTTGTTGACTACCATCTTCTA
The DNA here is from genome assembly GCA_950022955.1 of Xestia ashworthii. Lineage (NCBI taxonomy): Eukaryota > Metazoa > Arthropoda > Insecta > Lepidoptera > Noctuidae > Xestia > Xestia ashworthii. Next base: position 331,533 of record OX465549.1, on the reverse strand, counting down.
AGCTACAGGTCTGTATAGCAACATCCTTGGTGTATTTTCGTCTGCTTTCGGTATAATTTTGAAAATTACTTTTCCCTACAAGCATTCAGCTTTGTGATATCTTTTGTTGACACATTAAAGTCATTATGTAAATGTACAAAAGACGAATTCTTACAATTATAGCACACAATCCTTATTATATCATTAACATTTTTTACATTTGCCATGAAACCATTTTTAGGTAAAAGTCTAGCTGCAGTCCTATGGTCCTCCATTTTAAAGTGAGCAGTGGAAACAAACCTATTTAAAGCTTTTAAAATTAAAATAAACCTTTTGCCCCCATTAGGTTTAGGAGTTAAGAATATTTTGGAAACGAAATCATTTTTGGATCTATTACAAGGGGATATAGCTCCTAACTCTAATAATTTTTTGATAGCCTGTAACATATGCGGTTGGTCGCTCGGGGATACAGAGTTAGGCATGACTGATACTTGTTTCACCTTTTTTAGAAATGGAATGGAATATCCTTCTGATATCCATTTAAGAATTAATGGATTACCAGTAATCTTAAGCCAACAATTATAAAAATGCTGGATTCTCCCAGCATGTACCTCTATTGTTGAGCTGCTGCACGCTGTTTGCTCTGGGCAGATGACTTCTGTTGAGCTGCACCTGGCTGGGGCCTGCGAGGTGCTGGGGCAGTCCTCTTTGGCCCTCCCCTCCGCCCTTTGTGTGACGAGAAGCGAGGAGGGCCTCCCCAGTTTCCCTGGGAGCGCGGCCGGTTCGATGTTGGCTGGTATGAAGTAGGTGTTTTGGGAATCGGTGCGGGCTTCTTGATTTGCAAACCATGTTTTTCAATCACCTTCGTGGCTTTTATCTTTTCCGAAAGTTTGCTTCCGAAAAGCAATTCATCACGATCACTATTTTGCATGATAGTTAAAAAAGATTCATCCAGGCCCGGAGTGACGAACTTCTTTCTCGCCTCCGTTTCTTCGAAGTGCAGATCGCACAGTAAGCGACAGCTGTCGCTTAAAAATTTAATGGCCTGAACTTTGTCTTTTCCCAAATAAAAATTTTAAATGTCAGTGAAAACCATATCCGTATTCCTGTTTTTACACCGATTTTGCAGCCGTTAACTGAATATGAATGCTAATCTTTTGAAAAACAAAAAGCTGATGCAAGTAGAGCTCAAACTTTAAGTAAGTTATTGAAATTACAACATCTTAAGTCAGAAGAGAAAACATCAAAAACAATCGACGACCCGAATGGCGCAGTGGTATTGACGCTGCCTTACGTTCTTAGGGTCCTGGGTTCGAATCCCGGTAGGAGCAAATGTTTGTGTGATGAGCATGGACATTTGTTTCCGAGTCATGGATGTTTATATGTATAATAAGTATGTATTTACAAAACAAAAAAAAAGTATATATGTAGTATATCAACTATCTAGTGTCCACGACACAAGCTTTGCTTAGTGTGGCACTAGGTGGCGCTGTGTGTTAATGTCCAGCGATATTTATTATTTATATTATTTCTTTTATTCCGTTATTTACATATAAATTTACATTTTTAAATATTCTAATATAAGATTATATAAAAAACATTTAAAATATAAAAAAATAGTAGTCCACCAGCGCCGGGAACAGGGTCCGAGCTGCCGGTGGTCAGGGCTCTTGAGAGAGGAACCTCCTAACAATACGCGCCGTGTCCAGAAGTACTGCTTTCTGAATCAAGCCCTTGATCCAGCTGCCAAGCGAGAGCCTCCTAAGATGTTGGTCGAGGCTCTTGGCTATTAAGCCATTGGCCGACACGACTATCGGCACAATGACTGCTGTATTCACATCCCACATGTCGACAACCTCGCGAGCCAGATCTAGATATTTGTTTTTTTTTATCTTGCTCTGCTTTCACGAGGTTCTCGTCATGCGGGACCGTTATATCAACAATCATTGTGCGACGCTCCAATCGATCTATCACCACAATGTCAGGCCTATTGGCAATAACAGTCCTGTCGGTGGTGATAGGTCGGTCCCAATACAATGTGATATTACCATTTACGAGAACTGGGTCGGGCGCATAGGTACTTATAGTATAGCACTTCTGACTCCACAAGGTTGTATTTCAAAGCAAGTTGCTGGTGGATAATCCTGGCAACAAGGTTGTGTCTATGCAAGTACTCTCCGTTAGCCAGACTAGAACACCCAGAAATAATGTGTCGGATCGACTCTCCCGGACGGTGGCATGCCCGACATATGTCAACCGTGCCGTCCTTCACAATGTATTTGCGGTAGTTATTCGTCATCATAACTTCGTCCATAATTGCACAAACAAAACCTTCGGTTTCCCCGAAGAGGTCACCAAAGCGTAGCCAGGATACGGACGCTAAGAAGTCTACATCAGGGCCATGTAGGGCCCGGTAAAAGCGTCCGTGAAGCTCCTTGCCTTGCCATTCTTCCCTGCGGTCATTAGTGTCTAATACTTTAGGCTTGCGCCAGTTCTCGTTAGCCAGGGAGAGCGGGGTGAGGCCCTTGTCCACTGAGACCACATCTCGGTGCATCTCCACGTCGGCTTCCAGGAAATATTCCCTGAGACTGCATACCTCTCGGTTGTGCAGGTTCTTAGCATTTAACACGTTGAACGCCGCTTTAATTTTTCAGTCTTTCTGTTTGGGCCGTGGGGGACACCGTATGGTCGACATACAATAGTTCCGTTGGGGCCGCGGGGGACAACATATGACCGCGAGTCAGAGGCGATTTTAAGCGTCTCTATTGGGCCGTCGGGCACAGATATGAAGCTAATATGTATTTGACGTGACCCCCACGGCCCTGCAGACAAATAGATTGTATTTGGTTTTTAGTAAAAAATATGACTTAGAAAAATATGACAAATCATTTCGGGACACGTCTTGTTTGAAAGTTCTAAAGGAAAAAGTGTGTATGATAATGTGTTATTTTCTATTTTTCCATAAAATTACTATTTAAAATGTGTTGTAAAATACTGTATACTGTTACTTTTTACTGAAGTAGTTAAAATCTGGTTATAGTGGTACTACATAGCTATGGTTATGTATGGCTATAGTTAGGGTTTAATTTTTCGGGGATAGTTTGATGAATTAAACTACATGTTTGTAAATCAGAAATATAATAATTATTTATTACAGTTTTTAATTGAAACAAAATTAAATCAGACTTATTAAAATAAATAAATAAATAATAAATATCGCTGGACATTAACACACAGCGCCATCTAGTGCCACACTAAGCAAAGCTTGTGTCGTGGACACTAGATAGTTGATATACTACATATATACTTTTTTGTTTGTAAATACATACAAATGTCCGTGCTCATCACACAAACATTTGCTCCTACCGGGATTCGAACCCAGGACCCTAAGAACGTAAGGCAGTGTCACTACCACTACGCCAATCGGATAGATCAATATCAACGTTACTACACCTATTATTTAATGAATTTTATGGAAACAATCAAAACAAAGAAATGGTTTGTTAGGGCAGGTTTCACAAAAAGTTACAACTTTTTTCGTCTTGTTTTTTTGTCTTGTTTGTTCGTGCAGGACATGAGTGGGGATGACCGACACCCCGACCCCCGCGGCCCCCGCCAACGAACAACGCGATTTATTTCCGCGTGGGCCATGGGGGGCCACTGTTGAGTGACAGTAGTATTTTGGTAAAATAAAGTCACTAATTACTTTTCTTCGATTTATTTCATGAGATTTGGCACATTTTCTAGCCCCTAAAGCAATAAAAACATAAACGTAAAATTTAACAATCGGGCATTTTTGACCTGGCTCCTTTCACTAAATAATTGAGGCCCATATGTTGTCCCCCACGGCGTTTAACGTGTTAAGAAGCCTCGATCCCCGCACTTCCGAGGGATATACAGTCTCATCATCGACGACCGTGCTGCCCTCGTAATTGAAAACACAGTAACTTCGAAAATCACGTTTTGTAAAAAACGCGGTTAAAGTTTAATTGTTAAATCGTTTTGTTATGAACAAACTATATAAGTGAGGTTGAAAAAATCATTTCTTAATGATAGAAAATAGTTAAAGCTTTAATTCTGTATATTTATATATATAATATTACTGTTGTATAATTAATAAAATTAGATAATGTGTTATAAAATAAGAATATAATTTATTAAATTATATTTTTTTTAAGCTAAAAACCAGTAACTGACTGGTTACTGTGGTCTAGGTTAGTTTTACTTATTACTGTGTATTAACCATGTAAAGATACTAACACTAGTGACATCACAACACAGTAACTTTACACATACTGGGTTGAAAGTTAATAATAGTAAGAGTCGACTACCTAGATCAATACCTAGTAAGTGAAAATGCTGTGTTTAAGACTAATTTGTAACAAGGTTTACTCTAAGGTGCAATTATAGTATCTATATATACTTTGTTTTAGGTTAGCCTTCGTATAATTACTTAAAAAATAATCACCCTATTTTGATCACATAAGATAAAATTAAACAATGGAATGTGTTTATACTTATTTTATTTTTTATCATTTGTAACTTACAGTTAAATCTTCTTACAGTAAAATCACATATTTAATACTTATAAGTTTTAATTGCTAAAATTAAGATCGATTTCTTTTTTAGTTCTACATAACAATTCTTTATTCATCTGGATAAAAATGACAAGACGAAGGAGATCAAAAATAATTAGATACTTATTTTATTCATACAAGTATCGCTCTGTAGATCAGTAATAAATCAATAATATTTTTTTCCAAACTAAAAATACACAACATCTAAAATAAAAAATAAAAAACAACCAAAACAAACTTCTTATATAAATGCAACAACTAGAATCATTCAGTACACAAAAACAATTTAATCACATTTTTTTAGTCACAACCATCATCATTGTGGGTTGATAAATCGACGGCCAAATTATTTACAGGCAATGCTCGCCAAAACAAAAGTCGACTTGAAGGCATGAGAGGTCCCAATTTTGTTAAAATCTCGGATTTTCGTTGCTCATTAATACCTCGTGCTGTAGTTTTAATGACAGGCACGGGCAAACCAGAACTTTTCATATTTTATTTTTTAAAACTGAAGTTCACCATAGTCTACTTCTTGAAACGACTTTTTTATGTGCAAGTTGAAAGAGCCTCGCCTAACTTGGACCTCTACAATATCACGCAAGTAAACTCTTAAGGGGCCGGCGGAGCATGCGTAGTTCATACAAACGTAATACCAAAATAATTTGAAAATCAAACATTTTCTTGAGCGAGTGTGTATTTATTTCGATTGGATTACAGAATATCTATGTTCCCAAATATAAATTTTGAAAGCATAATGATATAACAGACGAGATATAAAGAATTTAAAATTTCCATAGAAAACGTATTCTTGCCATAACTCTTGTTTAAATCAGTGTCCATTCAAAATAAATATTTGGGAACCTAGATAATCTGTAAAACAATCGAAATAAATACACACTACCTTAAGAGTATGTTTGATTTATAAATTATTTTGGTATTACGTTTGTATGAACTAGGCATGCTCCGCAGGCCTCTTAAGTGCATTTTTGAGGCGGTGTGCAGATGAGCAATCTTCAAAATTATAAAAATCTCCAACCGCCATTGCCTTTACACCCACTTTCCCAGAGCGTGCAGATTGCACAGTTTTATGAAAGTCGTCAAAATCATAGATTTTTGGATTACGTTTCATAGCTTGCTCCACTTGGTGATGAAAACTGTCTGCAGACATGAAGCTATGACCATCGCCTGGACATATCCAGGCTCAAAGTATTTCAATGTTATAGTTTTAGCTGCTATATCTTCGCTATTAATTACATACACTAAAAAGCTAAAAAGTGACCAGCATTTATTTTGTGAAGCGCAGTTATCGGTCCAGATCGTGATATTTTATCTTACAAACTCCCCGCTTACCCCCCGTTCCGAGCAAAAGGTTAGCTTAAAACCCAGTAAATCAACAGTTACTGTGGTCAAGCTTAGTATTTTCGAAATAAATATTGAAACTGCAGGCACCTTAAACCCAGTAATTGAGATACTGTGATTAATTTATGTATAACATGAATTAACTTTTACGAAAGTTTTACTCAAAACCACAGTATTTGAAGATGCCGTGTTATAGCCAAGCAAAACATATTTCAAAAAATACATAAACACATATTTTACCACAGTAAACAGTAAATTGCTGTGTTCAAACCTAAACATTCTTACTTACTGTGTTTTTTATTAAAAATGTTTTGATTTTTAGCAAAATACTGTGTTTTTATCTACCGTATCTCGATAACTATACTAGCTACATACAAACCGAAAATTTTCCCAAATAGCGCTCGGTCTCGTGGTTTTAAAGAACTAAAACAAGTCTAAACACAGTAACTGAAGTTACTGTGATTTCAATTACGAGGGCAGCGTGGGTGATGCATTCGATTTGCGGTCAGCAGTGTGCGTACCCTCCTATCCAGGGCATCAAGTTCCGTCTGAGTCCATTTGAGTATGCCGAAAGAGTACATTAAAACCGGCATGACCCAACCATTGAAGGCGCGCACCTTGTTTCCACCTGAAAGAAGGCTATTTAAAACCTTCTTCAGGCGACCAAAGAAGCGCTCCCTCAACGATTGCTTCATGTCAGTTACGTTAATGCCTAACGCTTCCGACATACCCAAATACTTATAGCTCTCGGATGAGGAAAGAGATCTTAGGTGTATGGAATCCGAGAGCTGAAGTCCCTCGGATTCCATAATCTCCCCTCGCTTTACATACATGACCGCACATTTGTCCACACCAAATTCCATCCTGATGGCGTTACTAAAAGTTTCAGTTACTTTCAGTAGCTCCATCAGTTGCAATTTGTTGGGGGCAAAGAGTTTCAGATCATCCATGTAAAGCAGGTGAGATATAACCTGACCATCTTTCCTCAACCGGTAGCCTAGTCCTGAATTCTCCAGCAATGTGCTTAGAGGATTCAGGGCTAAACAGAACCAAAGTGGACTCAGACTGTCGCCCTTTTTTTTTTTTTTTTTTTTTTTTTTTAGGATGGGAAATCATCAAATGACTTCTCCCACTCTGGCCGGAGCGGGAGGGAGTGTCAGACTCTTACTGACTAAAACCCATCCATGTTCCTTCCTCGCCCTTTACGTTCCGGGGCCGCGGTATCTCTTTCGAACAGTCCCGCAACCCCGGCAGGCTTCGGCCCTTGCGGGCCCCTCTCTGCTGCTGACATCTCTTTGAGGCGCGCGTGGAACACGAACGCGCCGTCGACACGGCCTGTCGTCACTAGACGGACGGACGGCTAGCTAGCCCATAGCTAACCGTCCACAGGCCCGCATCTACGGTGGCCGGTAGCCACCACGTGGCCCCCGACGCCCGGTGCGTCTCCCGCGGCGGCCGGGAAGAGAGGCTCTCTCCCTCTCTTGTTCCGCCACCTCCTTCGCCAGCATGACTGCTTCGCAGAAGGAGGTGACGGCTTCCCATTCCGTCTCGCTCCGGACCATGGATTGAACCAGGGCCGGACGCGAGAGGTCGCCGCCGCCGATCGCCGCTACGAGGACACGGCGGTGCTCCGCCCACGCAGGGCAGACTTCCACCGTGTGCTCCACCGTGTCCTCCGGTCGATCCTCACAGTGGAAACACCCGGGCGTTTCCTCCCGCCCGATTCGGTGCAGGTACCTCCCGAAACATCCGTGTCCGGTGAGGACCTGCGTCAGGCGGAAGGTGAGGGCGCCGTGGCGCCTCTCAAGCCACTCCTCAAAGAGGGGACTTACCGCCACTATCGTGGCGTGCCCTGCACGGGGTTGCGACAGTCGCTCTCTCCATGTCGCCATGAGATCGCGCCGGAGGTCTGTCCGCTGAACGGCAATTTGCCGCGGCAGCGGAGTTTCCCCCCGGCGTAGTGCCTCCGCGCGCCATTCGTGTAGGCGCGCGAGGACTATCGCCTCCAGATCCCATGGCGGCAATCCGGCAAGCAGGCCCGCCGCCTCGCGGGCGATCGTGCGGTATCCACGGACCATTCTCACGGCCACCACTTTCTGGGGCGCGTTCAGATAGTGGGCGGCTCGCCGCCTCAAAGAACGCGCCCACACTGGGGCCCCGTAAAGGGCCATGGACCGCACGACCCCCGCGTAGAGCCTGCGGCAGGAGGCGTTTGGCCCCCCAAGGTTGGGCAGGAGCCGCCTGAAGGCAGCCCCGGTCCGTTCCAGCCTGGGGGCCAAACGTCGGAAATGCTCCACGAAGTTCCACCGGCTGTCGAGGACGAGTCCTAGGTACTTCAACGTCGACTCGACGCCGATGGATACCCCTCCTACCGTCAGTGTGGATCCCGACGGTGGCGCGTTCCGAGACCCATGAAAGCACATGGCCTCGGACTTGTGCAATGCCACCTCGAGACCCAGTTGCCGGATCCTCTCAACGACTATCGCAACCCCGCGTGTCATCACTTCGGCCGCCGCCTCGTGCGACCTCCCCTGTGCCAGCACCAGGGTGTCGTCTGCGTAGCAAACGACGCTGACACCACTAGGGAGGTCGGCGCGCAGCACCCAGTCGTAACCGATGTTCCACAGGGGCGGTCCCAGAACCGATCCCTGTGGGACACCGCACGACATCTCTCGCCGGTTCCAATCTCCGCAGCGACTGGGGTAGATGACGGCCCTGTCCGTCAGGTAGTCCCCGACCACACGACGGAGGTAGGTCGGCACCCGGTGATACCGGAGTGCCTCCCTGATGCAGCTCCAGGGCAGGGAGTTGAAGGCGTTGGCGATGTCGAGAGACACCGCCAAGACAACCCCGCCCCGGGATATCGCATCCCCCGTCGTGAGGGCTCTCACGCGCATGACGGCGTCCACAGTAGAGCGCCCCTTGCGGAAACCATACTGGTTCTCCGCAAGATTCGGCCCCATCCCCTCAAGGTGCTCGGCGAGGCGGTTTGCAATCACTCTCTCAAAGAGCTTGCCCACCTCGTCGAGCAGCACAATGGGCCGAAATGCGGACGGAGAGTCCGCAGGGCGCCCCGGCTTCTGGATGAGGACCAGTTTCCCCGTCTTCCAACTAAGCGGGAACTGGCCTCTCTCCAAGCATGCGCTTAAGAGCCCCCTCAGTCGGGGCCCGAGAGCCTCCGCATCCGAGGCCAGGACCCAGGCTTTGCCAGGCAAGCCATCGGGTCCCGGGGCGGTATTTTTGGCCTTGAGCCTACCTACCGCCACTCTCCAGACTGTCGCCCTGGAATATTCGTCGTTTAATCCATACAGGTTCATCGTTCCCCTGGATCTGTCGACATCCTGGATATCGAAGGACCGTTCTCCATTGCCCCATACATGACTCAAGGAAGACGCGTAGAGTTGCATCTATTTTGTACAACTCCAGCACCCTCATGAGCCATGTATGAGGCACAGAATCATAGGCCTTCTTATAGTCTATCCAACATGTAGACAGATTCTTTCGGGAGCGGCGAACCTGTTGGCTAATGGCCATAATATATCAATGAGGAGCAGCTCCTTAGTACCGCGGGACCCGTTCCTACATCCATTCTGAGAGGCAGACATGATAGAATTACTCTCAATATGTTTGTTGATTTTTGCTCTCAAAATGGATGTAAGAACTTTATAGACCGTTGGTAAACAAGTGATTGGTCTATAATTTTTGGGCTCCGCAGTACTACCTGATTTATGGAGCAGGTGGGTAATTCCTGTCGTCATGAACTGGGGCAGCGACCCTGACTCTAAAGCTGATTGAAACTGGGACGCCAAGCGAGCGTGTGATCTTTGGAACCACTTGATCCAGAAGTTGTGCAGTCCGTCTGGCCCTGGAGATTTCCAGTTAGGCAGCGGACGGACTGCACAAGCTACGTCTTGGGGGCTGATGATGATTGCCCCCATTTCCGGTATTTGATCACACACTTGTTCAACCTTCCGGATCCAATCGCCCTCAGTGTGACTGACAGGCACCGACCAGATGCTGCGCCAGAATGAACACATGGCATCATCATCCGGTAGACGCGGGTCAGTCGCACCTTGGTCCGGTCGCTCCCAAGCCCTATATACCCACCTTTCATCACTTTGGAATGTGCGATTCTGAGTATATCGCTCCACTCGCCGCTTATACCGACGAATACGGCTTGCCCATGCACAGATTTTCTGCTTCAGGAAGTCTATACGCTCTGTGACGCGGGACAAGTAATCTCGAAAACTAATATCAGTTCCCGAGAACGCCCGCCTCACAAAGCGCATCACTCTAGGGCGAGTATTGCCCTCCCTGAAGCAGATTAACTTGCCGATGAGTGCCCTAGCCACACCGATACGTCGCTCAATCCTGCACTGCCAAGCTGGAACAGCTAATTTCGGTCGTGTAGCTCTGTCATTGTTGGGGAATTTGACTTGAGCTACACGACATGCCGCTACAGCTCCACAGTACAATATTGAGTGGGTATCGGCGAGGTCTTTGCTGCTGTCAAAGCAATTTGACAGCTGCGAATCTAGAGCACACACCAGCGCCTTGTTTTTCTTATGCATAGGCAAACGAGGCAAACGTGGCCTAAGTTCAGGCGGTGTGGAACGATACTCCCGGAACGCGGCCTCCAAAGCGCTCCTCAATTGTGCGTTGCATTGGGTACTCACGGATGTAACTTCGTCACCATCCTCTTCACCATCGCAGTCGGATCGCGGCGGCGCACTGGGAATACTTTCCTGTACTGCGATCATTGGCGAAGCAGGCGTAACCAAGTTACTCCGTGATTCGGAGCGTAGTCGATCAAGTAGGGTGTCATCCAACATATGGTTACGCTGGATGGCCCGCACCTGATCCGACAGTCGTTGTGCCTCTACGTTGACAACCGGTTCAAGTACCTGAAACAGAGAGAGCATTCGACCACGGTACGCAGTCAAGTTGCTTCCCCCCTCAGTAGCCCCATAATATGCGCGCATGACGTTTTCATTAATGGACTGAGTCCATCGCATGCGCGACACATTTCCACCGGCAGCAGGGACCCTGCTCGGGGCCTGTTGGCCTCGTGGTCCCAAGCCCGCTGGTGGCCGTCCTCTTCCTCGTCGTCGTCCTCGTGATGATGGGGGTGGTGGTGTCGACGGCGGGGAGAAAAACTCGTCGCTCGAGCTCGACGCAACTGCAGCGACCGGTGACACGGTGCGCACGGGTGTGGCACGTCCCGGCGGCTGCGAGGCGGAGCTGAGCGACGAGCCCGGAGATGGTGGGTGTGCTTCGCTTTGTATTTTGGCCCGGTGCCTTGTTATCATAGGTGACATTTTGACAATTTCTATGTGGTGGTAATGTGTTCCTTGCTATGGTGCATTTTTATGATATTTAATTGTCCAACGTGTTTGAGGTTGTTTTTTTTTTTTTCTTCTTTATCATTATTTCATCATCGGCCTATTAATGTTCCCACTGCTGGGACAGGCCTCCTCTCTATGAGAGGGAAAGGGCTATATAATCCACCACGCGGGCCAGTGCGGATTGGTAGATGTCACCATGTCTTCGAATTTATGGTTCTAGGACATGCCGGTTTCCTCACGATGTTTTCCTTCACCGTTTTGAGAATCATTATTATTTATTGTTACTTATTACTTATCTGAATAAAGGAGAATGACACGGGGCAGGTCCCTTTTGTGCTGTCGTGTGCCTGTTTGGAATAATAACCTAAAAATATTATTTATTTGTTTGTGTGCAAATTATTTTTTATACAATTTTTTTCACCCTGGGAATAAAATTAAAGTTAATTAATATTTAAACATTACGTCGACATCCGTTTGATAAGATACAAAAAAAGTTGCCAGAAATCAAATAATATTGAAAATTCGTATAATAATGGAGTAATCGATATCAAAACAAAACGACTATTATTAATAAAAAAAATATTTTTTAATTTTTATAACTAGTTTAGGGTCTCTCAACATTTAAAAGTAGGTCTCAACATTTGGCAACTTCAAATATAATGTTTTAGCATTATGTTTTAGAATTATAGTCTATGCGGTAATATCGATGGAACAATGACAACAATAGATTGCTTATTTTCATAGTTTATATTGTTGATTAGATGTTCATAAAAGCGATTTACCTACACAAATAAAAAAACATTACGTATTTTGGAAACGCCGTATTAACAAAACAGTTTTAATCGATAAATTGATAAAAAAAAACTGAAATCGATTTAGTAACGATTAAAAATAATCGATCTGGCAACATTTACTTGCGCTTGTCACAGCACAGGTTCTGTCTGACAGTCTGACAGAGAGATTCGTTACGTTCGTGATTGCTTTGTTTAGATACGTTGAGTTTTGAATTCCGTATTTACATAGTTATTATTTACGATACGTGCTTTTTCTGCGACCACCGAGTTGAGCTAATAAGTTCCTCGAGTACTTTATGTTTTGTGAGATAATTGACTCTTGTTTGTGCTGTTCTTTGTGAGATATTTGACTCTTAAGTGCTATATTTGGTGCGACATTGGACTCCCGAACAGTTTTTATCACAACTATGTCTACCCCAGCCAGAAGTCGGGCACGCCGTCTGCCTTCTCAACGCTGTATTAACTGTTCGATTTTATTAGCACCTAATTTACGCCGGTATACAGTTGAGGAGTTGAACGAGCAAATGACAGTTCTTCTACGAACTTGGACAATGCCTACACCTGTAAGTTATCGTGTGCATATACAACAATATTTATTATAGACAATATAGCAAACTCAAAATATCATTTGATTAAACGAAGTGCACTGTATAATTGTATATTCCTTTATGAGGATTTATTTTATGTATTTACAAGTTTAAATAAATGTAGAAGAGTAATGATTTTATAATCTGTTCCAGGTAACGCCGGATAATATCCTGTGTATTGAATGTTATTTGTTGTTGCAAGAAAGGATTTTATCTAATATAACTGGATCCCACGAGGATATGTCACCTGCATATGGTCACTTGAACATCTGTTATGGATGTGGCATCTCTATTGCAAGTCGGAGAACCCATAGAGTTGAGTTAGACTGCACACAACGTAGCATGATTTTAAGATGGACTCTAACTCACCTGGTCAGTATTTTTTTAATAACATTTCATATCATCACACCGTAATCTCCAATCATAAGTGTGATGATAATTAGGCATAGGTGTATCTAACAGTACAAATTCTTTTATTTAAGTCTCAAGTAATACGGATGAGACTAGTGCCATTAACCGGGCACAAACCCAGTCTATCAGACTCCTGGCTGCTACTCAGGAATTCTTAATGGAAAAAACCCAGAAACCCAATCTGGGAAACGGACATAAGACCTCATGCTCTGCAATTGTGCTTAACATTATCTAAATATATTTAAGAAAAACTGCTGCACTGTGTCTTTCTGATTGATAGTATTTTTATTCATTTTCTTGCACAATAGCAATATAGGGTTTGGTGCGTATTCTGACATTCAATAATACTGACTATTTGATTTTAGGTTCCACATTTGCAAAGAGTGTGCATTCCTTGCTGGTTAGCGGCAACTCGGGAAACAAGACGATTGGAGGTTCAAGACTCAAACAGACCCGACAGTGTCATGGATGCAGGTTCGCCTTCATTAGAGGACACCGGGATACCTGAGCCACCTCCAATGCCAGCTCCAACACCCCAAACACAACAAGTACTACAAGTACAATCTAAAATTAACTCACAAAAGTATAAACGAGTTGCTGCAGCTTCTCGTCACTGTATTTTTGTAGGCTGTGAAAATAATGAACGTCTTTTAGTGCCTATGACTATAAAGGAATTATTGTTATTGCAGTACAATATATATATACCGTTAAATGCTAGGATCTGTCATCACCATTTACATAGTAATCAGTGGGATGAACTGACTGCTATTTTAAATGACTTTACTGGCTTTCAAGTCGATGACATATTTTCCATGCTGGAAAGGGCTTCTCAAAGGACTTTAGATTTTAATAATATTGCAGCAATGGATTCACATTTACGCCATTACTGGCTGGGACTAACAGAAGTGCAGTTTAATGAAATATTAAATAGCGTTCCTAGTTTGAATAATGCGGTTAGAAATCCTAGCCTTGCTTTGAGCATATTTCTTGTTAAGCTTAGGACAGGAGACAGCAATCAAAGACTGACAACTCTTTTTCAATTGCCACGATCTACATTAGAAAAAAAAATGAAGATTGTTAGAGAATGTTTAAAAGAACATTTTGTACCAATGCATTTGGGTCTTACTCATACTAATGTACAAAATGTGGCCTCACGTAACAGGACTATTCCTGAAGGTCTATTTGGAGATAGTAGCATGACTTCAGATGCTAAACCTGCTATTGTCATATGTGATGGTACATATGTTTATGTACAGAGTAGTAGTAACTACAAATACCAGAAACAAACATATAGTCTACACAAGTACGCTAATTTGGTTAAACCATTTTTAATGACATGTTGTGATGGATATATTTTAGAGTGCACTGGACCGTATGAAGCAACAAAAAATGACTCAACAATCATGAGTGATCTATTTCATAATGAAAGTAGTCCAATGCGCTCATTTTTTAGACAGGGGGACGTCTTTATATTGGATAGGGGATTTAGAGACGTGATCCCCGAGTTGGAAAGTTATAATTATAAAACTTACATGCCTGAGTCATTATTGGAAAATGAATTTCAATTGACAACTGATCAAGCAAATAAGTCTAGATGTGTTACTATGTGTAGATGGGTAGTAGAAGTTGTAAACGGTCGCATTAAAAGAGACTACAAACTCTTTCGACAAGAGTATTTTAACAGAGCATCACCACACCTTATGGATGATTTTAAAATTGCTTGTGCTCTTTTGAATAAATTCCACCCAACAATAGAAGACAGACCTGATGCTGCGGAGTATTTACAAATTGCTCAGGCGAGATTAAATACTAGCAATTTTTTAGGGGAATTTATTCGAAGGGAAAACATCAATAGGAGACGTGCGGTTTTCCAAAACATAGACAGCAATGCTCCCCATTTAGACCATTTTCCTAGATTAACTTTAGATGATTTAAGAAGATTTGCTTTGGGATCTTACCAATTAAAACAGGCTAGATCCTATTATGGGGAGCACATTAGAAGTAATGGTACATATAATGTTGAAGTAAGCAATGTGTTGGAAGAGGATTTGCCCTTAATATTGGGTCAAAATAGTTATTTAATTAGGGCTAGAATTAAATCCCGCCATGTGAGCCACAAAACATATTACTCTTATTTATTGATAAGTAGAGATGAAAATCGGGCAAATTCTTTAGAAAGTATCATTGCTTACTATTGCAACTGTCTAGTGGGTAACCGTACAGTAGGGTGTTGTGCTCATACCATGACAGTATTATGGTATTTAAGCTGGGGCCGCTTCAACAATGTAAGTGCTCCAGCTCCATTTTTGGATGAAATATTTTATGAAGAATAAATAGTTTATCCAAGTTTTATTTGTTTTATTCCCCTTGTACTATTATTAAAATCAGTAACGTTAATTATGAGTAATTACTAAAAACTTAATCCAGTGCTGAAGCTGTGAACTAATTACACATTTTTTGTTATATTTAAACATTATTATTCTACACAATAGATGAGCACCTAGGTATCTACTTTTTACCAAACTGCTAAATAGCAGTACAATGTAGTGTAGAAATATCCAAGTTTTATTTGTTTTATTTCCCTTGGTTTGTACTATTACTAAAATCAGTAACGTTAATTATGGGTCATTACTAAAAACTTAATCCAGTGCTGAAGCTGTGAACTAATTACACATTTTTTGTTATATTTAAACATTATTATTCTACACAATAGATGAGCACCTAGGTACCTATCTACTTTTTACCAAACTGCTAAATAGCAGTACAATGGAATTGTCTTTATTACTTTATGTAAGTATAAATATGCTTAAAGTGTAGAAATATGCATAAAGTAATGGAATTATGTCTCTATTACTTTATGCATAAAGTAAAAGAGACATAATTCCATGTTCATGGTGATGATAGTCTGTCAATTTGTAATTATAACCTAGATTTTTAAAACAGAAAAATAATGATATCTCCTGAACCAGGGTGACAAAATGAAAAAACGTTTCCGATTATGAAAGTGCTATGTTTTTACTATTAGGTACAATAAAAATCTTCAGGGCACAAGCATTTTCCACTGGGACCCAACTTCCCTTACAAAACGGGCAATCTCCTTTGTAAAATAAGATATTAAAATTCGGAACAGGAAAAATTTACGACTTGTAACTTTGACACTCGGAAGATATTTGTAAAAAATATGCTGATATTTTTCACTTACCAAGTGATAGACTATCGAAAACAAATATTTATGAACAAAAAATAACTCTTAAACCAAATACTAATCCTATTTACGTAAAACCTTATAGACTACCACAACAAATGAAACAAGAATTAAATAAACAAATTGAAACTATGATACAAAATGATATTATAGAAGAAGCACAAAGTGAATGGTCTAGTCCAGTCCTACTAGTACCGAAGAAAAGTGACGATAATAATGAAAAAAAGTGGCGTTTAGTAGTCGATTATCGGAAACTTAATGAAAAAATTCAGGATGACAGGTTTCCACTACCAAACATTACTGAAATTTTAGATTCTCTTTCAGGAGCTATTCTATTTAGCCATCTAGATTTACATTCAGGCTATTATCAAGTTGCATTAAACCCTGAAAGCAGGAAATGTACAGCATTTAGTACTACTAATACTGGTCAATTTCAGATGAGACGTATGCCGATGGGGTTAAAAATATCCCCAAGTGCATTTAGTAGGGTAATGACGATAGCAATGTCTGGTTTAACTTTCGACAAATGTTTCGTTTATTTATATGACTTAATTGTTTTTGGACGTAATTTAGAGTCTCATAATCGTAATCTAATGGATATTTTCGAAAGACTGAGAAATGTTAACTTAAAATTAAATCCCGCCAAATGTCAGTTTTTAAAAAAAGAACTTTTATATCTTGGTCATGTTGTTTCTGCACAAGGTGTATTGCCAGACCCAGAAAAAATTATAATCTTGAAAAAATATCCCGTAGGTACCAAAAAATGCAGATGAGGTTAAATGGTTTGTTGCCTTTTGCAATTATTATAGAAAATACCTTGTTTTGCTGATATTACAATACCACTAAATAAATTGTGCAGAAGGAATGAACCCTTCATTTGGTCACAAAGTTGTCGAAATTCTTTTGAAAAGCTAAAACAATCTATGACAAGTCCACCAATTTTACAATACCCTGATTTCTCAGATAACAGTAAATTCATATTGAAAACGGATGCTTCAGGAATAGCTATTGGCTCAGTTCTCTGTAATAAAAATATGAAACCGGTTGCATAAGCTAGTCGTCCATTAAACAAAGCTGAGAAAAATTACCCAACAATTCAAAAGGAATTGTTAGCAATTGTATGGTCAGTCAAGTATTTTAGACCTTACTTGTACGGTAAACATTTCGTTATAGAAACAGACCATAAATCGTTAATATATTTATTTGGGATGAAAGACCCATCAAGTCAATTGTTAAAATTTAGATTGACACTAGAAGAATACGACTATGGCATAGTGTATGTCAAAGGAAAAAATAATGTCGCTGCAGATGCATTGTCCAGAATTGTGATAACATCGGATGAGTTGAAAAGTATGAATAATGATGTAGTAACTGTATTGACAAGTGCACAAAAGAAAAGAATGAATGATATGAAGGATGCAAGTAACACAGATATGATTAAGAGAACCGCAAACTTAAGGTCTGATCAGCCAAGAGTTGTGGAAATTATAAAGAAACCTACCGATTCCGCAGAAGTTATTTTAAAAGAAAGTAAAGATATAAATTAATTAATTAAAAACAATAGGATATCCTTGAATGAAAAATGTTTTGCATATGAAGAAAAGACAAAGAGTCTATTTATAAATCTTGATTTACGTTCACATTTTACGCGAGTCGAATTTGTGACAGAATTGAGTAAAATATGTAAAAAAATAAACATAAACGAGTTTTGTATACTAAAAGATAAAAATAATGCTAGCTTTGTTAAAGACTTAAGTCAAGAAATTGAATCAATGAATACTTGGTCCGGACCACGAATTCATGTTTTAAGAGGAGTGAAGAGCATCACGGGTGATGACGATATTAAATTCATTTTTCAACACACTTGCTCATAAAGTGGCTCTAATTTCACCGCAATTAGGCACATAATGACACCTGTAATCAAACTGTGACTTTTTCATTGCTATTATTCACAAGTGAGTTATAGGGTTTTTTTTATTTTATTGGTTGAATTGCTTTGTTCTCAAAAAAGTTTCGATACAAAAAAGATCGTGTTCAATAGTACAAATAAATTAATATACCTATTGCTTACTCATTTCATGCAACTTCGTATCTACATAGATAATTTCAACTTAAGTATAAGTATAAGTTTTTAATAAATAAAACTTTCACTCAAATTTAACTTTTTTTTTCTGTGTATTAAATAAAACTTTGAATTCCCCATTTCGTACGTGGGTAAAACGCTACCCGCGAAAAGAAAAAAAAAAAGAAACCTCATTCTTTTAGTCTATGGCCGATCGCCATTGTTAGATGCGCGCGCATAGGAAAACTGATTAATTATTCCCGCCATTGCGAAAAAAAATTCACA
Organism: Xestia ashworthii; assembly: GCA_950022955.1. Classification (NCBI taxonomy): domain Eukaryota; kingdom Metazoa; phylum Arthropoda; class Insecta; order Lepidoptera; family Noctuidae; genus Xestia; species Xestia ashworthii. The sequence goes on along the minus strand of OX465549.1, from coordinate 312,929 downwards.
ACTCGTTTTCACTATTGAAATTATAGTTATTTTTAGTACTTATTATTTTATTCTCAAGTGTGTTGAAAAACGTCGTATGATACACGTGTGTGTTGATGATTACCGTCCTCGGGTCTCTTAAGACCCTTGCCTAACGCCTCGGGTCTCAATGGCGCCTCAGCGGTAATCACCAACATTACACACTTGTACCATAATTTACTATTACATGACTTTCATTTACTGCCAACTAGTGGTCATGCTGGTGTGCGCAGAATGATAAATAATATTAAAAGACAATTTCACTGGCCAGGAATAGAAAAGGACGTTCAAGATTTTGTCTCAAAGTGTGAGAAATGCCAAAAGATGAAACATGGTAAGCCTATTAAAGAACCCACGTGTGTCACTACTACGGCATCTTATGCTTTTGAAAAAATATTTTTAGATATTATAGGTCCATTGCCTCAAGATTACGAAGGTAATGTATATGTCACCGTAAAATGGTCAAACACGTTATATTACAATACTAGCTTCTGCCCGCGACTTCGTACGCGGATCCTGTTGCTTATGCCAGGGACAACGGGGTCGTCAAAATCGAAGATCTGAAACGTCTGATGTCGAATGAATACTAAGAGCCCGGGGGAGGGAAAAGCGGATCTTTCCCATCTGAGCAACACATACCGTTTGTTTCTTTTCGCCATTTAACAGCTTCACAAAAAGTACAATTTTGAACCATAATGTGGCGTATTCAATCATAGGAGTATATACGTAAATGCACTCCGTTCCTTATCAACCCCAGGAAGGTCCCCATGCCCTACGGCTATATCTTGAGACACATCCGAATCTTCAGATTATATCGACATTCTGTTCAGACAATGTCGAATTCGATCAGAATTCAAACGTTCGTTGTGCTCTTCATCTGTCTCTTCATGCCGTACTCAAGCAATTCTTTCTCTCTCACTTTCTAACTGATTACGAATATTTTGTTGTGTGCGTGTTCGGGGCAATGTATGATAATCTCGAGCAGCAGTTAGTCGCGCATCACGTTCATCACTCGTTTCAAAAGACCTGTTAGTAGATGTGCGAATACACTGAGAACTCAAGCGTGATTCTGTATCGGTAAACGTTTCCGGCTCGCGAGACAATGCATGACGTACACGATCAGCCAGTCGCGCATCTATTCTTCACTGGTCTCTAGAGATCTGGACGTAGATGCGTAAATACGCTAAGAACGCAGGCGTGCTTCGCGATCCGAAGAGGTTTCCACGGAGCAAGTTGCAGCCTGGTGTTCTCGAACAGCATCAAGTCTCTCCTGACGCTCTTCGGTAGATTATTGGGATCTTATGATCCTCAATCTTGTAGCTCCTTTGGAACATTGGGAAAGATTTGACCTCTTTCTAGGCATGGTTATAGTTTTGTTGTGAAGATATCCTGCCGGGGTTGCGGGACTGTTCGAAAGAGATACCGCGGCCCCGGAACGTAAAGGGCGAGGAAGGAGCATGGATGGGTTTTAGTCAGTAAGAGTCTGACACTCCCTCCCGCTCCGCCCAGAGTGGGAGAAGTCATTTGATGATTTCCCATCCCAAAAAAAAAAAAAAAAAAAAAAAAAAAAAAAAAAAAAAAAAAAAAAGATATCTAATCAATTAAAATCTAATTGACTGCTCCCCTGCGTTACCGGGTAGGCTACCGAGTCACGAAGATAAATGGAAAAGGAAATTCAACACTCAAATAACATAAACCCGAAGACATATTTATTCGATAAAATTAAATAATAAATGGGAGTTTTGGCCAGTCGAGTCAAATTTTCATTGATATACAATCGTCATCGAAAATCAGTCCTAAACTGTTACAGCCGCGCAACCGCGTGGAGGTACTCCCAGTTTATGTTGAATTTTTGTGAGAATAATGTATGAGTCCTGTGTTAAATAAATTATATGTTTAAATAGTGTAATTGGCTCCGGCCGTTTTAATTAAGTAAGTAAATAAATAAATAAATGTTATTTTATACAGTGAAATTAGTGATAGCTTTGCAATAATTTTCACATCAAATGTTTCTGACCTTCGATTTTTTCTAAGTCAACAGGAAATGCCCATCAGACCGAACAACTTTTGCTAAGACGTCATTCCTATATGTGTTATGGTGTAGCTGGGCTATTGGAGTTCCACAACAGGTGTCCCAGATCTTCGATTTTTATAAGTCAACAGAGAGTGCTCATCAGATTGAACAACTTTTGCTAAGACGTCATTCCTATATGTGTTATGGTGTAGCTGGGCTCTTGGAGTTCCACATCAGGTGTTCCAGATCTTTAAATTTATTCTCTCAGCAGAAAATGCTCATCACGTGGAACAATTTTTGGTATGGTGTCATATTTGTATCTCTTATAGTTTAGCTGGTCTGTTGCGGTTCTGCATCAGGTGTTCAAGTTTCCAAGATAAATTATAGCTTATAGCTGACCAACGCAACTTCGTCTGCGTCACATAAATAAGAGAGAGAAACGAAAGGGAAAAAAACCCGTTTTTGCAACATTTTTCATTCCTGCTCCGCTCCTAATTGTCGTAGCGTGATGTTATATAGCCTAAAGCCTTCCTCGATAAATGTGCTATCCAACACAAAAAGAATTTTTCAATTTGAACCAGTAGTTCCTGAGATTAGCGCGTTCAACCAAACAAACAAACAAACAAACTCTTCTGCTTTATAATAGGTATTAGTAAGTATAGATAACGTGTCTCTCTTTAGCGATATTGTAAACTCTCGAATTATTGTCAACTGAACATACGGAAGTATCTCTGCCCCCATAATCGGGACTTGGGGCACCCCCCTGTTAGGTTAGTTAGGTTCCTTTAAACCCTGCACTCGGAAATAGGGGCCCCGCGTAGCGGGGCTCCGTCGACTACGCTTTTTATTAAAAAGTGTTTTAAGGTTAGGTTATAATAATCGGTATTTCTCAGGAATGGTACAATATCTTTTCATAAGAGTTATATACCACTGGGCAAGGAGGGCCCCTCCTTCCTTCCACACCGCGTGAGTTGACTACCATCGCATGCATTTTACGAAAAATAATGCGTTTTGTTGTAAGCAGTACTTATGTTCATTTGACAATATTTCGAGATTTTACAATATCGCTAGAGATATTACAATATAACGTATTTGACAATTTTACGGTGACATATCGTCGCTGCGCTTTTAATAATCGCTATGTGTTTTTTACACACTTTACAGGAGACACAAAAAACTGATTTTCTCAGAAAATACCCGAAGTATTCAAATAATTGACAGGCCTGTTGGTCTAGTGGTTAGTGACCCTGACTGCTATGCCGGAGGTCGTGGGTTCGATTCCCACCGAGGACAAATGTTTGTGTGATGAGCACGATCATTTGTTCTGTGTCTGGGTGTAATTTATCTATAATATGTATGTATTTAGAAATATATAAGTATGTTTATCAGTTGTCTAGTACCCATAACACAAGCTCTGCTTAGCTTGGGACTAGATGGCGTTGTGTGATAGTTGTGGAATATTATTATTATTATTATTATTATTTATTTTTTCTTTAATGCATATAACAAACTTGCGTAGTTTTAGAATACTTTGGGATAGATAACATTATAAATAAAGCCAAAATTAAACATAATAGGCAAATTTGACACATAGAGCAGTATGGAAGAAGAAGACATGCTGCGCCGACCCCAAATAGATTGGGATAAGGGCAGGAGAATGATGATGATGAGGCAAATTTGACACATAGCGTTAATTATTTGAGTCGTAAATCTCTATGTGCTACTCGCTATGTGCACTTAGAACACATAACTACTATAAAATTCTATGGAATTTCAAAGAAACTGACTGTGCGGTGACACATAGCTATTTTTGTAGAAAGATATAATTAAAAGAAACTCAATACTTAAAAACACTTTTTTTGTTATTCAAAATGAAATTTCACATTATTAAATCAATAAAATCAATTATAATCAAATCAAAAAACAAGTAAAATGAAACAATAAGAGGAACGTTATTAATGGTTTAAATTTTCGTAAAATAGGTGTAGGTATACAGTTTAAGAGGTTATTGCGCAAACAATTTCTCATGCGTTCTCCTTCGCTGCTAGAATAGGCTTGTTAACTGAAAAAATCTAATTAGTCCGTCACTTATATTATCAAAAAATATTTGACCCGTATTTTTTCTTTTGTCACATAAACCAAAATTGACGAAGATACGTACGACGCTTTTAAAATTCCCAATACGTCACTGTTCGGTATCATTCGTAGTGAGTACTGACGTCACGAGCCCTCACTCCCGAGTTTTTATGCGTTTTATCTTTGTCAATATTCGTTGATTTACAAAAAAAAAAATACGAGTCCATTATTTTCCAATACTCTAACTGACGGACTAAATAGATTTGCAATTTATTGAAGGTGGAAATAAGCCTATTGTAATGAATAAAAATACATCCAAAAAACTCTCTATGTGACGCTCGATCTGTGCGTTTGGTGATCGAACGAGTCTTAACTTGACCGAAAAAGTCGCTATGTGCAGTAAAACACATGTCAGGCGTAAGTTTTGATTCCACTTTAGTAAACTTATTTTAGCTACTTATGTGAATTATAACACTTAGCGTATTTATAAGGAAGTTTCTATGTATGAATGTCACAAAGCGATATTCCGTAACTAGCCGTAACTCTTTAAATATTGCATCAATCACATAGCGGTTTTTACAGTTTGTGCGTATTGAAATAACGATTAAAACTGAATAAAAAACCGAAAATCAGAAAAAATCACATAAGTAGCGACTTTTGCACGCGCAGCGACGATATACATAATTATTAAGTCTCCAGTGTGAGTTGAGTAAATTCGTGGAAGCATATCCACTTAAAACTAAGGACAATGTAACTGTAAGTAAAGCTTTAGTAGATAAGACTTGGACTACCAAAAACAATAGCAACTGACCGCGGTGCTGAATTTATGTCATCAACAATGGATCAGGTTTGTAAGCTTTTAAACATTGATAAAGTATCATCAACTGCGTACCATCATCTATCTATCGGTTCGTTAGAAAATTCTCACAAAAACTTAGGGGCATTTCTGAGAATTCAATGTAATAATAATCCACAAACTTGGTCACATTGGTTAGCTTACTGGTGTTTTAGTTACAATACCACTGTTCATTCAGCAACAAAATATCAACCTTTTGAGCTTGTATTTGGTAGACCTTGTAATGTTCCTTCTAGATTATGACATGTAATGATGTTGAACCATTATACAATCCAGAAAATTATTATAGTACACAAGTATAAGCTTCAACTAGCGAATAAGGATGCTAGAAATAATTTAATATTAAGCAAATGTAACCGCAAAAACAATTATTACGATAAATATTTGAACCCAATTAAATATAATATTGATTAAAAATGAAACTGGTCAAAAATTAGACCCATTATTTGATGGTCCATTTACTGTTTTAGAAGATATGGGATGTAATGTAAAAATTAGAAGAAAAAACAAAACCGATATTATTCACAAAAATCGAACCAAGCCATTTGTATCCTAATTTGTATATGGCAGTAATATGTAAAAAAAAATGATTAAGTTTTTTTTTTTTTATATTGCCGGAGGTGAAGTGTATACCCTCCTTTAGATTAACAACCGTATGTATTCTTCTTTATAATAGGTATCATTTATGATATGCTTACCTAGCTTTTACATCGTTTTACTTGTTTCTTAGCATTATACTATTGGCAGCCAACCTGACTAGTTATTTACTACACCCTTACGACTCCAATCATCTCAGAGGTCCCCTTGCCTAACACCCCTTTTAATTGGAATAGGGGATCCAGTTGACTCCAGCTTCACTCTGCTGGTGCCGTTATCATAGATGTATTTTAACACTTTGATGTATTTAGCCTCTACATTCTGAGAGTTTAGTGCTTCCCATATTGCTGAATGTAGTATAGTGTCGAAGGCTTTTTGGTAATCTATTAACCCTATGTAGAGCGGTCGCTGGAATTCCTGGTATTTCGCAATGAGTAGCTCCACAGAATGGATGTGGTCGACTGTTGAGTAACCTTTCCGAAAGCCTGCGTTCTATTGGCTGGTATGAATCGAGTGTAGCGTTAATGTTAAAGATGAGTTGACCGAGCTTAAAAAAAGTTGTGATTTCTCTAGTGGTAGACTTGATGAATTCGATACCAGACTTGCTGAACTAGAAAAAAAAACCTCCGAGTTTGAGAAGCTTCAGGACGCTGTCTCTTCATTTCAAACTGAATTAGCGTCAACAAAGCTTGAGCTTTCCTCGTTTGAGCAGCGAACCAGGCTAAATAATGTGGAGATTAAAGGTGTCCCTCTAAAGAAGGATGAGAACTTATTCTCGATCGTTGACGCTATAAGCAGCAAAATTAATTACAAGTGTCCTAAGACCCAGATCAATTACATTTCAAGGGTGCCTATTCATAACTCCAAGGAAAAATTAGTGATTGTGAGCTTCCTCAATAGATATGTAAAAGAAGATTTTATTGCGGCTGCACGTGCTGATAAGGATCTCTCCACCTCTGACATAGGTTTTCAAGGAGCACCTCAACGTATTTATGTCAACGACCATCTAACTGTGGAATCCAAAAAACTTTTAAATGTGACTAAAATCGCCGCTAAAGAAAAACGCTATGAATTCGTTTGGGTGAAACACGGCAAAATTCATGTGCGCAAGGATGTTAATTGCAAAACCTTTATAATAAGAAAGGAATTTGATTTAAACAAAATTGTCTAAACCGTTTTTTAAGATTGATTTGCTGCTTTTCCACTTTTAAATTGTATCGAAGTTTGAACATCATTTGCTATTTGCTTTGTTTTTGTAAAAGGTTTAGCACCTCTGTACTGCTAATGAGCTTCTATTGTATTCCTTATCGCGCTGTTCGTCTTCGAGTTCCAATACTCAACCATACATTTGTCTCGCTTACTCATATGTGTGTGATATGTTGCTGCCTGCTTGCTCGCACAAACATGTCCTGCCAAATATCGGATGATTTGTACATTCTTGCTAACTTTACTCATTTTTACCCGCATTATAAATTCATACCTCTTTTACGCGTAACTAATATCTGGTTTGAAATGAATTGGCACTTTTTATTTTATTATATTGTTGTTGATGCTTATGCAATTATTGTTGAATGTATGTGCAATGGCTAACAAGAGTGATCAGTGTCTTACTGTCTTTTACCAGAACGTACGGGGATTGCGAACAAAGACAGACTCGTTTTATCGTCAGGTTTTACAAAATTCCTACGATGTTATTGTTTTAACGGAGACGTGGTTAATGGATGGTGTGTTAAACTCGGAGTTATTTGATGATCGTTACTTAGTGTGGCGCCGTGACCGGGATTATGCTAAGACGGGACAAACGAGGGGTGGTGGTGTGCTTATAGCGACGCGTAGGGAGTTACCTGTCACTCCGCAACCGCTCCTACACTCCTCGGCGGAGGATCTTTGGATCAGCTTAAAGCTTAAAAATTCGAAGACACGAGAATACGTGAACCTATATATCTGCGCTCTTTACCTGTGTAAACAGAACAAAGGGTTTTCGTTTTCGGAACAACTAAGTAACTTCCTGACCAAAATTAACCATACAGTTCTAAATAAAACTTCAGATGTGTTTTTAGTTTTAGGTGATTTTAATATGAGTGGAATGTCGTGGGCTCCATCTAATAACCTTTCGTTAGTTCCAGTGAACCCCGCCACTAGTGACGAATATTTGCTCGCGGACGAGCTTTGTACGCTGGACTTTGGACAGTATAATGGAGTAACTAATGCGTACGGGAAATTGTTAGACTTAGTCCTCTCAAATAAGTTAGCCTGTGTTAGCGAGTGTGTAGACTCTCTGGTGCCCATTGATCCCTATCACCCTGCGTTGTCAATCAATATTGACATCTTTGAAATACCTCCTCTTGACCATGCGCCGCGGTCGCGATATATCTATAGCAAAGGCGATTTTGTTTCCATTAATAACGAGATTTCTAGTACTAATTGGGAACATGAGTTTTCAAGTCGATCACTGGATGAGTCCGTTGAGTACTTTATAGACACCATAAGACAATTTCAAAACAAGTATATACCACAAAAGCTAGTACGTAATAAAAAATACCCGGTATGGTACAGCTCATCACTCGTCAATACAATTAAAGAAAAATATAAATATTTAAAAAAATACAAGATTTACGGCAATAAATCTGACGAGTTAACCTTTAAATATTTGCGTGACAGAGTCAAGATTATGGAAGCTTCATGTTATAAATGCTATCTAAACAAAACTGAAAAATCCATTAAAGATAACCCTAAACACTTTTGGACCTTTGTTAAAAATCGCTACAATTCTAATAATATACCTAACACATTAAACTATAACGACGAACCATTACTCACTGGAGATTCTATTTGTGACGCTTTTTCGTCCTATTTTATGTCTACTTTCCTCAACCCCGCTTCGTCTAATACTCCCCGTCCACCTCCTGTTCTCCCTTTCGACACTAACAGTACTTCATCTGACATTTGTCACATAGAAGTGAATGTTGATATTGTGACCAGTTTACTTCGTAACTTGGATCCAGCTAAAGGTGCTGGCCCTGATAATATATCGGCTAAATTTCTAATTAAATGCGCGCCTTCCATTGCCCTACCTATCTCAATTTTGTTTTCAAAGTCTTTGACCCTAGGTGTCGTCCCCAAAATATGGAAATCTGCTTTTATTACACCCGTGCATAAGAAGGGGTCCAAAACCGAGATTACTAATTATAGGCCTATTTCCAAGTTGTGCATTATCGCTAAAATATTTGAAAGGATTGTCTATAACCAGTTATATCCCGCTCTTGCTAGCTCGTTCAGCTCCTTCCAACATGGATTTTTGAAAGGACGGTCTACCACTTCTAACTTGATCTTATTCAATGATTTTATTACGGATGCTATGGATAATGGTAAGCAGGTCGATGTCGTTTACACAGATTATAGCAAGGCATTTGATCGCATCGACCACTATACCCTCATAAAGAAGCTTAGCTACATGGGCATCCGTGGGGACCTCTTGAGGTGGTTCTCCTCCTACATTGATAACAGGTCACAAGCAGTAGTGCTTAATAATTATATGTCTGGTTGGGTAAATGTGCCCAGTGGAGTGCCTCAGGGCTCACTGCTCGGTCCGTTTTTATTTGTAGTCTATGTGAACGACATCGATCAGTGCCTCCATTCATCCAAACTATTATGCTTCGCTGATGACATGAAAATCTTTAGCACTATTTCAAATCTCGAAGATAGTCTAGAGCTTCAGGCTGATTTGTATCGGCTTGAAGAGTATTGTCGGGCTAATAAACTTGATCTCAACCCATCCAAGTGTTCGGTGATCACTTACACTAGGAAACGCGCCGTCCTAGCTACTAGTTATACCTTGGCGGGCCAGATCTTGCCAAGGTGCAACACTATTCGTGACTTGGGCGTCCATCAAGACAGTAAGTTAGTTTTTGACACGCATATTGATGCAATTGTGAAGAAAGCTTCTAAACTACTTGGATTTATAATGCGTCTCTCTAAGTGTTTTTCAGATGCAAAAACATTAAAGATATTATACTGTACCTATGTAAGAGGTCAGCTAGAGTATGCGTCTCAGATATGGAATCCACGTTATCTGAAATACATTGACCGCATTGAAAACATCCAAAAGCGCTTCGTTAAATATCTTTGTTTTCACCAAAAGATTCCATATAAGTCAGCTGATTATCTTGAACTCTGTAGGAAGTATCATTTGCTACCACTGGTAGATCGGCGTAGAATAGGCGACTGTTTGTTTTTGTTAAAGATCCTTAATAACAATATTGATAACCCTGAGTTATTGTCAAAATTTTATTTCAATGTCCCAAGTAAGACACTTCGTTTTAATCCACCCATACGTGTACCTCATTCCTCTTCGAATTATAGGCAGAACAGTTATATTGTGCGGGTAAGCAGAGACTTCAACGACATATGCAAGGAATATGACTTTGATCCATTCACACTTAGTGTGAATTCGGCCAGAAGGTGCTTAAGCCTCAAATTTTTCAAGTAGCCGTAGGTTTTATTGTTTGTTTTGGTTTTTATAACTTTTTTTTTTTATTTTTTCTCACTTATATTAAAGCTATGTGTTTTGTGTTTTTGTGCTTACACCATAAATAACTATAATACGTCTATACGTGAGGACTTGTAATTGGCTTTCTAGTGACTATGATTTCCTTTTTATTTCCTGTTTTTATTAGCTGTAAGTCTTCCATGTATTATATAAATAAAATAAATAAATAAAATTAATTTGATTTTTTATAGTTGACGAGAAAAGTTAAATACCGACGGCAGAAAGCTGATGGGTCTATAGTTGTTTATATCTTTTTCCTGATTTTAGGCGCTTAATTTCTCTTAAAACTTCAGATTGTTCTATTGGGTATATTTCTGTGGAGTTAGTTTCGTTTTGTAGGTGTAGAGCGCTTTCGTTGTCTATTTCTGAGGCGTCGTATAAGGTTTTGTAAAAGTTTGTGGCTATTTAGAGTATGTTTTTTCTATTGTGTGTGACTCTATCAGATTTGGTAAGACCCTTTTTTTTTGACGATGTGACGGCTTTCCATTCCATCTCGCTCCGGACCATGGATTGAACCAGGGCCGGACGCGAGAGGTCGCCGCCGCCGCCGTGAGCCGCTACGAGGACACGGCGGTGCTCCGCCCACGCAGGGCAGACCTCCACCGTGTGCTCCACCGTGTCCTCCGGTCGATCCTCGCAGTGGAAACACCCGGGCGTTTCCTCCCGCCCGATTCGGTGCAGGTACCTCCCGAAACATCCGTGTCCGGTGAGGACCTGCGTCAGGCGGAAGGTGAGGACGCCGTGGCACCTATCAAGCCACTCCTGAAAGAGGGGACTTACTGCCACTATCGTGGCGTTCCCTATTTGGTAAGACCCTCAATCCATGTTTTGTGAGATCTGAGTGCATTGTATGCTCTTTTTAAGCTCCCGGAAGTGTTGAGGGGTCTTTCTATGGTTTATTTTCGATGGTCTTTGTAGTCTTGTCGTATATACTTGCATAGAAGTTTGTAGAGGGCACTTAATTCATTTTTCATTGCTCTTGATTTAGGTTTCGTCATTTGTAGGTCTTTTCTACGTGTTATACGCTAGTATTACTATCCGTGGTGTTATTAATCTTCTTATGCGTTCAGATATAGCGCTGCAGTTTTATTGCTAGGTAGTAGAGCCGTTTTCAAACTGTTTTCAATAGCGGCTGTTATTTTATTGTATAAATCTGGACTGTGTCGCCTTCATGGTTGTCAAGAGACTCTTGATAATTGCTCAGTGATTCTAAATATCTAGAAAGGAGATAGTTTTTTTTGGGCCCACCAGGTCATTGCATTTATTATTCATAATAACACCAAAAAAAAGTAACCATTTTACTATGGTAGTAAACGAAATATTACGTAGAATTGAAATCATAATAAATAAGCTATGTTATGATATTTTATTGCCAGTCAAATCATTCCTGTTTTGGTCAATGTCATTTGACAGCAAATACTTACGTGAATAGGGGCGTTTTTTTCTGTTTACTAAAAAAAGTACGGTACCTACCCGTTGGTAATCATATTTGCTATAATTATTATAGAATCAGAAAGAATATAAAAAAAAATATTATTAAACTGTGAGCATTTTTAATGCTATTTTTAAAGGTTTACTCTAAAATCGCATAGATGGTTTAAACAATCAACGTGGCACGGAACGTTATGAACCCAATTTTTTAGTGATTGACAGACAACTTCATTATTTTGACATTTACTTTTTCTGTTTATTTTGATTTTCGTAAGTGTTTTTGCAGATTGTTCGCATTTATTCCGTTTAGACAATGCTTAGCTAATTTAACCACTGGAATCTAGAGGTTATAAGGAACAAATCAATGTAAGTTTCATGATTATATGCTATAATTTATGTGGGTGGCCTAGTCCCCGAACAAGAAAAACTGTCTCCTTTCTGCATTATTTTTCAATGTGCTTTTTGAGTGACCCGAGTAGTTGTTTCTTCTTTTTTTGATGCATTTTAAGTTAAAAGTTGCCCTTACGCACCTGTGATCTGACGGATATTGAATATTTAGTACCTCTACGTTTTGAACGTTTTTCTGTAGGTTGGCAAGTATGTAGTCTAGTTCATTTTTGGTATTTCCATCCGGAGATCTCCATGTCCACTCTCCTTTTGCTTTTCTTATCAAAGAAAGTGCATGTGCACCACTAAAAAGTGAAAAATAAAAACTTTTTTACAAAAAATAAAACCAACTTCAGAGAAAACAAAAAAGTGAAAAATAACTTTAGCTTCAGAAGTCGGTGACAAAAAAATAAAATCAATCAAACAAAGGTATAAAAGTTTTTCAGTCGGGTTTCTTACACAACTATTTTCATTTGCTATAAAATATCCTACCTATAAGAAAATATATATTTATGTGCTCCTTCCTATTCGTTTCACGCTAATTTCAGTTCCTTTGACTTTGCACGTTCGGTGTTCGACCTTAAGCTTCAAACATTCGGTGGAGCCGGACGGCCGAACTAGTTCGGAAGTAGGTCAGTTGCGTACTTACGCCCTAGTCCGACCCGCGACGCGCCAAACAATGCAATCTCAGTGACACAAGATACCTTTACGAAGTTGAAACAATCAATCACGAAGCGCAGGTTAGATAGGTTCAACCGTCTTCTCTTTGTGCGAACGTAAGGGTGAGTCTACAGAAGAATACGAAGAATTGTCGGTGTATACTGACGCGAGCTGACTGTGTGCCGTGGTATATCACCCGCTACCGCCACAACCTTCTTGTTTACATACTCGAACGACTCGATATGTGTACTAACATCAGCATGGAGTACCTACATCATTAAGAGCAGGTGGTGCACACTTGTTTGGCAACCGAACCCGGCAGCCGAGCCGGCGTCGGCGGTGACTTCGGCGGAGTGCGGCGTGCTCGATCGTTACGCCGCCGCCGCTGCGCCGGTCAGGCAGCGTGTGGCAGCGCGGGCCCGGAGCCGGGCGGTCTGCGTGCGCGGCGCATGCGCCCGCCGGCGCCGGCCCGCGCCCGCCGGCCCCGGCGCGCCGCACTTCGCGCCGGACGCCGCCCGAAGCGCGTCCCGTGCCCCGCCGCGGCACACCGCACGGCCGCTCGCTTCCTCGCACACTTCTACGGTAATGAGTTCGATGCGTTTCAATATTGACACGGCACATGTGAGTGTACTGTGATACTATTGTGCACAAGTGCGTCTGCGGAGAATGTGTGTGAAATAAATGTAACGTGCGTGTTACCGTCGCCGGATTGTTTGTGCGTAAGTTTTCGTAAAATCTGTAGCTACTTGCACCGATCCCGCGATGTTGTCGCACCTTCTCTTGGGTACTGACTTTAGAAACTGTTACAAAAGTATCCCCCTAGTTTCTTTTATCTGTTTCGTTGTCCGCACATGCAACTTGCGACTTCAGATGCATTTTTACTGTTCTGTTAGGTCTGTTAGGTTTCTGTTCTGTGACTGACTGTGTTAGGTGACTGTTATTGAACAGTCACCTAACAGAATGCATCTATGCATCTTCAGCTATTGAGCTTGTTAGGAAAGAGGAGGCTATAAAAAAATAATATGTAGAAACTTAACCTAAATATTTAAAGTATTTTCAAATAATTCTGAAAAAACAATGAAATGACTTATTCTGTTACACACTGAAGGTTAATAAATACCTACTAATTAGCATATAGCGCTTAATTATAATATTGAAGAAGAAAATAAATTAAAAGAAGAGGAATAATGCGACAAGATATTTGTGAAATTATAGGTAAGTATTGTACTTTTTATAGATTCAGCACAAATTCCAACTCATAAAAATATGAAATGGCAATGGTCATGTGGAGTTACGATAATGATGATGATTTATAACGAGAAATTAAGCGTTTATATTACTGACGGTTGCTGCTGACATTCGAATCCAAAGACCACAATGAATACGTAACACTCTATACAATACCAACACACAGAACACAGAACCCAGCTGAAGTTGCTGAAGTTGCTGAAGTTGCTGAAGCGGTCAGTAACAAAACAAACACTTGGACTGTGACTATGTGAAAGGTGTTTCTTGGACGTCGGTTTTTTTATTTTACCCCTTTTACTTGTAGTAGGTATTATAGACAATATCGCATAAAATTCTAGCCATTAATTATTTTTTACAATGTAACTAGAAGGTATTAAGAGGTATAACTTATTTGCACGTGTTCTCAAGTGACCTAAACAAATACCACAACCCAACACGCTGCGGCCGCTATGTAGTACTCGTAGCTCGCACATTATGGTGAGGCACCATTACGTGACACGTGACGTCGCGTGAGCGGCCATAGCATAACAGGCCGACTAGACTAAACCGAGTTTGATGAAATTTCTTTCAATTAAAAAAAAAACAAATCGATTTAGAAGTGACGAAGAAATACTTCCAAATTCAGAACCTCCTCCTTTTTGAAGAAAGTCGGTTAAAACCCGAAAACACATTCGGCGGTCTTTTATGACCAAAATACTAGTCCAACTGTTTGGCGTTCCAGCTACGAGCCGGTCGTAGCAGTTCGTAGCAGTTCGTAGCAGTTTGTTTCGTAGCGATCGCGATGCTTTGAAGTTACTTGTGTAGACTGGGCGCCGCCATCGCCACCGCCTTGCTATACGTGTCTCCTAGTAACTGGAGCCATTGCTATTGCAGGCTCGGGCTCGCTGTGGCCTGACTCGAAAGGTAGCGCACTATCATGACAAGGACGAGGTTCATTACTTGGAGTTTAGGTATGTTTATATTTGCCAGTGACGTCGTAGTAATCGCGGTGTAGCAATTGTTTTGTTGTCATTCAGTGAAGAGTCCTATTACTTTCACAAGTATTTCGTCGGATAGTTTTTGTTATCATGTAATTGGTACGAATCATGAAACTTGAAGTCAGAGAGTGGGGAATGAATAATTAGAAAATATTATTAATTTGGTAAAAATCGGTCAAGTCGAGTCGGAGTCGCGCACGATTGGTTCCGTACTATTATCAAAAAAGCGGCCAAGTGCGATTCGGACTCGCCCATGAACTCGCCCTCGTTCCGTAGCAGCAAGTAACATAATATAAAAAATGACGTGTTAAAAAAAACTACTTACTAGATCTCCTTCAAACCAATTATCGGTGGAAGTTTACATGGTAGGCAATGTACATTATACATATTTTTGTTAGTATTATCATTCTCTTATTTTAGAAGTTACAGGGGGGGGACACATTTTACCACTTTGGAAGTGTCTCTCGCGCAAACTATTCAGTTTAAAAAAAAATGGTACTAAAAACCTCCATAGATACCCCACACGTATGGGTTTGATGAAAAATATTTTTTTGAGTTGCAGTTCTAACTATGGGGAACCCCCAAAATTTATTGTTTTTTTTTTCTATTTTTGTGTGAAAATCTTAATGCGGTTCACAGAATCAAAATCAAAATCAAAGCATTTATTTCAAGTAGGCCAGTTACAGGCACCTTTGAATTGTCGAAACAAAAATGAACATTTAATGTAGCTACAGTCCCAGTCACAAGACATAAAAACTGTGAAAGTACTGTAGTTGCCCATTCCCTAGCGTAGATCTCTATGGAGAAGAACGGGCAAGAAACTCCATGGACACTCTTTTAAATCAAAATATTGTTACAAAATCTTGGTTACATCATTCATGTTGAGATGGTATATTATGTGAGAACAATGTAGCAAGATGTGCACGTTAAAAGTGTCCATAGCAAAACCAAAACAAAATACAACTCAAAAACAAAATAATTAATTCAAATAAATCATGGCGACTAAGAGATGACCAGTCACAACTGACAGCGCCCGTTCACGCACATGACGCATGGATCAGCACCATTCAGCTCAACCATTTTGAAGGGAACTAAATGGTCCAACACACGCGCCACCATCAGCGAGACATTTGAGTGAGCATGACATACTCTCAACCGCCAGGGCACATTCAAGTCAAGAACTGCCGTAGGTTTCCAGTGGAGTCAATTTCAACCACTCGATTTTTTACCTAATTTCCATGGACATTTTCTTTTTTAGGTTTTTCAAAAAACTTTAATTATAAAGCGCAACATATCCACATAATATATACATTTTCTAAATGGGGATAACATAAATAAATTACTTAGAGAGTTATTTGGGTCACCGAAATTGGTGAGCCACAGAAATTTTATTATTGCCACCGAAATTGTATTGGTGACACAGAAATTGTGCGTGTGCACGGAAATTGTGAATATTTGTGAATTACTAAAAGAAATACAACGTGGTGTACTATTGCTAAAATCAGTCTTACAAAATTAGCAATCAAGGAACTGATTATGTTTTTTACTCCAATGATGAGGTAAAATTTACTTGAAACTTATACTAACAACCTAGGTAGAGGCGAGCCTCAGCTACCTACCGGGTCACATGTGACTGATAGTGAACTATCCTGTAGTATGAAGGATAGCTGCGAATAAAAGGAAACCGAAATAAGCAATTCCGGACCGAGGTGGTAGTTACCACTCTAGAAAAGCCACGGAAGTCCCGATGACGACATGGCGAGTAAACACCATATGTTCTACTAAAGGCCTCAGCCTTCGCGGTAGTAGAACATATGGTGTTTACCTGGTATCGGAGGATTTGGCTTCATAATTAACAAAACCATGAAACAGTATGTGGTTGAAGTTAACAGCATTTCGGATCACCTTGCTTATGTGGTTGAAAAAGACTACGAACACTAAGACTCAGCAAAATATATAAAATCAAAATTTACAGGCATTTGCCCCAACATCAGGCTACCAGGACCAAATTGTAGAAGAGATCTACGAAGAACTACGAGCACTCTCTGAAAAAAAATTAAGACCCAATATACCGTAATAATGGTCGATTTCAAAGCGTGAGTTGGTAACAAGGAGAACAGAGGAGAAACTGGCATAGACAACTAGCAAGAAATGCTGGAGGACAAATGTTCCTCAATTTTCTACAAGCTAACTCACTATATGCTATGAACACCTTTAAAAAACACGAGCAGCCTAGCGATCATCGATTGGTTAGAGCAGACACATTATAATATGTAAAACTACGAACATCGCGAAGGAATCTTGTTGTGAGGAAACATCTTCCAACCGATACCAAACTCAAGATACTGTAAGTTAACGAAGATCTATATAAGAATGCTGTCGATGTAAAACTCAACTGCGAACGATTAACCACCATGACCATAGATGAGATTAACAATAAACTAACAACAGCATTAACTCACGTCCTTAAGGAAATCACCCCAATGTCCTACCAAATAGACCGACTAAATTAACACCAGGTACTATAAAGATGATGGACCAAATAGGCTCACTATGCAGTGAGGGAAACGTGGATAGTCAGGAATACAGAGACCTACATAAGTACATCCGTGAACAGACTTGGAACGACTTGACTGACTATAACACCAATCTTATACAGAAAGCGTTAGAGAAGAACAGCAGCCGAAGGGTTCTTAAATTGAAGGTGAACGAGGGCAGGAAACAGATCTTCAAGCTTCTTAACGGAAATGGGGAAGAAGTCACAAATAAAAAGGCTACTCGCCTAAGAGTCCTATGAAACTCTTTATAAGAGTGGAGCAGCACCGAGCCAGACAATAGCAACTCTAGGGCAACTCCGATTACTAATCCAGAATGTAGGTTCCGAAGAAATTCCCGATGTCGTTCCAAATGAAGTAATACAACAACTTAAAAATTGGAGAGCACCAGGGGAAGCGATGTTACCAAAGATGATTAAAATCAACGGAAGGGTCGTCAGCAATGTGCTCGCAGTATTATTCACAAAATTTTCATCGTGGAATCTAAAGTACCTGCATCATGGCACAACGCAATAATCACCCTGATCCACAAAAAAGGGGACATCAAGAAGCTGCCACTACAGACCCATGAGCCTGTTGTCACATATTTATAAGATCTTCTCGAGAGTTATAGTTAAATGACTCGCCAGGAGGCTAGAATTTTTCCAACCAAGAGAACAGGCAGGATTTCGCTCAAGCTTCAGTACCAATGACCACCTACAAACACTTAAAACAGTCATAGAGAAATATAATGAGTACAGGAATGACCACTTCGACTACGAGAAGGATTTGACTCGATAGAGTGGTGGTTCATAGAAAGAGCCATAGCCAGATGCCGCATCGATGAAAGGTACATACAAATTCTCCATCACCTCCATCAAAACGCTAGTGTCTGTGTCTCCTTGCACGAGAAGATCGGGAAATTCCATCTACAGAGGGGTGTCACGCAAGGAGAAACAATCATCATCATCAACCTAGCCTTTTCCCAACTATGTTGGGGTTGGCTTCCAGTCTAACCGAATGCAGCTGAATACCAATATTTTTCAAGGAGCGCCTCCAAGGAGACTCAATATCACCAAAATTATTTACCCTGGCACTAGAATACATATTCCAGCAGATGCAGTGAACTGGGAAAGGGCTGATGATAGATGGAGAGAGACTGACAAATCTGAAGTTCTGTCAAAGTAATTTCGGCATAACAAATATTGTTTATTTTCAAAAATCTTCTTTAACATTAATACAATAACTGATTGGTACAATTTCTGTGAAGTAGTGTAATTTCCGTGGGCACCCACATGCCACGGAAACCACAGAAATTGGCCCACAGAAATTGGAAACGTGGCTATTTTTTCAGAATTACTACTACTACTATTGTTTTCTATAATCTTAAATGTGTACCAAAGGCTGCTTAGCATGCTTAAAAGTGATACCTTTATTTCTTGGAAAAATCCTTTTAAAAGTTGATCACCGAAATTGCAAAATTTTGTTCCGAGTGAACCGAAATCACTTTCTTAAATTTTTGGCGGGTAGACGTGGCAATATGGTGCACTACCATTCTAACTGTGTGTAAGTGCACGACTGTCTCTTGCCGGGCAGGAATTTATTGTTCGTTTAAACTCATTGGTGGAAGCTCAGGACTGTGAAACAAAATGACCATAGAAATTAGTAATTTCGCACGGACAAAACTACCGCTGACATTTACTCATGAACTATTAGTCTTAACATTCAAAAATAATTAGTTTCTTGTTGGGCAATTATTACTTAACACAAACAAAATACTTTTTCCTACATATGTTGGAGATTATCTTCATGCGAGGTAAATGCTGTGTATGAAAGTGATTGTGGACAGGACACAGAAATTGATAATTCGTCATTTACCGATGTTTTTCTTAGAAAGTAATAGTCTTACAAATATAATTTAAGTGGCTTCATTTAGATTCATGTTACTTTAATTCTGAAAAAAAAAATCGTTGCATTATCTGTAAAGCAGCACTGCGTTTTCAGCCTAGACGCGTAAATTTTCCGCCTGAGAAATTCACTCAGTGAATGATAGCTTACTAGTACATAGTACTCACACAATATTGGCTATGCGATTATATAATACTAACATTGAATCTATACAATGCAAAGATAGTTAAGTACAATCTTCAGCAGCTCCAACTATACCATTTAATGCTACCAATTTTTGCGCCCCTGTCCATGTGGAGCAGGACCAGCATTAAGCCAAGCATTTTTATCAGCGATATAATCGCTCAACTTGTAATATGCTTTTTTACATAGTGTGCGTTTAATGCATGTTTTAAATTTCGTCTCATTCAGTTCAAGAATACTTTGTGGAATTTTTTTATAGCATCTCAAACAGTACCCCATGAAAGATGAGTCTACTTTAGCGAGTCTAAAGCCTGGCTGAACTAATTGGTCCCTATTTCTAGTACTGTAATTATGTCTGTCACCTCTTTTACCAAAAAGATGCAAATTTTTTCTAACGTACATTATATTTTCGTAGATGTATTGACAATGTACCGTCATAATGCCAATATCCTTAAACAGTTCCCTTAGAGAATCGCGCCTACGAAGATTATATATAGCTCTGATGGCTCTTTTCTGCAGAATAAATATAGATTCAATATCTGCAGCCCGTCCCCATAGCAAAATACCGTAAGACATTATACTATGGAAGTAACTAAAATAGACCAGTCTAGCGGTATCTACATCAGTAAATTGACGGATTTTTCTAATGGCATATGCTGCTGAACTTAGCCGCCCCGCAAGAGATGTTAAATGAGAACCCCATTGTAGCCTTGAATCAAGCGTAAGCCCCAGGAAAACCGTTTTATCTACAATATAACGTACGAATACATCTACTTACCAAGTTTTAATAGCATAGCTTGTATAGTTTGGGAATAAAGTGGCTGTGACATACGGACGGACAGACAGACAGACATGACGAATCCATAAGGGTTCCGTTTTTTGCCATTTGGCTATGTAACCCTAAAACTTACGTTAGTTGTATGGGAGCGCCACTTAAATATTTATAATATTCTGTTTTTAGTATTTATTGTTATAGCGGCAACAGAAATGCATGCAATTTCAACTGTCTAGGTATCACAGTTCATGAGACACAGCTTGTGACAGACAGACAGTGGAGTCTTACAAATAGGGTCCCATTTTTACCCTTTAGGCACGGAACCGTAAAATATCATGGTAGTCATTGTACTATGTGTGTTCTTCTTCCGGTGTTCTTGAATATCCATCAGTTGTTAAAACAAACAAGTTTGTTAAACGGTATCCCTCCGTTTCCTCCCTATTAGGTTGATTTAATAAAACCCTAAATGAACGTTATAAGTAATAGTTTTAACTATATGTATGTCAGGTCTCAGCCCGATTCGTTCAGTGCTGAAGCGGGGAGAGATTGATAGTAAATCAGGACGCAAACCATTTTATAAGTATACGTTGTCCGTTGGGCTCTTTATTATTAGCTGGCAAAGCTGATACAAATGAAGCCAATCAGCACGCTTTGAGGAGGACTCGAGAGCGATCATTGTGCCGATAGTCGCATCAGCTTGTGACGTAGTGGATGAAGATGAAGAAATAATATACGTTTTTTATGCGACTTGTAGTTTATTTGTGTAGAATACGGTAAAAAATAAAAACTGAAACAATGAATAGAAAATACAAGGTTAAAAGGAATCCTAGTAAAACTAAATTTTAATAGGCGGCGAGGAGCCGCAGTTACAAGACTGTATTTTGTGATCACAAACTTACCCCGTGCGTCGGGTTTTTTTAGAACTTTCTTATTAAATAGAATCTAGCTGTGCTAGTTAGAGTAAACCGTTGTTACATAGTCAATACTCTGGTACAAGAAACTTAGGAAGATGTATTCCGTTCAATAATTTTGGTAGGACTGCCTGATAAAATGGCTGTGCAGTCAATGCGACAAGCCAATTTCAAATTTGAATTTTGAAAGGACTGTTACATTTCTTTCTTTGAGTACCAAGTAAGTACTATGGAGGTTTTTAGTCGTCGTGGAGGTTTTACGTCCACGAGACTGTAAATGAAACGACATCGTTACAATACCGGGGTGGCCGGCGCAAAAAAAAAATCTTTAAGGATTTTTTTTTTTTTTTAGTTGAAAGTTAGAATAGAGAAAAAAAAGTTAGTTAAGTTGAAGTTAAGTTGTTATTAAGTCAGAGTTGTTAAAGTTAAACTGAGAAAAAGAAAAAAAAATACGGGAATGATAACGATGTCATTTTTACAATTACATTAAATTTGGTAGGTAAGTAGTTACAAAACAAGTCACTTTTATATAAAAATAATAATATAGGTAATAACATATTTGTTAATTAGTGGAAGTTTTTTTTTTTTTTTTTTTTTTTTAATAGATGTATAATGCAATCTATCTGGTGATATTCAGCATTAGGTTGGTATTTGCAGGTATTGAGCTTGTGCGACATTGTTCATTAACAATATCGCTTCATCATTATGCGATCTACATCTTCACAATAACAGATCTTGTGGGGTTTTGCGTTTGAGCCTTCGTGGCATTTTTATTTCGTTCATTAGCCCCTTTGTAAGTAAATTAGGGTGGTGTGTGATTCTGGTTTTGTATTTTTCCATTCTTTCCTTTATTTCTTCCTTGACTGTTTTAATGTTAAGGTCGTGATGTAGTCTATCATTTGTTATGTACCAAGGTGCGTTTGCTATCACGCGTAGCATTTTGGATTGGAATCTTTGCAGGATTTCTATGTTGGAGTTTGCCGCTGTACCCCATAGTTGCAGACCATAGCACCATATGGGTTTAATTATGGCTTTATAGATCAGTAGTTTGTTTGTCATTGACAACTGAGACTTCTTGTGCAACATCGAGTACATTTTTCTGACCTGTTGTCCCATTGCTAGTCTTTTGGTAAAGATGTGTTTTCTCCATGTGAGTCTCTTGTCTAGGTACATTCCCAAATACTTTGCTTCATCGTGTTGGGGGACTTGAACTCCGTTTAACGTGACTGGAGGGCAAATGTCACGTCGAGTGGTGAATGTCACTTGGACCGATTTGGATTCATTCGCTTTGATACGCCAGTCTTTAAGCCATTTCGCGATATTGTCTAGACTATTTTGGAGTTTTTGGGTGGCTTTTTCTGGGAGTTCGTCCGATGCCAGAATAGCTGTGTCGTCAGCGAAAGTACCTGTTACAGTAGCTTTGGAAGTCGGCAAATCTGCAGTATACAGAAGATACAATTTTTCAGATGGTCAGCAAATGCTTGAGCTTTATCTGAATCTTTTATAGCCCAGCTGCTGTCGGCTTTTCGTATAGGAGGCCGAGTTTGCATAGGGCGCTTGAGTTTGCTTGTCGCTTTCCATAGTGAGTAGTCGGTTGCGGCACTGGCGTCTAGCTCTCCAAGGTATGCTTGCACATTTTGGTTTTGATTTTCACACAGTAATTGTTTCAGTTGAGATATCAGTGAATTTAGGGCAGTTTTATCCGTTGGATGTCGAGTTTTCTGCCATAATTTCCGCGCCTTTCGTTTTTTTGCAACCAATTCTCTAATATTAGTCGGATAGCTTTGTGCTTTGGGGATAGTTTTGGAAATTTCAGGTGTAGCATGCCAAGCTGATTTTTGTATGCAACTATTTAAATGCTCAACGGCTTTTTCTATATCCTCGTTTGATTTGAGTGGTAAGTGTAGGTTTATTGAAGCAGAGATTGACTTTCTGAAAATATTCCAGTCTGTTTTTCTGCTATGTAGTCGACATACATCGGCAGTTAGGGTTATTTTTCTCTTCAATAGTATTTCGACTGGAGAGTGGTCTGACGAAAGTTCAGGCATTGATTTGCATTCGAAGTATGTGCCAGTGATGCCCCTCACTATTGCGAAATCAATTAGGTCTGGTGTCTTTCTTACATCTGTGGGCCAGTAAGTAGGTTCACCAGATGAAATACAGCTAAGTTTCAACTGATCTAACGCTCTCAGCAGCTGTCGGCCTTTTGGTGAAACTGTTCGTGAGCCCCAATATGTATGTTTCGCATTATAGTCACCACCAGCCACGAATCGGCTTCCCAAGGTATTGAAGAATTTCTCGTAGTCGTCTTGTTTTAGGTTATGTTTAGGAGGGCTATACACGGCTGAGATTGTAAAGGGTCCAGCCCAGTCCTCAATTACTATGTTTGTCGCTTGTATTTCATTTGTACAATAACTTGCAGTTTCATGGTGTCTTATATTGCTTTTTATTAATATGGCGCTACCTCCGTGGGCGGTACCATCAGGGTGTGTCGTATGATATAATTTATAGGAATCAATCTTGAAATGACTTTTCTTGGTGAAGTGAGTTTCTGATATCAGGAGTACGTCAATCTTGTACAGTTCAAGGAAAGTTTTCACCTCGAGGGTGTGTTGTGACAGGCCATTGGCGTTCCAAATGACGATTTTTATGGAGTCGAATTTGTCAGTTTAGTCGTGAGTGTTATAAGTAGGTTTGTCATATTTGTTAGTTGTTGTATCATTTGCTTTAACATTATTGCTAAGTCCCCATTGCTGTTATTATCGCTATTATCAGCCTGTGTGTTGTAGTTTTGATTGTCTGTTTTGTTTGTTTCCTTAGTTAGTGCGTCTCTATATGCCTTTTGATTTTGGTTTTTCAAAGGTTCATTTATATTTCCAGTTTGTTGTATTGGGTTTGGTCTGACATTCTTGCGTTGGTTCTTATTTATTTCTGGTTTTCCTGGTAGTTTGACTTTTTGTAGATCTCTATACACTTGGCATCCCTTGTAGTTAGCAGGGTGATTTCCTTCACATAGAACGCATTTCACATCGTTAGATCTTGTTTTTCTAGGGCAGTCTACGGATAGGTGATCTCCAGCGCACTTAATGCACTTCGGGTTTCGACGGCAATAAGCCTTTGTGTGGCCGTATTGTTGACATTTAGCACACTGGGGTATCTCCCGCTTAGGGCGAGGGGGTTCAAATGTTATTTTACATTTTAAAAGGTATTTTATGTTGTACACATTTTTATTGTTTTCGTGCGGTTTTAGTTCGACAATAAATATTGGTAGTGGAGTTTTAGTTTTTCGTTGTTTGATATTCCAGATGTTGACACAGTCATGGCCTAGTTCTGAGAGTTCTAATTTTATATCGTTTAAATCGGTTGATGGGTGGATATTTTTAAGGACCACTTTGAAACTTCTTTCTTGTTTGGGCTTGTACGTGTAAAACTCTGTACATTTCATTTCAAGCTGTTTAACAATTTCTCTATATGCATCTGGTGTTTTTGGTTGTATTTTAACTTGTTCGTTGTTAAGGACCTTAAGCTCATAATTATTTTGCACATGACCATTTAATAGGCTGATAAGTGGTTGTATATTCTGTACTTTATCTACAAATATTGGTGGGGGCTTGATAGGCCTCTCTTTTGGCTCTGTCTCTGGATCTTTAGTATCGTCGTCTATGAGTTGAGAAAAACTGTTACTGGTAGGTATTGGTTGAGTTTGAGATAGCCAATATGTATTCAGTTTGGTTTGTTTTGCAAGTCCTTTATTGCTATCAGGGCTTGACCTTAATCTTTTCCTTCCCGCTACTTCTTCCCAGTTTTCTGTGTCCCTGGCTTGTTTATCCTGTGGCTCACTATCATTTTCCAAATCTTGAGTTGTAGGGACAAAGATATCGTTTAGTGAGTTAGCCCTAGGTCTTTTTTCAAACATTCCTTTATGGAATATTTGTTGAGTGAGCACTTTTGTGCTCGAGATGTTTGTAGTATTTGTTTGCTTTATATTATTTAGATCATTCATTTTTGTTCCCACGAGTAGGGTCGATATAAACGGTCACTACTGAGGTGACGCCCATTCCCAGTAGAAGGCTATTAAAACGACGGGTTGCCTGGTACGTCGAGTTTGGTCGCTTGGAGCTGGCTTTCCTGTCAGCCATTCATCCTCTTGGCACGGACCGCACCGTAGGATTGAAGGGTTTTTTTAAAGAGGTTGATCTTCCTCGCGGTTCAAATGGCAAAGTTCAAACCCCCGTTCCTATGAAAGGCTTACGGTTCTGGGGCGTCCCTTTCGGGCCACACACTGGTTTTTCTGTTAGGGTTGTCTCCCTTAGCTAGGTGATCAGTAGGTGTGATTAGTGGAAGTGCATGATAGAATTTGAATGTAGGAATGTTAATTACAGTGACAAAGGAGACGGGAAATGGTGGGCCCAATTGTAATAAGTTGAGATATGGTCTAAAAAATTAGTCATATTTTTTTATATTAAAATACCAAAATTCAGCTCAATTCTCAATCTGGAAGCGGAGAAAAATGAGAACGATAGTTTTCATAACATTACCGATTGAATTAATCGATTACAGAAATTATAAAAAGAAAAGCTTTGCACTAGGTAATTAACTCAAAGTATTTAATTGAACTTTAAATACTTGTTTACAATATAGTGCATTTAATTATTAAAGAAAATACAGTTAATAACTGAAAAATCTAAATGATTATCGATTTCGTATCGATTAAAATCATTCATATTTTTATTAACAGCCTTATATGTATTATCTGTGACAGCACTGACAGCATTTACAGTGGACCGACACTGACACTTGTCAATTATTTCTGCTCAAGCTCAACGGTGATTATAATTATACTCTGTGAAGCTCAACTCGTTTCGTGTTTTCCGTTATGTTTTTTGTGCTTTCCCGATTATTTTATAATTTCAACGACCACTGCGTTGTTTATTACGGATTCCGACCCTGCTTACCCTGTACGACACTTGCTTCCATACTGGACACACCGAAGATCGCTCACGCGTTTGACTTGGAATTGTTTTTCTTGGAATTATTGAAAATATGGATCGCTGTGTGAATAATTGTGGGATTGCAACTAATCACTGCAATACCCTAGGCCGACGACCCGCGGACGTGAAACAATTCCGTCAGTGATTCGGCAGTGGCTTTCAACAAACTCTGAAAGCAAACTGTATAACCTAGCTGGGCTAGGTACCAAGATCATATTGTTCCACCTGCACAATTTCTAGACGACATTTTAATAATAATGTAAAATAAATAAACCGTGTTCTACATTAAAATGTGCTTTTTATTTATTCTGGACGCCTTTTCGATAAATCCATTTCTGTTATCTATTAATGGCTTCAAGTCATTCATATTCAATCAAAATATGACATTTCAAACATTCTTCACTGAATAAAACATACATTAGTGCTTATAGAACTTGATTAGTAATCAGCTCTTTTATAGAGACTTTAACATAACCTCACTTTTACCAAACCTCAAATAACTCGGCTCTCAGATTGTCAAAATTTACTGAATTTTCAGTGAAGGACTGATAAGTCTGAATCTATTGATTCATACCATTTTCATTTCCTTACATCTAGGGCCCAAGAATGTAATAAATAAATAATAATAAATAATAAATTCTTTATTGCACCAAAAGCCATCACAGTACAATCATCAAAAACAAAGAGCATAATAAGGCTTATAACTAGTTCACAATAATTTTAATTCTCTGACTCCTAAACTAGGTGTATGTGCCTGTGTCTTAGGAGTCAGTGATTCTCCGTTATAGACAAGACAAAGCCATAATATAAAAGAAAAAACAGGACATTACAAACAGTAAGCAAATGGTGTAAAAGAAAACAGGATATAATCTATTTAAGAAAACACAAATGAAAACGTTTAACTATGTGGTGGGTTGAATAAAATGTAGGGTCCGAGTGTGTGTGTGTTTGTGTGTGTGTGTGAGTAGTGAATGGGAGTAGGATGTGTGTGAGTGCGTATGTGGTGTGTAGGTGTAGGGTGTGTGTAGTGATAAAGAATGAGGTGTACCCAGTATACTCATCCGTTTATGGCTAAATTTAGACTTTTTTTTTTTATTGTAAAATACCCTGCAGAAGATCCTCAGTGTCGTCATAACTTAGTGTTTGGAGATAATCTCTAAGTAAGTTTTTGCATTTATATTTAGGGCACGAGTAAATTTTAAATTTTTTGTTTAGTAGGTTGTACATATTAATGCTATTAACGTAGAATTGACGTTTGGCAAATGCAGTTCTATGGCGTTCGTGGGGAAAAACGTTGTGCTTGAGCCTGCCAGTCGGTTCTTTTGGAGGGCGGGCAGAGTGTTTGCGCAAGGTCGACAGGAGCACATAAAGTTGCCTAACTGTGAGAACCTTGTAATCGGCATAGAGCTGCAGAGTGGGATACCAGATGTATGTAATCGTTTCCGTCTCCTTTACACTAGGTTGGTTCCGGTTCCATTCAAATACTAACATTCGTCGTATCTAACAAAGTCTTAATCAATAAGTCTGAATTAAGGCAACAGTTAAGAAGAGAAATCTTATATAATAGAAGATGTTTCTCAAGGAACTAACCCAGATTAGTGCAGGCTTATTGAATTATTGCCAGTCACCACCCGCTGGCGTTTGGTGATCGTGTTCAGTGTTTTTGTGTGTGATGAATGTCATGTGTAAGTGTGTGTGTTAAGTGTTCTAAAAATTTACAAGTTTACTAACCCTAATAATGGTCAGGAAAAATATTAATCTGCTTAGAGATTATAATAAGTAGGTACTTGTGAAGAGTACATATTATTTTTGGGTTTACGATGGCTTATTTTTTTAATTAGGTGTCGTAACCCGCACCTTTTAAATAACCCACTTAAAATTCAGGTTCAAGGATAAAAAATTACTATCTAACTTAAAAGTAAGGTTCATAAAGGCTTATTTTACGAGTTAAGAAAACCGCTTGACACCATGGCTTATTTTAGGAGTCGTGTACCGCTCCTTAAGGAAATATGCGACTATTACTAAAGCCGCAAATACGACAAGGAAATGTTAAAGTTTTTAAAATTGTAATAATCTCATATGTACAAAATTAAGCATTGTTAAAGAAGTTGATGGTTGGCCGAAAGGATGGAGATGTATATAAAAATAGTACCTATATAAATCATAAGACTAAGTGACATGTGTCACGCTTAAAAATACAACAAATTAAAATAAATTAATAAGTAGTTAATATTAGAAGGAATATTGTAAATTAGGGGTAAAATGATTGTTAGTTATCTTAACTTGGGGATAGGTTTAATATCTTTCACGTGCCAACGACCTAATGGTTTATCGGACATGTCAGATAAATCATAAACGAGAGGTGTAACTTTATTTGTAATTTTACATTTAATAAATTTGGGTGCTAGTTTTGCTGAAAAATATTTATCCGCTGAGCTAATGGGGTAATTACGTTTCCAGATAATATCACCTTGGTCGAATTCTAACTGTTGGTGATGTTTGTTATAATACTGAGCATTCGTTTGGTGACATTTGTAGAGACGAGCTTGAACTTCCATGTTCTATGATCATCATCAACAAATGAAGCGATTGCGGTAAGTATGGTTTTGTTATAGCGTTCTACTGTATTTACTTGTGGGCAATAGCGTGGGGTATAATGTGCTTTGGGTACGTTGAAGAATTTAAATAAGTCTGTGAGTTCATTGCTTATCATTTGTGGGCCATTGTCCAAAATAATTGTTTCAGGAATACCATATGTCATAAAAACTAGATTTTCAAGAATATGTTTAATGACTGAAGATGTTGCACGTTTAATAGGATATATTAAACAATATTTGGAGAAACAACAAGTTACTACTAAAATAAATCTGTTAAGTTTACGAGACAATGGTAATGGTCCAATTAAATCAATTGATAAACATTGAAAGGGACGTGAACAATGTTTTGGTTTACCCATCAAACCAATTGTATGTTGATTTTGGTGTTTGTAGGCGAGGCAAGTTTCACATTTGGATATATATATTGCAATGTCTTTATACATGCCAGGCCAAAAGTAGCTATTTCTGATAGGATGATATGTTTTAAATGTACCAAAATGAGCAGTTGTAGGTGTAGAATGGTTTTCGGCAATGACAGAGTCACGCAATTCCAAAGGAACAACTAACTTCCAAGAAAACTCAGAATTATATGGAGTGTTAGATCGTGAATATTTATACAAGTTATTGTTTTTGATATAATAATCAGGGGTTGAAGATGGATTGGTTTTACATTTAGATAAGATTGTATTAAACCAATCATCATTAGATTTGGATAATTCAATATTAATAGCATTAATAGTCTTATTACGGGATAAGGTATCTGGTACTAGGTGATCTTTACCTTTTTTATGTTTGATTTCGAAATTAAACATGGATAAACGAATACTCCATCTGGCTAATCGACCTGTGGGATTATCGAGATGTAAAAACCACTGAAGGGCAGAATAGTCTGTATAGATAGTAAATTTCTGGCCGTTATCTAAATAACAACGCCAATGCTCTAGAGCAGTCATAACACTTAATAGCTCACGTTCAGTGATTGAGTAATTTCTTTGAGGTTGAGTGAGGGATTTACTCATATAAGCAATAGGTTTTTCTAACCCATCAAATTCCTGTGTCAGCATTGCTCCCAGACCGTATGCTGATGCATCACAGTGGACAGCAAAAGGTTTTGAAAAATCAGGACAAGTTAGAATTGGAGTAGAAACTAATGCTTGTTTAATTAAATTAAATGCGTTATTTGCTTCTGGAAGCCATTTAAAAGGAGGTGCTTTTTTGCTAGTTGATGTTAATTTCGTGAGAGGGGCAGCCAAGGTGCTGAGATTTGGAATGAAACGACGGTACCAGCTCGCTGTACCAAGGAACTTTTTGACTTCCTTACTAGATTTAGGCGGCTGTATGTCTAGAATAGCTTTGATTTTATCGGGGTCGGTATGTTAACCTTTTTCATTAACTAAATAGCCTAAATATTTATGTTCGCTACGGAAGAAGGCGCATTTGGGAAAGTTAATAGTAATGTTAGCTGATTTTAATTTGTTGAAAACTTTATTTAGAAGGGTAATATGATCGTCAAATGTTTCTGAAATGATAATTATGTCATCCAACATCCACTCCACATCCATTTGTAACAGAATACGGAGCTGTCAACGTCACAAAGCAGATTATCTACAAATCTTTGCTGAGTTGCGGGTGCGTTAGTGAGACCAAAGGGCATAACCTTAAATTGGTATGTTCCACGACCTGGAACGTGAAAAGAAGTCTTGGGACGATCTTCTACACGGAGAGGAATCTCCCAAAATGCTTTTGCAATATCAATGGAAGATAGAAAGAAAAGAAAGAAAGAAAGAAAGAAAAAACATTTATTTGGCTCACGCCACAAGTGCACACAGTATAAAAAAAAATAACAATAAAGAGAAAAAAATAAAATAAAAAAACAATACAATTAACAATAATAACAACAATAATATTTGTAGATATTTAGCAT
The DNA here is from genome assembly GCA_950022955.1 of Xestia ashworthii. NCBI lineage: Eukaryota > Metazoa > Arthropoda > Insecta > Lepidoptera > Noctuidae > Xestia > Xestia ashworthii. The sequence continues at coordinate 282,293 of OX465549.1, read as the reverse complement.
TTTTCAAATTATCAATAATATCTGATATTAAAGGTAATTTATATGCGTCTTTCCTGGTGACATCGTTTAGTTTACGGCTGTCTACACAGAAACGCCAAGTGCCATCTTTTTTAGGGGTGATAATAACAGGGTTAAGCCAAGGGCTTTCGCAAGGTTCAATTACATCTAATTCAAGCATTTTATCTACTTCTTGGCGAAGAGCTTTTTGTTTCTCAGGAGATAAACGATAACATCGTTGACGTATAGGAGGATGGTCACCTGTGTCAATATGATGTTCAATTAAGTGGGTTTTCCCAAGAGGTAAGGTTTCGGTAGAAATGTATTTAAAATTTTGAATGATAGTATCAGATATATGGCGTTGAGTTTCAGAAAGATTGTTATAATTATTTAATTGAATATCAGTAGTATTGATTAAGAAAGTGGGGGCGTCTGAAGATTTATGGAGAGTTATTTTGGAAAGAATCTGGGGAGCTAAGTTAAAAGTTTTCCAAAAATCAATTCCTAGTATGAGAGATTCGGAGATGTTAGGTATAATATGAGCAATAATATTAGAAAATTTATTATTATACATAGTAGGTAAGTTAATATATCCAATGGAATGTACGGGTTGACCATTTGCAACCGTACCGTGTATTATGTTATTGTGTTCTACCTTGTGACCATGTTGAAGTAACAACTTGTGTGAGTTATTACCCAAAATAGTGATTGCACTACCACTGTCTTATAATCCAGATAAAATTAAACCATTGACGTTAATATTGGTATAGGGACGTTCAGTATCCGTAGTATTTGTAAAAAGGAGCGTAGTAATTTTATAAGATTTAAAAAATATTTTAATAGCATTAAGCCAATTGTCCCAATCTGACTTAACAAAATTAGATTTACTACGATCCTTGTTTATTAGTTTTTTGGAGGGTTAATATTACAATTCGGACAATTTGTGAAAATTACGTTTTGTTTCCCGCATCGAAAACAAACTCTTTTAGTACTAGTGCAATCTTCTAGTTTGTGTTCATCTGTCCGGCAACGAGGACAAGAAAAATATTTTTGTTGTTTATTTGGAGTAATTGTGTAGATAGGTGTTGGTGGTGTGTAAGTACGTGTATGTATGCTGTTGTCGAAGCTATGGAACATTGAAAAACTTTTTTGCTTCGATAAAGTAGGTAAAATGTGGGATAAATCGTTAGAGTCGGAATTTGATACTTCTTGACAGTTTTCGAACCATTTACAGGATTCAAGTAATGTATTTACTGAGGATAGATCGTTAGGTAATAATCTTTGACTGAACTCTGGTTTTAAGTTCCGTCGTAAAATTTCAATTTTTTGTTTTTCCGAGAGTGGTTCGTGGAGTTTGTTGAACAATGACTCCATTGTAGCAAAATAGATAATAACTCTTTCATTACTTTTTTGTTTGCGTGAATCTATAAATTTTTTAAGTTTATAGTCATAATCTGTTATCTCGAAATTTTTGAATAAGGATGTTTTAAAAGCTTCCCAATCTTTTATAGAGTCTTTGTTTGCTCTGAACCAATCTAGAGCTATTCCGGAGAGTACATCGTAAATGTGATTGTACAAGATATTATTACTTATATTCCTAGCAGTAGCGAATTCCTCTACTTTTAGGATAAATTCTCTGGGACATCCATCTCCAGAAAAAGAAAATTTCTTAATCTCCGTGTTTGGTCGGTTATATGATAAATTAGTTAGGGTTTGGGTAAGAGTATCGAAAAATTACGTTTGGTACAGTGGTTTCCTGAACAGATGTCGTAGAATGGTATACTGATGTAGATGGTGTTGGTTCTAGGATCTGGAAACGTTGCTCGTGTGTTTTTAATTGTTCCCAAAGGGATTTATAATTTTGAACGTCCTCGGGTGGACTTTCTGTGTTGATTTCTATCAAAGACAAACGATTACGGATGTGGGTAATATATGGAATAATCTTTGTTTTTCTATTGGGATAGGAAGTTATCGTTATATCTAGAATGTCTAGACATTTTTTTAATTCCTCTATATCTCGGGCTATGGTGTAGGGGCTTATAGAAGTTGGTGGATATAAATGGGACTCTGCTAATAAATTGGAAAGAATTTCACGCAATTCAACGGCAGTTTGTGTCGGTTGAAATTGCGCGTTTCGCAAATTAAGCTCATAAATAATTTCAGGTTTGTTAAGTTGTGAAATATCCATATTGTATATAAATAAGGCTTTAAAATTGAACAATAGGTATAAAACCTTTTCAGTCAAATAAAGAAAATTGTTGAAAATAAATAGTGACAACGTCTGAGTATGACAGTTTATGTATTTAAATATTCAGATTATGATGATAATTTCAGATTATGTATTTTATTATATTATATTATTGTATAGTTGTGTATTTAGTGTTAATAAAAACTTTTTTGCAAAAATATAACCGACTTCACACAAAAAAGTGAAAAATAACTTTAGCTTCAGAAGTCGTAGTTTTTTTGTCACCGACTTCTGAAGCTAAAGTTATTTTTCACTTTTTTGTGTGAAGTCGGTTATATTTTTTGCAAAAAAGTTTTTATTTTTCACTTTTTAGTGGTTCACATGTGCTTACCCTTTCACAGCGTATCGGTGTGATTTTTTGTTATGAACTGGTGTAAACAATAGACAGACGCGAGTCTTCAGCGATCCCAGTACATTTGCTACAGTTGCCTATCTTCTGAAGTCACCAGATCTTTATCAAATCGAAATGGGATCACTCCGAGAAAGTACTCTGCCTAAAACTACCCAAACCGCTTCTGGTGTGCCTATAAAATTAAGGAGTTACCTCTATTTCTCCGGGATCCCATTGAATGGAACTTTACACGTCTAACTGTCGAAATCTGGGTGTATTGTATACTTCTGCGTACTCCCTCAGAGCATACAGGTGTGATGTTACGTCATGATGTTGTATAAACAATAAACAAGCAAGCGATTGCAGCAATTACTGCAGCTTTGCCGTGTATTTTTGAAGAGTTCCATTTATATCTCCGAAGATCAGCTTAAGATCTTAACCAAATTGACATGGAACCACACGGAAAGCACCAGCTTTCAAATAAAAGAAGAATCATCAAAATCGGTTCACCCAGTCGAAAGTTCTGAGGTAACAAACATTGTCGAAATCTGGGTATATTATACACATCTGTGTACCCCCTCAGAGCATACAGGCGTGATGTTACGTCATGATGTAGTATAAACAATGAACCTACAAGCGGATGCAGCAATCTCTGCAGATTTGGCGTCTATTTTTGAAGAGTTCCATTGTATATCTCCGAAGATCAGCATCAGATCTTCAACAAATTAAAATGGGACCCAACGGGAAGCACCAGCTTTCAAATAAAAAAGTAATCATCAAAATCGGTTCACCCAGTCGAAAGTTCTGAGGTAACAAACACAAAAAAAAAAAAGCAAATAAAACAGACGAATTGAGAACCTCCTCTTTTTAGAAGTCGGTTGAAAATATATTCTGTTAGCTGCATGTAATGTTTGTAAGAACTTAGCTTACGTATTCTCGAGTCGGCTTCGAGGGCCTAGAGAAATACGGGCTAAGCGTGTAGTAACTTGGATAAGGGTACTCCCCAAAGCCAAGGGTGAGGTAACCAACGTGTTTTGGAATAACTGCGAGGGTTTAAACTCCAAAAACTCGAGGGTTTATGTAGCTGTCGTTAGACAAGCCGTAGGTGTGAGTAGGTGATGTCTGTAAGGCTGTGTTGTATAGAAGCATAGAGTTTTATAAGTATTTTGGTATAAGAGTAATAGGTAGGTAATAAGTTTGTGAATGAATGCCTCCGGTACTAAGACAATTGGGAACCGATTACATTTGTAACCTGCCTTAGTAGCGTCGAACGTATTATTGGCTGTAAAATGAGTGTAAAGTGATTGAAGTTTAGATAGTTGTGATACGTTCTGTTTAGTGTTATGAGAATGGGAATGAATGTTTGACTATAGTTCTTCGGTAGTATAGTGGCAAGTATCCCCGCCTGTCACGCGGGAGACCGGGGTTCGATTCCCCGCCGGAGAGCCAGTGTGACGTAGTGGATGAAGATGAAGAAATAATATACGTTTTTTATGCGACTTGAGGTCTGAATATTATTTGTTGGAAGAGTCAATTCTTTTGCTAACTGTCCTATTATGAAATTAAGTTCATCCGTCAGCTGTTTAGGTGCTAGAAGGTGGAAATTGAACCCTGTGTGATGTAGGTTCATAATAGTATCCACGATGGTTTCTTGGATGGTTTTCAAGTTCATTAAGATACTGTTGGCAATGATAGATGATACACTAAAGCTGTTAGATTAGTGATTCTTGAACTCCTTCCTGAATTGTGTTAAATCCCTTCTCTAAAGTGATCAAGTGCTGATTAAACACCTTGTGATGTCTATCCATCGCATTTTCTACTCTTTTGATGATGTTGTTCTCAGCTTCAACAATAGATGTGTTGTTTTTCCATAAGGAAGCCAAACGCACTTGATTACGTCTGATTTGTTGGATATCCTTGGCATATTTTTGAGCAAACTCGTCGTCTAAGACACCAAACAAGCTTCGTGCTATGTTTCCTATAGGATTGATAAGACCGCTCTTTTATCGCACGTTCCCCGTGAACTGCTGACCAAGCAACATGCTATTATAATGGTCAAGTTCATTACTACCGTGACGTAATTGCATGAGGATTGCGTCACACTGTGATATCTTAGTTGTATTAGAACATATGTTGCCCAAATGATCGACGTATTTTTTAAGCAAATCTAATCCATGCCAATAGGGATCCATGTCATAATATACAATCATCTTCCACTCGTCTCGTTCGAGACGCATATTGGAGATCTTGTCGAAGTAAATACTCTGATTGCTATTCAAAGGTGCTGTTTTGTAACTACAACTGGATGGTGTTATGATTAACATCAACAACATGAGAGCGATGTAAATTAAATTGCCGATTTTTCCCCTCCGACGATGTCTTGATATATTTTTCGATGTCTCTTTCGATGCCGAAGGTTGATCAGTCTTTTCTGTTATGATATTATTTTGCTCTGCACTGTTTTCAGGTTGTTGATCTTCGTAGACTGGCAATAAGGAAAGTTTTGTGATTGGCCTCTTGATTACCCCGTTTTTGGTTTTAACTGATACCACACGGACAAAGCCGTCCTTGCCGGGGTGCAGCTCAATGATTCTGCCGAGGGCGCACTTCCCAGGTGGTAAGTTAGCGTCTTGAATGATAACTATGTCATCGATCTTTAAGTTCGGTTAGCGCTGCCGCCACTTGCTACGTGCTGATAACTGACACAGGTACTCGGTTTTCCACCTTTTCCAGATGTCATCAAAAATCTTCTGGTTAAGTTGCCATCGTGTCCTTGCGTCTTTTTCCGTCTCAATGATGGTAAGTGTGGGACCACTCGATAAAAAGTGCGACGGAGTTAGGTAATCCATGTCCTCCGGGTCTTCACTGATCGCACAAAGAGGTCTCGTATTAAGGCAGGCTTCCAACTGTGCTAGTAATGTGGAATACTCCTCATACGTCATTTTTTGCTCACCCACCACTCTCTTGATGTGGTGTTTGAGACTTTTGACAGGCGCTTCCCAGAGCCCTCCAGCACTCGGCCAGGAAGGCGCGTTAAAGTGCCATTGTATTTGCATATCTGTGATTGCTCTGTAGAACTCGTGGTTAAGGGTTGTTCGTAAATTTATGTACTCTTCACGCAAGGCCTTGTTGGCTCCAACAAAATTTGTCCCATTATCACTATAGATATGTGATGGAGCTCCTCTACGTGCTGCCATCCTCCTTAGTGCTGCTAGGAAGGCAGCTGAACTCAGGTCGGAAACGAGTTCTAGGTGCACGGCCTTGGTCGCCATGTGTGCGTTTTTTGACAGCACGGCTACCGCCTATAATCCAGAACTCCTGTCTTAACCAAGCTAGTGTTAGGCGAGCTCCACCGTGGAAGGTCATTTGATGGCCTTGATCAATCAGTCGATCTGTAAGTAATCCACAGTGAGGAATGATAATAGGATGTTGTATGTTTTTGCTTATCCTTGCATTGCTTATCCTTTTTTTTTTTTTTTAGGATGGGAAATCATCAATTGACTTCTCCCACTCTGGGGTGGAGGGAGTGTCAGACTCTTACTGACTAAAACCCATCCATGTTCCTTCCTCGCCCTTTACGTTCCGGGGCCGCGGTATCTCTTTCGAACAGGCCCGCAACCCCGGCAGGCTTCGGCCCTTGCGGGCACCTCTCTTCTGCTGACATCTCTTTGAGGCGCGCGTGGAACACGAACGCGCCGTCGACACGGCCTGTCGTCACTAGACGGACGGACGGCTAGCTAGCCCATAGCTAACCGTCCACCGGCCCGCATCTACGGTGGCCGGTAGCCACCACGTGGCCCCCGACGCCCGGTGCGTCTCCCGCGGCGGCCGGGAAGAGAGGCTCTCTCCCCCTCTTGTTCCGCCACCTCCTTCGCCAGCATGACTGCTTCGCAGAAGGAGGTGACGGCTTCCCATTCCGTCTCGCTCCGGACCATGGATTGAACCAGGGCCGGACGCGAGAGGTAGCCGCCGCCTGCATTGCTTATCCTGCCACCAACTCTCAGTAATCCGTTTTCGTCTAGATACGGATTTAGGTTAAGTAGCTTGCTTTTAGAGTCTACATTGCTATGCTTTTGAAGGCTTTTAATCTCCTCCGTAAACTCATATTGCTGTACATGCTTGATTAAAATGTGCTGCGCTCTTCTTAACTCAGTGATTGTAAGAAAAGACTGCATTGGTTGCGATTTTGATGATATACGTATATCCTCGCAAGTATACGAGTTGATTTCGCAAAGCTGCTATATTTGTTCAGTATTGTATTGATGACGTCGTATGATTGTTTTTGCGAGGAGGTGACTTGTTGTGCGATTGTTACCTCTCTCATTTCAGTCTTCGTACGCGCACGATTACGATCGGACGCGTTACTGTTTTGACCGGTCGGTGACTCACGCGGAGGACAATGACCTCTAGTACGGTGAAGTGTGTTAATTGCAATATTGTCATTAACGAACTTTTAGCGTTTTTACGAAATGTGTTGGGCTTTATGGATGAGCAAAGCATACATCAACTTTGTACTACGTCTTTTACGGCTGAAGACATCGTGAAAGCCAAATCTTTGATATTCGAATCGCTTCCAAATGCGAAGAAGATGCCACTCAGAAGGGAAGACGGGAAGAAGAAGATGTCCCGTGATCTAGATGACATCATTAGACTCATGACTATCACGGACGAAGAGTTGATTCCAATATTTGTGGCAAAGGAACTGCATAAACTTCCCCCAGTCACCTTTGATCATGTGGATGTGACGAGGCTCCTGAAAGATATATTGAAGCTTCAAAATCAACTCAGTTCGCTGGAGAAGAAGTTTGTGACTACAGAAAGGTTTGAGGTGCTTAACCAAGAAATTGAGAATATGAAGCACGCACCTATGCGAGATAATTGGCAGTCGAGTAATTGTAGAAGGTGTAGAATGGTTTTCGGCAATGACAGAGTCACGCAATTCCAAAGGAACAACTAACTTCCAAGAAAACTCAGAATTATATGGAGTGTTAGATCGTGAATATTTATACAAGTTATTGTTTTTGATATAATAATCAGGGGTTGAAGATGGATTGGTTTTACATTTAGATAAGATTGTATTAAACCAATCATCATTAGATTTGGATAATTCAATATTAATAGCATTAATAGTCTTATTACGGGATAAGGTATCTGGTACTAGGTGATCTTTACCTTTTTTATGTTTGATTTCGAAATTAAACATGGATAAACGAATACTCCATCTGGCTAATCGACCTGTGGGATTATCGAGATGTAAAAACCACTGAAGGGCAGAATAGTCTGTATAGATAGTAAATTTCTGGCCGTTATCTAAATAACAACGCCAATGCTCTAGAGCAGTCATAACACTTAATAGCTCACGTTCAGTGATTGAGTAATTTCTTTGAGGTTGAGTGAGGGATTTACTCATATAAGCAATAGGTTTTTCTAACCCATCAAATTCCTGTGTCAGCATTGCTCCCAGACCGTATGCTGATGCATCACAGTGGACAGCAAAAGGTTTTGAAAAATCAGGACAAGTTAGAATTGGAGTAGAAACTAATGCTTGTTTAATTAAATTAAATGCGTTATTTGCTTCTGGAAGCCATTTAAAAGGAGGTGCTTTTTTGCTAGTTGATGTTAATTTCGTGAGAGGGGCAGCCAAGGTGCTGAGATTTGGAATGAAACGACGGTACCAGCTCGCTGTACCAAGGAACTTTTTGACTTCCTTACTAGATTTAGGCGGCTGTATGTCTAGAATAGCTTTGATTTTATCGGGGTCGGTATGTTAACCTTTTTCATTAACTAAATAGCCTAAATATTTATGTTCGCTACGGAAGAAGGCGCATTTGGGAAAGTTAATAGTAATGTTAGCTGATTTTAATTTGTTGAAAACTTTATTTAGAAGGGTAATATGATCGTCAAATGTTTCTGAAATGATAATTATGTCATCCAACATCCACTCCACATCCATTTGTAACAGAATACGGAGCTGTCAACGTCACAAAGCAGATTATCTACAAATCTTTGCTGAGTTGCGGGTGCGTTAGTGAGACCAAAGGGCATAACCTTAAATTGGTATGTTCCACGACCTGGAACGTGAAAAGAAGTCTTGGGACGATCTTCTACACGGAGAGGAATCTCCCAAAATGCTTTTGCAATATCAATGGAAGATAGAAAGAAAAGAAAGAAAGAAAGAAAGAAAAAACATTTATTTGGCTCACGCCACAAGTGCACACAGTATAAAAAAAAATAACAATAAAGAGAAAAAAATAAAATAAAAAAACAATACAATTAACAATAATAACAACAATAATATTTGTAGATATTTAGCATTTTTCAAATTATCAATAATATCTGATATTAAAGGTAATTTATATGCGTCTTTCCTGGTGACATCGTTTAGTTTACGGCTGTCTACACAGAAACGCCAAGTGCCATCTTTTTTAGGGGTGATAATAACAGGGTTAAGCCAAGGGCTTTCGCAAGGTTCAATTACATCTAATTCAAGCATTTTATCTACTTCTTGGCGAAGAGCTTTTTGTTTCTCAGGAGATAAACGATAACATCGTTGACGTATAGGAGGATGGTCACCTGTGTCAATATGATGTTCAATTAAGTGGGTTTTCCCAAGAGGTAAGGTTTCGGTAGAAATGTATTTAAAATTTTGAATGATAGTATCAGATATATGGCGTTGAGTTTCAGAAAGATTGTTATAATTATTTAATTGAATATCAGTAGTATTGATTAAGAAAGTGGGGGCGTCTGAAGATTTATGGAGAGTTATTTTGGAAAGAATCTGGGGAGCTAAGTTAAAAGTTTTCCAAAAATCAATTCCTAGTATGAGAGATTCGGAGATGTTAGGTATAATATGAGCAATAATATTAGAAAATTTATTATTATACATAGTAGGTAAGTTAATATATCCAATGGAATGTACGGGTTGACCATTTGCAACCGTACCGTGTATTATGTTATTGTGTTCTACCTTGTGACCATGTTGAAGTAACAACTTGTGTGAGTTATTACCCAAAATAGTGATTGCACTACCACTGTCTTATAATCCAGATAAAATTAAACCATTGACGTTAATATTGGTATAGGGACGTTCAGTATCCGTAGTATTTGTAAAAAGGAGCGTAGTAATTTTATAAGATTTAAAAAATATTTTAATAGCATTAAGCCAATTGTCCCAATCTGACTTAACAAAATTAGATTTACTACGATCCTTGTTTATTAGTTTTTTGGAGGGTTAATATTACAATTCGGACAATTTGTGAAAATTACGTTTTGTTTCCCGCATCGAAAACAAACTCTTTTAGTACTAGTGCAATCTTCTAGTTTGTGTTCATCTGTCCGGCAACGAGGACAAGAAAAATATTTTTGTTGTTTATTTGGAGTAATTGTGTAGATAGGTGTTGGTGGTGTGTAAGTACGTGTATGTATGCTGTTGTCGAAGCTATGGAACATTGAAAAACTTTTTTGCTTCGATAAAGTAGGTAAAATGTGGGATAAATCGTTAGAGTCGGAATTTGATACTTCTTGACAGTTTTCGAACCATTTACAGGATTCAAGTAATGTATTTACTGAGGATAGATCGTTAGGTAATAATCTTTGACTGAACTCTGGTTTTAAGTTCCGTCGTAAAATTTCAATTTTTTGTTTTTCCGAGAGTGGTTCGTGGAGTTTGTTGAACAATGACTCCATTGTAGCAAAATAGATAATAACTCTTTCATTACTTTTTTGTTTGCGTGAATCTATAAATTTTTTAAGTTTATAGTCATAATCTGTTATCTCGAAATTTTTGAATAAGGATGTTTTAAAAGCTTCCCAATCTTTTATAGAGTCTTTGTTTGCTCTGAACCAATCTAGAGCTATTCCGGAGAGTACATCGTAAATGTGATTGTACAAGATATTATTACTTATATTCCTAGCAGTAGCGAATTCCTCTACTTTTAGGATAAATTCTCTGGGACATCCATCTCCAGAAAAAGAAAATTTCTTAATCTCCGTGTTTGGTCGGTTATATGATAAATTAGTTAGGGTTTGGGTAAGAGTATCGAAAAATTACGTTTGGTACAGTGGTTTCCTGAACAGATGTCGTAGAATGGTATACTGATGTAGATGGTGTTGGTTCTAGGATCTGGAAACGTTGCTCGTGTGTTTTTAATTGTTCCCAAAGGGATTTATAATTTTGAACGTCCTCGGGTGGACTTTCTGTGTTGATTTCTATCAAAGACAAACGATTACGGATGTGGGTAATATATGGAATAATCTTTGTTTTTCTATTGGGATAGGAAGTTATCGTTATATCTAGAATGTCTAGACATTTTTTTAATTCCTCTATATCTCGGGCTATGGTGTAGGGGCTTATAGAAGTTGGTGGATATAAATGGGACTCTGCTAATAAATTGGAAAGAATTTCACGCAATTCAACGGCAGTTTGTGTCGGTTGAAATTGCGCGTTTCGCAAATTAAGCTCATAAATAATTTCAGGTTTGTTAAGTTGTGAAATATCCATATTGTATATAAATAAGGCTTTAAAATTGAACAATAGGTATAAAACCTTTTCAGTCAAATAAAGAAAATTGTTGAAAATAAATAGTGACAACGTCTGAGTATGACAGTTTATGTATTTAAATATTCAGATTATGATGATAATTTCAGATTATGTATTTTATTATATTATATTATTGTATAGTTGTGTATTTAGTGTTAATAAAAACTTTTTTGCAAAAATATAACCGACTTCACACAAAAAAGTGAAAAATAACTTTAGCTTCAGAAGTCGTAGTTTTTTTGTCACCGACTTCTGAAGCTAAAGTTATTTTTCACTTTTTTGTGTGAAGTCGGTTATATTTTTTGCAAAAAAGTTTTTATTTTTCACTTTTTAGTGGTTCACATGTGCTTACCCTTTCACAGCGTATCGGTGTGATTTTTTGTTATGAACTGGTGTAAACAATAGACAGACGCGAGTCTTCAGCGATCCCAGTACATTTGCTACAGTTGCCTATCTTCTGAAGTCACCAGATCTTTATCAAATCGAAATGGGATCACTCCGAGAAAGTACTCTGCCTAAAACTACCCAAACCGCTTCTGGTGTGCCTATAAAATTAAGGAGTTACCTCTATTTCTCCGGGATCCCATTGAATGGAACTTTACACGTCTAACTGTCGAAATCTGGGTGTATTGTATACTTCTGCGTACTCCCTCAGAGCATACAGGTGTGATGTTACGTCATGATGTTGTATAAACAATAAACAAGCAAGCGATTGCAGCAATTACTGCAGCTTTGCCGTGTATTTTTGAAGAGTTCCATTTATATCTCCGAAGATCAGCTTAAGATCTTAACCAAATTGACATGGAACCACACGGAAAGCACCAGCTTTCAAATAAAAGAAGAATCATCAAAATCGGTTCACCCAGTCGAAAGTTCTGAGGTAACAAACATTGTCGAAATCTGGGTATATTATACACATCTGTGTACCCCCTCAGAGCATACAGGCGTGATGTTACGTCATGATGTAGTATAAACAATGAACCTACAAGCGGATGCAGCAATCTCTGCAGATTTGGCGTCTATTTTTGAAGAGTTCCATTGTATATCTCCGAAGATCAGCATCAGATCTTCAACAAATTAAAATGGGACCCAACGGGAAGCACCAGCTTTCAAATAAAAAAGTAATCATCAAAATCGGTTCACCCAGTCGAAAGTTCTGAGGTAACAAACACAAAAAAAAAAAGCAAATAAAACAGACGAATTGAGAACCTCCTCTTTTTAGAAGTCGGTTGAAAATATATTCTGTTAGCTGCATGTAATGTTTGTAAGAACTTAGCTTACGTATTCTCGAGTCGGCTTCGAGGGCCTAGAGAAATACGGGCTAAGCGTGTAGTAACTTGGATAAGGGTACTCCCCAAAGCCAAGGGTGAGGTAACCAACGTGTTTTGGAATAACTGCGAGGGTTTAAACTCCAAAAACTCGAGGGTTTATGTAGCTGTCGTTAGACAAGCCGTAGGTGTGAGTAGGTGATGTCTGTAAGGCTGTGTTGTATAGAAGCATAGAGTTTTATAAGTATTTTGGTATAAGAGTAATAGGTAGGTAATAAGTTTGTGAATGAATGCCTCCGGTACTAAGACAATTGGGAACCGATTACATTTGTAACCTGCCTTAGTAGCGTCGAACGTATTATTGGCTGTAAAATGAGTGTAAAGTGATTGAAGTTTAGATAGTTGTGATACGTTCTGTTTAGTGTTATGAGAATGGGAATGAATGTTTGACTATAGTTCTTCGGTAGTATAGTGGCAAGTATCCCCGCCTGTCACGCGGGAGACCGGGGTTCGATTCCCCGCCGGAGAGCCAGTGTGACGTAGTGGATGAAGATGAAGAAATAATATACGTTTTTTATGCGACTTGAGGTCTGAATATTATTTGTTGGAAGAGTCAATTCTTTTGCTAACTGTCCTATTATGAAATTAAGTTCATCCGTCAGCTGTTTAGGTGCTAGAAGGTGGAAATTGAACCCTGTGTGATGTAGGTTCATAATAGTATCCACGATGGTTTCTTGGATGGTTTTCAAGTTCATTAAGATACTGTTGGCAATGATAGATGATACACTAAAGCTGTTAGATTAGTGATTCTTGAACTCCTTCCTGAATTGTGTTAAATCCCTTCTCTAAAGTGATCAAGTGCTGATTAAACACCTTGTGATGTCTATCCATCGCATTTTCTACTCTTTTGATGATGTTGTTCTCAGCTTCAACAATAGATGTGTTGTTTTTCCATAAGGAAGCCAAACGCACTTGATTACGTCTGATTTGTTGGATATCCTTGGCATATTTTTGAGCAAACTCGTCGTCTAAGACACCAAACAAGCTTCGTGCTATGTTTCCTATAGGATTGATAAGACCGCTCTTTTATCGCACGTTCCCCGTGAACTGCTGACCAAGCAACATGCTATTATAATGGTCAAGTTCATTACTACCGTGACGTAATTGCATGAGGATTGCGTCACACTGTGATATCTTAGTTGTATTAGAACATATGTTGCCCAAATGATCGACGTATTTTTTAAGCAAATCTAATCCATGCCAATAGGGATCCATGTCATAATATACAATCATCTTCCACTCGTCTCGTTCGAGACGCATATTGGAGATCTTGTCGAAGTAAATACTCTGATTGCTATTCAAAGGTGCTGTTTTGTAACTACAACTGGATGGTGTTATGATTAACATCAACAACATGAGAGCGATGTAAATTAAATTGCCGATTTTTCCCCTCCGACGATGTCTTGATATATTTTTCGATGTCTCTTTCGATGCCGAAGGTTGATCAGTCTTTTCTGTTATGATATTATTTTGCTCTGCACTGTTTTCAGGTTGTTGATCTTCGTAGACTGGCAATAAGGAAAGTTTTGTGATTGGCCTCTTGATTACCCCGTTTTTGGTTTTAACTGATACCACACGGACAAAGCCGTCCTTGCCGGGGTGCAGCTCAATGATTCTGCCGAGGGCGCACTTCCCAGGTGGTAAGTTAGCGTCTTGAATGATAACTATGTCATCGATCTTTAAGTTCGGTTAGCGCTGCCGCCACTTGCTACGTGCTGATAACTGACACAGGTACTCGGTTTTCCACCTTTTCCAGATGTCATCAAAAATCTTCTGGTTAAGTTGCCATCGTGTCCTTGCGTCTTTTTCCGTCTCAATGATGGTAAGTGTGGGACCACTCGATAAAAAGTGCGACGGAGTTAGGTAATCCATGTCCTCCGGGTCTTCACTGATCGCACAAAGAGGTCTCGTATTAAGGCAGGCTTCCAACTGTGCTAGTAATGTGGAATACTCCTCATACGTCATTTTTTGCTCACCCACCACTCTCTTGATGTGGTGTTTGAGACTTTTGACAGGCGCTTCCCAGAGCCCTCCAGCACTCGGCCAGGAAGGCGCGTTAAAGTGCCATTGTATTTGCATATCTGTGATTGCTCTGTAGAACTCGTGGTTAAGGGTTGTTCGTAAATTTATGTACTCTTCACGCAAGGCCTTGTTGGCTCCAACAAAATTTGTCCCATTATCACTATAGATATGTGATGGAGCTCCTCTACGTGCTGCCATCCTCCTTAGTGCTGCTAGGAAGGCAGCTGAACTCAGGTCGGAAACGAGTTCTAGGTGCACGGCCTTGGTCGCCATGTGTGCGTTTTTTGACAGCACGGCTACCGCCTATAATCCAGAACTCCTGTCTTAACCAAGCTAGTGTTAGGCGAGCTCCACCGTGGAAGGTCATTTGATGGCCTTGATCAATCAGTCGATCTGTAAGTAATCCACAGTGAGGAATGATAATAGGATGTTGTATGTTTTTGCTTATCCTTGCATTGCTTATCCTTTTTTTTTTTTTTTAGGATGGGAAATCATCAATTGACTTCTCCCACTCTGGGGTGGAGGGAGTGTCAGACTCTTACTGACTAAAACCCATCCATGTTCCTTCCTCGCCCTTTACGTTCCGGGGCCGCGGTATCTCTTTCGAACAGGCCCGCAACCCCGGCAGGCTTCGGCCCTTGCGGGCACCTCTCTTCTGCTGACATCTCTTTGAGGCGCGCGTGGAACACGAACGCGCCGTCGACACGGCCTGTCGTCACTAGACGGACGGACGGCTAGCTAGCCCATAGCTAACCGTCCACCGGCCCGCATCTACGGTGGCCGGTAGCCACCACGTGGCCCCCGACGCCCGGTGCGTCTCCCGCGGCGGCCGGGAAGAGAGGCTCTCTCCCCCTCTTGTTCCGCCACCTCCTTCGCCAGCATGACTGCTTCGCAGAAGGAGGTGACGGCTTCCCATTCCGTCTCGCTCCGGACCATGGATTGAACCAGGGCCGGACGCGAGAGGTAGCCGCCGCCTGCATTGCTTATCCTGCCACCAACTCTCAGTAATCCGTTTTCGTCTAGATACGGATTTAGGTTAAGTAGCTTGCTTTTAGAGTCTACATTGCTATGCTTTTGAAGGCTTTTAATCTCCTCCGTAAACTCATATTGCTGTACATGCTTGATTAAAATGTGCTGCGCTCTTCTTAACTCAGTGATTGTAAGAAAAGACTGCATTGGTTGCGATTTTGATGATATACGTATATCCTCGCAAGTATACGAGTTGATTTCGCAAAGCTGCTATATTTGTTCAGTATTGTATTGATGACGTCGTATGATTGTTTTTGCGAGGAGGTGACTTGTTGTGCGATTGTTACCTCTCTCATTTCAGTCTTCGTACGCGCACGATTACGATCGGACGCGTTACTGTTTTGACCGGTCGGTGACTCACGCGGAGGACAATGACCTCTAGTACGGTGAAGTGTGTTAATTGCAATATTGTCATTAACGAACTTTTAGCGTTTTTACGAAATGTGTTGGGCTTTATGGATGAGCAAAGCATACATCAACTTTGTACTACGTCTTTTACGGCTGAAGACATCGTGAAAGCCAAATCTTTGATATTCGAATCGCTTCCAAATGCGAAGAAGATGCCACTCAGAAGGGAAGACGGGAAGAAGAAGATGTCCCGTGATCTAGATGACATCATTAGACTCATGACTATCACGGACGAAGAGTTGATTCCAATATTTGTGGCAAAGGAACTGCATAAACTTCCCCCAGTCACCTTTGATCATGTGGATGTGACGAGGCTCCTGAAAGATATATTGAAGCTTCAAAATCAACTCAGTTCGCTGGAGAAGAAGTTTGTGACTACAGAAAGGTTTGAGGTGCTTAACCAAGAAATTGAGAATATGAAGCACGCACCTATGCGAGATAATTGGCAGTCGAGTAATTATGTGAATAAAAGACGAGGTGCATGTTTACAAAATAGCCCCTCTGATAGTGGATCCTTGGGTCTTAATTATGTGCCTATATGTAGGACAAAAACAGCTGATGAGGTGAACGACCGCGCAAAATCGGCAAGTCATTCTCCGATGACAAGAACTGGCGAGGAGCGTCCCATCTCTTTCTCGCAGGAACAAAACGAAGCGACAGATACACGGAGATACGTGGAGGCGCAGGCGGTGATGCGAGCTTCAAGTAGTGCGAGCGAGAACGGTGTTGCGTCGGCTCAGGAAGGACAACGCGGATGTTCGGTAATGAGCGAGAGGCAACGCGACAGGCGGGTAGACGACGAAGCCGCGACCACCGCGGTCTCGAAGCAGCGAGGCGACGAAGTATGGGCCGCGTTAGATGAATCCCCACCAAACGTCAACAGTGCGCCAGTAACCACAGCAGCGAAACATCGTGCTACGTTTACTTCGAACGTGCTAACATGTCCGCAACAGATTGCGATGGGTATGACTACGTCGGATTTCGAGTTAAGTAGTGAGCAAGTGGGAACGGAGAAAAATACAGAGTGGACGTTAGTGCAGCGAAAAGCGTCAAAACAATATAAACTGGTTGGCCAAAGAGGTCGCGCAGTGACGTCCTCAGATAGCAAATTTAAGGCGGCGGATGTAAAAATACCGCTATTTATATCAAATGTTAGTGTTGAAACTAGTGAGCAAGATATTATAAGTTACATAAAGGAAAAAACGAATGAAGTTGTGTCGTTAAAAATGATAAATATGAAAACGTCTAGAAAGTATAATGCTTATAAGTTATTTGTTTCTAGGAATAAATTAGAATTATTTTTGAATGACGGGTTGTGGCCCGACGGCATAACATTTAGGCGTTTTGTGCGGTTTATGTACCGTAAGTAAAAGGTTATAGCTTGTTAAAACCTTTCATTATGAATCATAATAATAACAAACATTGTAAGATCATTACTTTTAACTGTAAGTCTGTTAAACGATCGATCGAAAGTGTAAGAAGGTTGTGTAATATGTGCAATATTATATGCCTCCAAGAAACTTGGCTTCTACCCCATGATATTCCTATTTTAAGTACCATATCAGATGAGTTTGAGTATACGGGTAAGTCAGCTGTTGACACAACTGCCGGATTACTGATTGGAAGACCGTATGGGGGAGTAGCTATTCTGTGGAGGAAAGGTGTTTTTGATGCAATCACTGTGTTGGAATCTAATAGCAGTCGCTTGGCGGCCGTCAAAGCTAGTATTGGCGGGCGCTCAATTATTGTAGCCTGTGTGTATATGCCGACTAATTCGCCCGATAACTTACCTATGTTTACGGAAGTGTTAGGTGAGATCAGTGCAGTGGGTGCGAGCGGTGGGGTCGAGAGTTTGTTTATACTGGGTGATTTTAATGCACATCCAAACGAATTATTTTTTAAGGAACTTGTTAGTTTCTGTGCAGATCAATCATTTATATGTGCTGATATTGAAAAATTGGGGATAAATTCGAGTAGTTATACTTTTATGAGTGATGCACATGGATGTAGGAGGTGGCTTGATCACTGTATAGTCTCTCTGTCAGCTTGGGCTACAGTGAACAAGATTATTATAAAAGAGGATGTATATACATCAGATCATCTTCCACTTTGTATTGAGTGCGACTTAAATATAGTTAGACCTAAGGTGACAGCAATTCCTACTCCTTGCAACAAAGTCATTTGGGGGGAACGAAATGAATCGCAAATTGACAGATACCGTGAGTTATGTAATAGTAAACTGCGTGATATAGACTTCCCTCCAGAGTTTCAAGAGTGTAGCCACGGTTTTTGTAATTTGAGTGGGCACAAAGCTATTTTAGATAAGTTATTTAGTAAAATATCATACGCACTATGTGATGCTGCCGAGCAAACATATGAAAAGGTAGGGACTGGAGGTAGATGTAGGAACCACAGGACATTGTGCGGGTGGAATTTCCATGTAAGAGATGCACACCGCGAGGCCAGGCTTAAATTTGAAATATGGGTCTTACACAATCGGCCTGCTTCTGGAGTTATTTTTGAACAAATGCGAGTGGCCCGTAACACATTCAAGGCTCGGCTAAAATGGTGTCAAAAAAACCAGGAGCAGATCAAGATGGATATTATAGCAAAAGCAAGAGCAACAAATAATTTCTCTAAGTTTTGGAAGTCCACGAGTAAGCTTGATATTAAGCCTGGCCTATCGGTGAATGTCGGCGGGAGGAGTGATTCGGTGGAGATTGCGAATATGTTCAAGGAACATTTTACAGTGCAATCTCCTCTGGGTCCCTCAGTAGATGCAGTCAATGCTGGGCCTGGAACTCAGGGAGATAAGTCGTTAATGTTCTTCTCGGCCAGACAAGTTGCAAAAGTTATTAAAAATATGAGCAGAGGCAAGTCTCCCGGACATGACGGGCTCAGTATTGAGCATTTCAAGTTTGCTGGGGTGCATCTGCCAAGGGTTTTGTCGGTGTTTTATAACATGTGCCTTAGTCACTCTTACTTGCCGGCGGGACTGATGAAAACACTGGTGGTTCCCATAATTAAGAATAGGACGGGCGATATCTCAGATAAGTCAAACTATCGACCTATATCACTCGCAACCACATTAGCAAAAGTGCTGGACGGTATGATTGATTCCACTTTGAGCGAATGTCTATCCGTGCATGACTCACAGTTCGGGTTTCAACCTGGACTGTCAACGGAAAGCGCCATAGTAAGTCTCAAACATACCGTCCAGTATTACACTGATAGGAAATCGCCAGTATACGCCTGTTTTCTGGATCTCTCTAAAGCCTTCGATTTAGTAAATTATGACGTACTCTGGAGAGAGCTTGAGGATAGGGGTGTACCGGCTGGAGTGCTCAGGATCCTACAGTATTGGTATGGCAACCAAGAAAACGTTGTAAGGTGGTCCAATGCACTCTCTGATACATACAGGTTGGAATGCGGTGTGAGGCAGGGGGGTCTGACATCTCCGAGGCTTTTTAGCACATATATAGACGGCCTAATCGTAGACCTCAGTAAAATGCGGGTGGGATGCAGCGTCCATGGGGTAAAAATAAACAGTATCAGCTACGCTGATGACATGGCGTTGCTGGCGCCGACGGCAGGCGCGATAAATGAAATGTTTCGGTCTGTCAGACGTATGCTGCCTCACACGGACTTGTGTATAATGTTAAGAAGTGTGAATACATTGTCTTTAAGGCCGGCAGTGAATGCCCAGATACTATACCTGACATTACCCTAAACGGCTTGAACGTCAAAAGAGTGACAACTTTCAAATATCTAGGGCATCTTCTCACTGACGATCTTAAGGACAATGTTGATATTGAAAGAGAGCGTAGGGCACTGGCGGTCCGAGGTAACATGTTGGCCCGAAGATTCACTCGGTGTAGCAGTTTAGTAAAAATAACATTGTTTAGGGCATATTGCCAGTGTTTTTACACGGGTAATCTTTGGGTCAACTATACCAAAAGAACGTTGGATGACCTACGCGTACAATACAATAATATTTTTAGGATGCTGTTGGGACTGCCGCGATGGTACAGCGCTTCTGCTATGTTCGCGCAAAACCGAACTGACGGCTTCCACGCCGTCATTCGTAAGAAAACCGCGTCGCTGTTGTCAAGGTTGCGGGCGAGTGGCAACAGCATCTTAAAAACCATCGCGGAAAGTATCGACTCTCCGATTATTAAAAGTTTTGTGAGAAGGACAATCACAGAACATTAATCTGGGGATGTCCTTTTCACAATACTACTCGTATTTACACTGTTTTCCTAAAATGTATCTCAGCTACTAACACTAGAAATAAGTCTTTTTTGTATTGCTTACTAACACAATGGATTACTGTTGTCCGAAAAATAAAGAATAATAATAAAATAATAATAATTTCTTCGCAAGTGTTGTAGTCAGAGTTTTCCTTAGGCTGATTTTCATCGAATGAAGTTAACCATGAGGGTCCATGCCACCAGAGAGTGTGATGCTTAAGTTGTTCTACAGACATGCCTCTACTGGCGCAATCAGCTGGATTGTCTGCTGACTTAACATATTGCCAGCTGTTCGATGGTATGATATCGGTCACTTGCTTAACTCTATTATCGACGAAACGCTTCCAGCGACTTGGTTCGCCTTGAAGCCATCCCAGTACGGCTGTTGAGTCCGGCCATGCGAAGATTTTGATTTCATGTCCAACCAGACATTGTATTACTGTGTGCATTAACTTTGATAGTAATACGGCTGCGTTTAATTCCAATCTTGGTAATGTGATATCTTTGTTTGTAGGAACAAGCCGCGCCTTTCCAGTTATTAATGATACTGTTGAGATTTGGTTGACGTCTTTATTTTCGTTTATGCAGTAAGTCACACAAGCGTATGCTTTTGTTGATGCGTCACAGAATCCGTGCAGTTTAATAGTTCCGTTCCTGTGACACTGCAGCCATCTCGGTAGCTTAAACTCATTGATATGTTGTAAATCTTGTGTCATTAGTGACCATTGTTTAACAATCTCTTCAGGAATTTGATCATCCCGTTGTAACTGCCATACTGCTTGGAATAGTAGCTTGAGCTTGGTGTTGATTGGAGACAGCCACCCCAGAGGATCGAAGATTTTTGATATGTCCGATAGGAGAGATCTTTTCGTCACAGTTTTTGATGTTGACACGTTGATTTTGCTTTGGAACGTGAATTGATCCTTAGTAGGGTGCCAGCGCAACCCGAGAGTCTTGGTGGACTCTTGATGACGAAAATCAAATACTTCCTCTGTTTTGCTGACGTCATTGAGTAACTCCGCTTTATTCGATGACCATTTGCGGAGGTTGAAACCTCCTGATTTCAGAAGATTTATTAAATCTTTCTGCAGTTGCTTTGCTTCTTGCAGTGTATGATGACCGCTCAAAAGATCGTCCATATAGAAGTCTTCTTCTAAGACCTTCGCTGCTGATGGGTACTTGTGGCGTTCATCGTTTGCTAGCTGTTTAAGCGTCATTATTGCTAAAAATGGCGCTGCTTTTGTACCGTATGTGACGGTCGTGAGTTCGTATTCACGAAGAACTTGATCTGGAAAGTCACGCCATACAATTTTTTGATATTTCAAATCATCCTTGTGGCAAAAAATCTGTCGAAACATTTTCTCTTGGTCGGCAGTGTATGCGAATTCGTATTGCCTCCATTTTAAAATCAAAGAAAACAAATCTTTTTGTAAATTAGGTCCATTGTACATTAAATCGTTCAAACTCTGCCCCGACGATGTTTTTGCCGAAGCGTTGAAAACGACCCGTAACGCAGTCGTCGTGGAATCTGATTTCATTACACAATGATGTGGTAAATAGCAGCTGACTTGATTTTTGTCATATGTACTTTCCTGCATGTGGCGTAATTCGATGTACTCATGTATGAATGATCTAAAGACGTTTGAATATTGACGGTATTTGAAAACTTCCTTTCAAGTTGATAAAATTGTCCAATGGCCTTGTTTTTGGACTCCCCTAATTTTTCCTCAATGTTTGCCTTCAGGGGTAGTCTGACGACGTAACGACCATCTTCTCTTCTTGACGTATCAGCCTTGTAACGCTGTACGCACTGATGCTCTTCTTCTGATAACTTGTTTTGGCTGTCGTCAGCCACATCTCCGATCGCCCAGAACCTCTGAATATCATCTATGTTGTTTAGGACAACACTACATTGGTAGGATATTACGTTCCCACTTATAATCCAGCCAAGGCGTGTTTGCTGCGCCACTACCTGGGAATCGCCTTCCTTGATGAGGCCATTCATAATGATCGATGAGTAAACATCTGCTCCAAGCAGTATGTCGACTGGACGACTAAGGTTATATTCAGGATCTGCTAGATTCAAATGTTCTAGACAAGCCCATGATGGCTTTTGGAATGAGCGATTGGGCAAATTATAAAGCAGAGTTTTCATGATAAGTACCTCGGTGGAAAAAACGAAGTCTGAGTACATTGCTGATGCTTCAATTTGTATAACACCCTTGCAGTTATTTTCCTTGGTACCAACTCCCATTACAACTCCCTTGCATGCTCGTCGAGGAAGTCCTAATTTCTGAGCAGCGTCCTCAGTGATCAGTGATACTTGGGATCCCTGATCTATTAGGGCTCGCATTGGGTAGTATACCCCATCAACCCTCATAACTTTGATTTGAGCTGTTGCCAACAGGGTCTCAGATATCTCTGGATTCGATACGTGTGTGACGTTTTTGCGTTCCTTTAAAGTCGAATCGCTGGCGTAGGACTTCGAGTTACTGGAACCCGAGAAGGTGTCATGTAACAAGGTGTTATGATCGCCTTGACATTCTCGGCATCTTTTGTCGGAAAAACATGCTTTACCTTTATGATCATAAAGACAGTTTTTGCATAAGTTTAGTTTATTCACTGTCTTGCGTTTAGAATCCGATGTTGATTCTTAAAATGTTTTGCAATTGAATAAACGATGATATTCGCCGCAAACTGGACACTTCCATTGTTTTTTAGTCGCAGAATTGTTAGAATATGATCTATTATACTTATGGAAATGCTTCTTGCTGTTGGGCTCTTGCTGAGACTTGTTATCTGATTTCTGACCATCTTGCTTGCGACGTGAAGCTTCGAGTGATGTAAACTTGTTCTCTAGAAATCTCATGAATTCACTCAATATTGGCAAATCTCGTGGGTTTTTTAATGAGTCCGTGTAGTCAGAGTGGGTCTGCTGATCCAGTTTCAATGCTAGTACATGAACTATAAATGGATCCCAGGATGTTATGTCAACTCCAAGGTTTTTAACCGCATTCAGACACTCATTAGTGGTGTCATACATTTTCATGATTTGTGAAGCTGCCTGCTGTTGCATAGTTGGTAATGATAAAAGAATTTTGAGATGGGAACTAAATATTAATTTAATGTTATTGTATCTGTGGTTCAATATGTCCCAACAGACTTTATAGTTCTCGGTGCTAATATGTAAGTGCTGGACAAGTCTCTCCGGTTCTCCCCTGAGCTTAGCTTTCAGAAACTGCATTTTCTGTGCGCAGGAGATAGAACGATTGTTATGTATTGATTCCAAGAATAAGTCTTTAAAATGCTACCCATTGATGATAGTTTCCGTTGAATGTTGGGATCTCCATCGTTGGGGTACTCTTTTCACGGTGAGAGACAGACCACATCTTACTGTTGATAGATTTCTTGATGTCAAGATAAAGTTTTTCGTATTTGCTGAATGACTCTTCATATTCTTTATCTTCCTCAAACAACTCGCTATCAATCTCCCAATGTAACGAGTCTATTGTTGACCATCTCGATTGGATAGTCTGCAAAATATCTTCGAACTCCCATTTCTCAGATATTGTATCTAAATCTATGATAGTGTAGCTGCACTGCAAATTTTTTTGGGTAGGGCATCTTGCAGTTCAGTCTACGAAGACTGGCTTCTGCTTAACCGGGCAAGTCCTGTGGATGCCTTGAATTTAAGGCCTCCAGACAGGGCAAAAATGACTAAAAACTAAGCGACAGCGCTCTAAGGGCACCCCCTGTGGGATACGGACCTCGGCTTAGGGCGTCGCTGGGGGCAGCAAAGGGACAGGCTGGATCTGGTTGTCATTAATTAGGGACTGTTTTATTGCTAAAGGCTCAGCATCGCGGGCTGGCTCGAGCAAGGGTCGGGGAGGGATTGACTTGGGATTACGCGCCGGACCTCGGCGGCGAGGTCGGAATGTCTTCGGTTTGTATTTGTACAATCTCCGCTCAACTGTGAAAGACCACAATGTGGTCGCGTCAAATTTTGGGCCTAATCTGTGAAAGACCACAATGTGGTCGCGTCATTTATGCCTTCAATTTGACGTAAATGGATGATTAAACCTGTGCCTATCTCGCTCAAACTTGCACAGAGTGTAGGAGGAAGAACAAGAAAGACATTTTTCCTTAGTTCAACAACGAACGACGCTTTTTACAGTGCCCCCAGTACTTAAATCGGTCACGCGCCGACCGGTCGCGGCGGACGCCCCACGTTATAGCACCAAATTTTTCCGTGTGTGAATTTTTAGTGTAGTGAGGTGTAAGTGTGGTGTTGTGTTATGTTTTAATCGTGCCTGGGTAAGTAATGAACATATTTTAATGATTAAACTGTTTAGTTTCCGAAGATTTCGAGCAGAAATAGTAATTTCAAGGACGTCGAAAACCGGTACGAACAGGTCAAGCGTCATCGACGATCTATTTTCATAATTGACTCGCCTTATTTAGCGGTAAACATTAATAGAAATGGAAACTATGTCTATTACGTATGTTTTTAATATATCGTATTTTAGGTATTAGGCGTTTAATTTCAATATAATCGTGTTTTTGTTGTGATCAATTCAAAAATCGTAGTTAGGTAAAATTACCGTGAGCTACAGCCAATGAGCGACGGCGACGCGAAGCGCCCGGCCCAATCAGAGAGCCGTATTTACTTGCCCGCGAAGCGTTGGCCAATCAGAGCCCGTGTTTACCTTGTTTTGTGTAGTGATATAGTTTATTTTGATTGTTGATTTTAATTAATATTTTGTTAGCAGTAAGCCTTTTTTATGTGCTTTATGTTTAGTAAATATCTTCAATATGAAAAATGTAAAATTAGATTTCAAATTTAGGTAACAGAATTTAAACAGTGATCCAAAGTTTGAGTGGGTGTTTTTTACGCCAGTTTTCAAGTGTATATTTTAATTATTTTAGACTAATTAACTAAACACTCTGAACAGCTGATACTCAGCCAGTGTCAAGTATGTAAACCAAACATTCATATTAAAATGTCAACAAAGCCACTAGGCACTTAGCATTCTTAGAATAGAACCGTAAACAAACCCATTCTTTTGTTTCGAACACGGCACTCGTAAATGACGTCATGATTTAGTAAAGCTTGTGAGATGAAAAAAATGTATGACGAGTGCTGTTCTTTTGTTTGATTTATATGGGATAATGTGTATTTGTTGAAATAAAACTATAACTTTTGGATATAATGGTCAACTTTTTGAATTATAATGATCTTTACACAAGAAACTGGTAAAACGGCCTCACACTCAACAAACTTTACAATTACTAATACATTACAAGGCAAAGTTTATATAAAACAGCATTTCCTGTTAGTTAATTTAATAACGATTCCAATGATATAACTGATAGCGAGATAGCTAATGTAGTTTCGGAGTTATCATTGTTTTTATGACACGCGCCGGATTCATTGGGGTCACCCGGAATGGCCCCACACCAAAGGGCCAGCGCCATTTTGACAGCTCCACAGCTGAGTGGATCTACGAACTGTACTGGTATCTTTCCTACTCTCTTGCAAGATAGTGATCGGATCGTCGGGGGTGACTAAGGTGTGACGCGGACGTTGGACTGAGCTAATACGCGATGGGTCGTACCGGGCGGCCGATGCGATTAGGGGGTTCCTATGCTTGATAGCAGTGTCGAAGTAACGCTTGGAAAGGCGTTTCATGAACTGCTTAACGGTAGGGATTCTAAGGTCTACGTGTAGACTGTCATTACGGACGTACGGGGGGGCACCGGTGATTTTACGGAGGAATCGGTTCTGCAAGGTCTGCATCGTGTGGATATGACGCGGGTGGGCATGAGCGAATACGATACAAGCGTATGTCATGATGGGACGGATGACTGCGGTGTAAAGACGCAACTTGCACTTGAGTGACAACTTGCTCTTCCTAGTGATCATGAAATGGAGTCGGCCCATAGCGAAGGCAGCTCGGTCACGAGCTGCTTTGATGTGAGCCTTGAATGACAGATGGTCGTCAAGAATAACTCCAAGATATTTGGCTTGCTTCTCCCAAGGGATAGGCTTGCCAAACATAGTGACGGGGGGACCTGGCGAACGCTTAAGGCGTGCCTTATAATACAGAACTGCCTGGCTCTTGTCAGGGTTAACCTCAATCCTCCACTTTCGGAACCAAGCGCCGAGCGAGTCGACAGCTGTTTGGAGGATGCGACGGATGTTAGTCTGAGAACGGCCGGTGTAGTAAATTGCCGTGTCGTCGGCAAATAGGGCTAACTGAACCTTCTTGTTCTTGGGGATGTCACTAGTATACAACGTGAACGCGAGGGGAGAGATAACGGAGCCCTGAGGGACTCCGGCACGGATAGGATGGGGAGAGGATAACGTCTTACCCACACGGTAGCGGAAGGTACGGTTTGACAAAAAGTCTCGTAAGATGAGCACGAGACGGTCAGGCACACCGAGTTGGTATAGCTTATATAATAAGCCATTGTGCCAGACCTTGTCAAAGGCTTTCGCTATATCGAAATACATCACCCCCGTCATCGCTCCGCGCTGGAAACCAGCGCTAATGTGTTCAACGATGCGGTGGACTTGATGTATGCAAGAATGTTCGGTCCTGAAGCCGAACTGTTCTTTAGGGATGAGGCCCTTTGTCTCGGCATAATCTCTGAGACGCTTATAAATAAGCCTTTCATAGATTTTGCCGAGAGCACTCAGGAGACTGATCGGCCTGTAGCTCGAAGGCTGGGCTTTTGGTTTCCCAGGTTTGGGAATACCTATAACAGTGGCCTCTTTCCACGCTTGGGGGAACATATTGTTGCTCAGGGCGCCATTGAAGATGGCAGCCAAAAGGACTATGAGCCGGGCGGGGAGGGCTTTAAAAACTCTATTAGTGAAGCCGTCGGCGCCTGGGGCTTTCCGAGGCTGTAACTTATCTATAATATCTTTGACCTCTTCCGGGGTGATGACGGGGAGAGGGTCATCGGGGTCTTCTACGGGGGGAAGCGATGCTCTACGTTCGACTTCTGCATCCACCTCATCAAGGTGCTGCTTGTCTACTGGTAGAGTGCTCGGTGAACATTGGGATTCCAAACTGTCGGCCAGACATTCTGCTTTTTCAGAGTCGTCAAAAGCGACGCTCTTATCGGGACGGATGAGGGGTGGAGAAGAAACCTCTTCCGAGGTGCGCAACTTCCTCTGAAGCTGCCAGAAAGCTAGGTGAGTGGGCTCTAGTTCGCTGAGCGTTTTGTCCCATTGATTCGAACGAAACTCACTAGTGCGTTTCTTTACAGAACGCTGTAAGGAACGCATGTGAATCTTGTTCGCTTCGCAGGGCCAAGAGCTGTAGGCACGTATGGCCGCATTCTTCTCGTTTATCAGTTCACGGATGTCGTCGGGAAGTATCCAGCGTTGATCGCTCATCACTGGTACTTCTCGAGAACAATCCTTCAGTACGGATTGTACGTTTTCTGTAAACGAGTTGATTGCGGCCTCGGTGTCTGCGACAGAGACAATATGGTCGGGAATACCATCAAGAAGCGGTGACGTTTCAGATTTCAGCATATCGCTTACTTTCCTCCAGTCAGTGGTGAGAGTGGTGGGAGGGAGTTGGCTGGGGTCAATGATACCCGAGCGAGGAATTAAGTGCATGAGCACTGGACGATGGTCAGAATGGAGCTCGTGTAACGTCTCAATCAAGTGTAACCGAAGGTTCACGTTCTTGAGCAGCGCTATATCGAGCACGTCAGGATGATAGCTGGGAGTGTCGGGATAATAGGTGTGCTCGATAGGAGCGATCGGGTCAAAGTTGAGAGACAGACCTAGATCGTAGAGGACTTTCCCTCTCGGGTTCGTCATTCTACTGTTCCAGGCTGGGTGTTTGGCATTAAGATCGCCCGCGATGATCACGGAGTCACTTAAGCCGAAAAGGAGGGTGAGATCATTAACGATCAATTAGGTTATGATCTTCCGACGTGTTAGAGGGGGCCAAATAAGCAGACACTAAGTGGATCGGTTGATGACCGGTCATAGCTAGCCGACAGATTGAAACCTCAAGTAGGGACTTTAAAGGAGCGGGGTCGATAGGGATGCAGTGCAGTTCCTTGCGAAAGTAAATGAGAGTGCCACCCTTGTGGCAACGTAACCTATCATTGCGAACTAAACGGTAGTTTGCAATCTTGGGGTCGCGGTGGCTGGGTTTAAGGAAGGTCTCCTGGATGAGGAGTACATCAACGTTATGGTCACGGAGGAAAGAGGCGATCTCGTCGCGTTGACCTCTCATGCCATTGGCGTTAAAGTAACCTAATCTAAGGGACCGGAGTTGGGTGCAAGAGATTCCGGGTGTAATATCCATTACGGTGCGAAACTAAGGTTGCTTAAGGCTGACTTGATGACCGGATAGGCATCAATGATATCGACTACTTGCTGAAGGTCCGTTGCAGCCCTGAGTTCGGCCACCATGCGGTCGGCCTCAGGGGTGCAAAGGGGCTGATACTTCATCAAGTATTTGAGGTTAGATTCCTGTGAAGCAGGAGCGCGGGTTGGAGCGACGGGAGCGCGGGTTTGAGTGACGGGAGCGCGGGTTTGAGGAAGGGCCTGAGGGGCGACCACAGGAGTGGGTGCTGGTACAGGGTTTTCCAAAAGACCGGGCATGCCCCCATGCCCGGTCTTTTGGTTGGGTTGGGACTTCGCGAGGGCTGGGAACGCTTGCTGATGGTTCAGCATGTTCCATGGGGAGGGCCTCTGCGGGCTGAGACGCTCGGGGAGGACCTTGGAGGGGACTTTGAACGAAGAGGGAGCTTCCCTCTGCTGGCGTTGGTTGGCGCGATTGGCCAACTTACCAGCGGACTGTTTGGGGGCTTTGGGACAGCCCCTGTAGTTAGCCGGGTGGCCAGACTGTCCGCACAGGACGCAACTAGGCGGCTCTGTGCAGAGATTCCTGTCCTTAGGACGGGTGCAGTCTGCCGTGGTGTGATCGCCGAGGCACTTTACGCACCTATGCGGTGCGTAGTTGATCTTGCGATCAACACACATTTTGGAGATTTCTGTCCATCTGGATTTCTCCTGGATGTACAGAGCCGGGGGTTTTAACTGCTTCTTTGAAGAAGGAGCAGCTGAAGAGGGGGCTGGCTGAGAAGCAGCCATAGGGCTTGCAGGGCGGCTGACAGGACCCGCACCTTGCGGGGAGGAAATAGCCATAGGCCTGGACGGGCGGCTGCCCTTGGAGGCAGCTTGGGGTGTAGTGACACCGGACGGGGATGGGGTGGCTAGGGGAGCAAGGGGAGGCGCATTGAAGTCCGTGACGGCCTTCTTGGCCTTACCGGCCTTCGCTTGCCTTCCCTTCTTCCTCTTACCCTTCTGCACCAACTGAAAGTCCTCAGATTCTGAGGACGAGGAGTTGGTGTCCGAGGTCTCCGGAGAACTCTCAGGGGCAGGTTGGGACTCAACGATCTCCATGTCGGAGGATTGAGCTAACGGATCGGGGGAGCGCGTGGGTGACCTAGAAGGAATTTCCTTCCTAAGGGCATTGTAACCGGCCTTTTTAAAAGGCGTTAAAAGGTCCGCGTAGTTATCCCTAATATAGGGACTGTCATCAGCCAACAGTACCTTTATTAGGTCATCGAACTGCGAGTTCAAAACTACATTTCGCGCCTTATAAGCCATATTTGCCATATTGGCAGGGGGAGCCTAACAACCTAAAATCCTAATAATGAGCTAACTAAGAGCTAACTACCTAGTCCCGAGGAGACACGTGAAACGTGAACTCCCCGGGCAGACAGTTCCCCGTAAAAACGAACCCACCCTTGTGTTTTTCCTAGTGTTACTGGCAAGAAGAAAAACACAAACAAACTTGCCAGCGACACGACTGTCTGAGAATTGCCTGAAGGGCCTATTCTGTTGCCTATCTAGCGATACCAGTACCTAACTCCCCGGGCGGGATAACCCGGGGATGTGTTCTCTCCCTGTCGATGACACAGGGAGGTGTGTGCTACTGTGTGCCCTAAGCTTGTAATCCTACCGCCAGTCTTATTGTGCGGTAGGGCCCTATGGGTCTTGCGACCGATCCGGGCCGCTGGGGTAGAGACACCCAGACGTCCCGGGTGCAGCTGTGGACAAACGGGGGTTAGGTGCTACCAGACTGCGACTAGGAGATCCCCCAAGGCCGCAGTCAGAGCCCTTCCAACGGATTGCCTTCCCTTGAAGAGGGTCAGCGGGTGTGTCGGGTCAACACCCACTTGGGATCGTTAGCACCGTTAGGTATCCACCCAAGTACCACTAAACTGTGGATTTCCCTGAAGGGGCAATGTACGTTTTTGACGATGAATGAAAGAAATTTGTCTTGAAAAAGACAGTTTTACGCAGCGGACCAACTACTAAGAGCGCAAGCACTCGTCGTAGCTAGCTCGCTACGGCGCAACACACTATGGTTGTGAACGAGTCACAAACCGTAGTAGTGCTACGACTGTACGTAGACTCGGTGAGGTCGCACGGTTATATGCTGACACCGACACATTCTTTCGTCGCGACGTAAGTCTACACCGTGCCTCTGGCAGGGTCGCCATGTAGAGGGACGAGGTGGTATGGAAAATAAAAGGCGTCCTTTCTGTACGACGTGTATTGAACGACTGTTCTTACAGGCATGAGTATGCTTAATCTAATTACTAAACATTACACACTACACTACGACGTAGCACTGCAGCTGACCGGAACGGAGGCGCGGGGGCGCGGAGAGACGACGGAGCGGAGCGTAGCGCACGTCTGCACGAGTGCACGCTGCGGCGGCCGAGCGTCGCTGGCGCCTCGCGCACCGATAGGGGATATTTATACGCGGCGCAGTTTAGCGCCCGCAAGGAAAGCGATCTACAACTGCGACCCGCGCGCCACCGCACGTATTATTTAGCAACTACATTTTGTAAATACATATTAGGAAATCCACTACGTGTACCTATGTATTTAGCGTTAAGACCTGTACATATTTCTGTTTAATTTGAGCTATCCTAGTCTTGATTATACCTAAGTTCATAACTACATCTGGAGTATCATTTACACTACCTAAGCGCTACAGTGGTGACCCCGACGTGATTGTGATTTTGTGAAGACCTCCAGATCAAGTATTCACCATGCCGAACGAAGGAGAACCAGAAGTATCAGGTGTGTCGACGTCGCTGCGCATTCCACCATTCTGGCGTGACAGAATACGCTTGTGGTTTGTGCAATTCGAAGCCATCATATCTCCACAGAAGAAGTGTGATCAAGCCATGTACGAGCTCGTTATCGGACACCTCGACCAATCAGCGATCTGTTATTACCATCGCAAGTTCGGCAAGGAGGCGAGAAGGTGCACGCGGCCGTGCAGCTACACAGACAGCAGCGCCCGCTCGGAAAACTAACACCTGCGTTGGCCGAGGCGGGAACCGGCGCAAGCAACTCATCTTACCGCCTATTTATCACAGACCAAAACTCACATTTATCTTTCTTGATTGATACTGGCGCCAACGTATCCGTGATACCGAAGAGAAAAGGCGGGAACGCAACACCAACCGATTTCTGTTTATATGCTGCGAACAACACAGTGATTCCAACGTATGGTGAGAAGACACTACAACTGGATCTCAACCTACGTAGACCTTACACGTGGAAGTTCATCATTGCCGCAGTCAGCAAGCCCATCATTGGCGCCGATTTTTTAACGCATCATCAACTTCTTGTCGACGTAGCCGGCCGATGTCTCGTCGACAAAGTTACCAATCTCACCGCCAGAGCACCAGTCACCTACTCCGCCGAGCCTACTGTAAGAAGCATCGATGTTGATCAGCCTTATCACCGGCTACTCAGCAAGTACCCCGACATCCTTCGACCGTCATGTATGAAGGACACCCCAAAACACCGTGTGCAGCACCACATCGAAACTACCGGCCCACCAGTATATAGCAAGACCAGACCATTACCACCACATCGATACCTGCCCGTGAAGAAGGAGTTCGAGACGATGCTGCAGCAAGGAATATGTCGCCCCAGCAAAAGTCCATGGTCCAGCCCGTTACACGTCGTACCAAAAAGAAACGGTGACATTCGCGTATGTGGCGACTACCGCAGACTCAATGACGTCACCAAACCAGACCGCTATCCAGTACCACGACTCAAGGATTTCACCTACCTACTACACGGCAAGAAGATATTTACTACGCTTGACCTGAATCGTGCGTATCAACAGCTGCCTGTATATGAACCGGACATCGAGAAGACCGCCATCACCACTCCATTCGGTCTATACGAATTCCCTCGAATGTGTCCAGGTCTCAGAAACGCCGGACAGACATTCCAACGGTTCATTAATGAAGTACTCATCGGGTTAGATTACGCATTCCCATTTATTGATGACGTCATCTTAGCATCAGATAATGAAGCATGCCACATCAAAGACCTACAAAAGGTGCTACGTAGATTAGACGACTATGGAATAACTATAAATCCATCGAAATGCGTCTTCAGCAAAGAAAATGTCAAGTTCCTGGGCTACGAAGTGTCAAGTAACGGAATCAAGCCACCACAAGAAAAAGTCACTGCAATCACTGCCTACCCCCAACCAGTGACAATTCACGACTTACGTCGATTCATCGGAATGGTAAACTTTTATCGCGACAGCATTCCAAATGCCGCACACATACAAGCACCACTCAACGCGTACCTGCATAATTCGAAGAAACGTGACAAAACCAAAATCGAGTGGAACACAGAAGCTTTACAAGCATTCGAGTTGTGCAAAGCCAGCCAGATACAAAACGCAGCTTTTCTCGCTCATCCATCCCCATCACCGAACGACGCCATCTCCCTAATGTGTGACGCATCGAATACCTGCGCAGGAGCCGTACTACAACAACTTGTAAACAAGAAATGGATACCACTGGGCTATTTCTCAAAAAAGTTCTCCGACACACAACAGCGATACAGTACATTCGACATTCGCCAGTTGTTGTTCATCAGCGAATTCACTACGGACATTCGTCATGTGAGTGGAGTAAACAATGTTTTCTCACGCATCGAAACCGTCGACCTACCATCGCCAATTAACTACGATGACGTATCTCAAGCACAAGAAAGGGACAGCGATATACCCAACTTATTGAAACAAACAAATATTCAGCTCAAGAAAATCGTCATGCCCGCTTCAAACAAGCCAATATTCTGTGAAACGTCTACGTCACACGTTCGACCGTACCTACCAACTGACTATCGTCGCATCGCATTCAACGCTGTGCACAATCCAAGACATCCCGGGTTACGAACTACACGCAAGCTCATGCAACAACGCTATTTCTGGCCCGCAATGAACACCGACATCGGCAATTGGGCGAAAACGTGCATATCTTGCCAACGCTCGAAAGTTCTACGTCACAACCACAGTGAAGTTTGGGAACGCTGCAACTTCACTCCAAGCGAACGATTCCAGCACGTACACATCGACATCGTTGGTCCGCTACCCACTTCATCGTCTGGACATCGGTACCTGTTGACAATGATCGACCGCTGCACACGATGGCCCGAAGCAGTACCTTTACGGCGCCGCGCAGCTCACCTACGGCCAAGCATTGCGACTGCCTGGGGATTTCATAGCACCATCACCAGCAGCGAAGTCAATGGATCACAACTTCGTCGATCAACTACATGACGTCATCTCGAAGTTAACACCAACATACAAATCGCATTCCAACAAGCGATGTACGTTCGTGCACAATGATCTACAAACATGTAGCCACGTGTTGCTACGCGACGAGACCGTCCGCAAGCCGCTACAACAGCCATACAAAGGTCCGTACAAAGTCATCGAGCGCAACGAATAGTTCTTCACCATCCAACTACCAGGAAGATCCAGCACAATATCGATCGACAGACTCAAACCGGCATACACTATCAGCACTGAAGAACACGACCACACGAGTAGTGAGACACCCCAATCAGCTGCAGCTACCAGCGAAGATAACACCAGCCTACTCCCGGCCAACACCAACGAGCACCGCACCAGATCCGGGCGATCAGTGAAGATGCCTGTACGTTTTCACTAGGGGGGGAGTACTGTAGCTGCACTGCAAATCAAGTCATACATCCGTCCACTGCCACTGCCAACCGTGTACTGGCGCCCCGCGTTTTTTTTTTTTTTTTTTAGGTATGACCACTCGTAGTTGCAACTCTAAGGTTGCTTGACTACTTAACCGAACGATCCTGTGGGTGGCCAAAAATTACTTTAAGGCCCCCAGCCAGGGCTTACAAACTAAAAATATTTACATTTAAATGACGATCACTAAGGGCACCCCCTGTGGGGTTCGGGCCTCGACTTAGTGCGTCATTATCGGGAGGGCAGCAAGGGACAGGCTGGGTCGGAATATTATTTGTGGAATTTAACGTTACATGCTCAGCGTCGCGGGCTGGCTCGTCGAGCAAGGGTCGGGGAGTAATGATATTACTGGGAGGTCGCGGCGTGCCTCGGCGGCGAGACCGGATTCGGGGTTTGTATGTGTGTCGTCTTGTGTGCTTTCTAAGAGTGCTGGTTTCCCTACGGCTTTCCTGCAAGAGGGTGATGGGGTCATCGGGCTGGAGGAGGGTGGACCTTGGGCGACGAATCCTAGATATCGCGGAGGGAACATAACTAGCTGATGAAACGACTAACTGGTTAGGGTGTTTTTCGGCCCTATCGAAAAAACCCTTAGTGAGTCGCTTCATGCACTGCTGGATGGTGGGGATCCTGAGGTCAACATGTAGTTGCTCATTCCTAACGTACCATGGGGCTCCCGTGGCCTTACGTGAACGGTTTTGGAGGGTCTGCATCCTATGAAGGAGATGGGGTTTGGCATGCGCGAACACGGGGCACGCGTATGTCATGATAGGCCGAATACACGCGATGTAAATACGCAATTTGCACTTGAGTGACAATTTGCTACGTGCATTCAGCAAGCAGTGGAGCCTACCGAGAGCGAAGGCGGCACGCGAACGTACCGTCTTGATGTGCTCACCGAATCTTAACCGCCTATCGAGAATGACTCCTAAGTATCTAGCTTGCTTCTCCCAGGGGATCGGCTTGCCGAACATGGTTATCGGATTGGGGGACGGGGGGAATCTTACGCGGGGGCTGGAGAAAAGTACTGCCTGACTCTTATCGGGGTTGACCTCGATTCTCCATTTCCGGAACCAATCGCCTAAGGCTCTTGCGGAGTTTTGGAGAATACGGCAAATGTTGGATATACTCTTACCAGAGTAGTAGATGACCGTGTCGTCAGCGAACAAGGCTAACTGGGCTGCTCTACTCTTAGGTATATCGCTGGTGTAAAGCGTGAAGGCTAGAGGGGATAACACCGATCCCTGCGGGACGCCTGCACGTATCGGATGAGGGGATAAGAGCGCACCATCAATACGGTATTGGAATGTGCGGTTCGACAAGAAGTCTCGTAGTATCAGTACGAGTCGATCCGGCACACCGAGCTGGTATAGCTTGTATATCAGCCCGTTGTGCCAGACCTTGTCGAAAGCCTTCGCGATATCGAAGAACAAGGCACCGGTCATCAGTCCCCGCTGGAAGCGGGCACTGATGTGCTCGACTATGCGGTGCACCTGTTGGACGCAGGAGTGTTGAGGTCTAAAACCAAACTGCTCTGTCGGAATTAAGCTCTTTGCTTCGGCGAAATCTTTGAGTCGCTTGTAAATAAGTCTCTCATAGATTTTACCAAACACATTGAGCAAACTAATGTAAAAGAGGTGACAGACACCACTATAATACTAGAAATAGGGACCAACTAGTTCAGCCAGGTTTCAGGCTTGCTAAAGTAGATTCATCTTTCATGGGGTACTGTTTAAAATGTTACAATAAAATACCTCCCCACATTCTACAACTGAATGAGACGAAATTTAAATCTTGTGTAAAACGCACACTATGTAGGCAAGCTTATTATAAGCTGGGGGATTACATTGAGGATAAAAATGCTTGGCTAAATGCTGGTCCTGCTCCGCAACCATAGATGCAAACTTATTGGACAATTAGGTATTGTGGTAGCTGCAGAAGATTGTAAAAACATTCTTGCATTGTATAGATTCCATCTCTTAGTATTGTATAATTGCATAACACATGTGTGAGTACCATGTACCGTAAAGCTACCATTTGCATTTAGTTATGTTTCATTGACTTGAATATGCCTTGGTGGCTGAGAGAATGTCATGCTCGCTTAAATGTCTTGCTGATGGTGGCGGGTGGGTCGGGTCATTTAGTTCCCTTCAATATGGTTGAATTGAATGGCGCTGATTCATGCGTCATGTTCGTGAACGGGCGCTGTCAGTCGGGACTGGTCATCTCTTAGCTGCCGTGGATCATTTGAATTGGGTGCTTTATTTTTAATTGTTGATTTATTTATTTTTACTCTGGACGCTCTTATTGTGCACGTCTTTCTACATCGTTCTCACATATATGTATAATCTCAACATGAAAGATGTAACCAAGATTTTGTAACAACATTTTTGATTGAAAAGAGTATCCATGGAGTTTCTTGCCCGTTCTTCTCCATAGAGATCTACGTTAGGGAATGGGCAACTACAGTACTTTCTCAAGTTATTATGCCTTGTGTCTGTGACTGTAGCTTCGCTTTATTTTTCGTTTTATCGACATTCAAAAGTGCCGTAATGGTCTAGTTGAAATAAATGATTTGAGTTTGAGTTTGAGTTTGAGTTTGAGTTTGAGTTTGAATGGGCCGGTAACTACTCGGCGAGGACTTGGGCTTACCCGGTTTGGGAATACCTATTACGGTGGCCTGTTTCCACGCTTGAGGGAACACGTTATTGGCCATGGCGCTAGCAGAAGAGTTTGAATACCCTATTGGTGATTCCGTCTGAGCCAGGGGCTTTCCTATGCTTAAGGCCCTTGATTATATCCTCCACCTCTTCAGGGGTGACTGAGGGTAGGGGATTATCAGGGTCTTCTACGGGGGGTAGTGAGGTCCGGCGTTCAACTTCAGCATCCACCTCAGCGAGGTGAGTACTGGCTGGGTACTGGGGGAACATTGCGCTTCTAAACTAGCTGCCAGGCATTCGGCTTTGTCGTCGACGGTATTATCTGGGCGCGTGAGGGGAGGCATGGAGGCAACTTTAGAGGATTGTAGTTTCCTCTGAAGTTCCCAAAAGGCCTGGTGGGTCAGTTCGAGTTCGCTGAGCGTCTTGTCCCATTGCTCGTCACGAAGCTTTTTGATGCATCTGCTTACTTTGCGTTGTAAACGGCGCATAAAAACTTTGTTACTCGCACAGGGAAAAGAAGTATAAGCACGGACGGCCGCGTTCTTCTCGGTCAACAGTTCACGTACATCGTCCGGGAGTTTCCAGCAGTGGTCATCCGCTGGAACTTCCCTTGAACAAACGTTCAGGACTGACTGTACGTGCTCTGTGAACGAGTCGATCGCGGCCTCCGTGTCAGCTACAGTCGCGATGTTGTCGGGGATTTTATCCAAGTGAGGGGATTCGGTGGATTTCAGCAATTCGCTTACTTTCTTCCAATCCGTGATCAGTTTGGTGGGAGGGGGCTGAGAAGGGTCCGAATGACCGTTTCTCGGGGAAAACTCTATTATCACGGGTCCGTGATCTGAATTAAGCTCGTCGATCGTCTCTATAGAATGTAATCGCAAGTTTACGTTCTTTAGAAGCGCGACATCTAGTACGTCGGGTCTGTGATCCGGGTTATTAGGGTAATGCGTGGGACTCATCGGAGCGATGACATCGAAGTTGAGAGAACAGCAGAGATTATATAGGGCATTACCCCTGCTGTTTGATAGATGGCTATTCCACGCGGGGTGTTTAGCATTAAGATCTCCCGCCAGAAGGACGGAGTCACATATATCGAAAAGAACTTTGAGGTCATCGCTCATCTCGTTATTCGCGACCGAGGAGCCGGCTCCTGAGGGCGGGATGTAGGCCGAGACGATCGTGAGGGGTTGGTGTCCCGTCATGCCCAGCCGACAGACGGAGACTTCTATCTTGGAAAGAGAAGGGGGGTCTAAGGGGATGCAGTACAAACTAGATTTGTAATAAATCAGAGTACCTCCTCTGTGACAACGAGTCCTGTCATTACGAACTAACCGGTAGTTGGCAATTTTCGGGTCTCGGTTGTAGGGTTTCAAGAACGTTTCTTGAACTAAAAGGATATCTAGGCGATGGTCGCGGAGGAATGTGGCGATCTCATCACGTTGGCCGTTCAGGCTCTCAGCATTAAAGGTCCCTATCCTAAGAGAAGTCGGTTTGAACCTACTGCGGGGAGACTTATCCATAATAATCTAGATAAGGGAGGTTCTTTAGGGCGCGATCGTATCTGGATACCTTTTGTAGACTTCCATTAGTAGTCTCCAGTCACCTTTGCATGCTACTGTTTCGTCACGCATCTGGTGAGCACGCGGGCTATTGAATATAGCGAAGGTGCTACCTAGGACGAAAATTGGTTCGGTGGGGTCGAAGTCCGGGGGCAATGGCGCGCTTGCCACTGGGGGGGGCGGGGGGGTAGCCGTAAAATTGAAATACGCGGGGGGAGCGGGGGGCGCCCTGGCTGGAGCGGGCGGGCGCCTGGGGTCCCGAGGGTGAGGACGGCCTGGGAGCGCACTGCGGGGCGCTGGCTGTGGGGCCGTCTGAGATGCGGGTATGGGGGGTGATGGCATGGCGGGCAATGCCATCAGGGGTGGGATGACCTGAGAAGCAGGTACTTGAGAAGGCCTCAGAGCCGGGAAGTACGCTTGGTGATTAAGCGCATTCCAGGGGCTGGGGCGTTGGGGTCGGAGTGAGGCAGGGAGGTCAGTGGCGAGAGATGGGCTCTCTCGCTGCTGTTTGTTGATGGCCCGTTTGGCCAGCTTGGGGGCTGACGACTTGGGGGCCTTAGGGCATCCGCGGTAGTTGGCGGGATGGCCGGATTCGCCGCATAGAACGCAGCTAGGGGGTTCGGTGCACAATGTGCGGTCCTTCGGTCGAGGGCAGTCAGTGGTGCCGTGGTCACCCAGGCACTTGACGCAGCGTGGCTTACCGAAGCAATTCCTCTGTGCGTGGCCGTACAGTTGGCATCGGTGGCACTGAGAAAGCACGCCAAGTTTGGCAGGCTTCTCAATGCGGATGCCAGAGAGGTTGCAGATCTTGGAGAGCTTGTGGATTGGGTGATGCCCATCCACGCGGTCGCATATTACGAGCACCATGTTATATGGTGCCGAGCTAGTGCAACCGCCAACCTTACGGTGCATGCGGTGCACTTCAATGACGGGTATGTTTTGAGCGACTAAGTCGTCTTTAATCTCCTGAATGGAGATTTCTACCGGGACATTCTTGACTACTGCTCGGACTGGGATGTCCTCTTGCAGCGAATGGGTGTGGTAGAGGATGCTCCTATCCCGGAGGAGCTTTGTGATGGCGCGGTAATCGCTTGAAGTTGGACATTGGACTTTAATGCCAACTTCTACCGCACGAGCGTTTGTATAATTGATTTTACGCTCGTTTAGGGTTTTGGATAACTCTGTCCATATTCCCTTTTCATGTATGAAAATGGGAGGAGGACGGACCGATTTAGGGGCGTCTGCCGGGGTGGCGGATTGGGACGAGGGGGCAGCCGGGGTGGCTGAGGCCAAGGGGCTGTGCGGACGACTCTGTGAAGAGCCTACAGCCAAATTAGGGGAGCGCGAGCCTTGGGTCGCTGGCTTCTTGGCGAAGCTGCTAGCGGGGGCTTTTCCCTTCTTCCTCTTCCCCTTTCCGACGATTTGATAATCGTCTTCAGAGGAGGAGGTGGGTGACGTTGTTTCGGAGCAATCCGAATCATGAGAGGCGGAGGTCGCCTCATTGTCCGAGATGTTGGTGTCCATCTCTTCTATCGGGGAGGGTGGCGCCCCGCGCACCGAGAGGGGATATTTATACGCGGCGCAGTTTAGCGCCCGCAAGGAAAGCGATCTACAACTGCGACCCGCGCGCCACCGCACGTATTATTTAGCAACTACATTTTGTAAATACATATTAGGAAATCCACTACGTGTACCTATGTATTTAGCTTTAAGACCTGTACATATTTCTGTTTAATTTGAGCTATCCTAGTCTTGATTATACCTAAGTTCATAACTACATCTGGAGTATCATTTACACTACCTAAGCGCTACAATAGCAATGGTACGCCAGAATGCCTTAAAATTGCTTTTCTGTTTACGCAGCATCTCTTCCAGTTTACTGATGTTACCTTGCGAAGTGTAACAAGCTGGAGACTTGGCCCTAACCTTGCTGGTTGATTGCTGTTGATTGTCTCCTGCATCTAGATCTGTTGATCCTGTCCCGTGCCCTTGACTCTTCTCCGCTTCGGCTGATTGCAATGATGGCTGTGGAGAGGTCGGTGTTACGACAATCTTGGGATCGGTCATGGTGACCTTGTACTGCTGAATGTATTTTTATTTATTTATTAAAACTTTATGCACAATTAAAACTGTACAAAGGCGGACTTAATGCCTTAGGCATTTTCTACCAGTCTACCTTAGGGTGATGCAGAGATAATACACAGTAGGTGCAATAACCGAAAAAAAAAGACTAGAAATTATTTATAACTAAAATATATAAGAATAAAATAAATACATACATACATACATATAGTAAAATATATAAAGTTAAGAGAGATAAGAAAAACGACAAAAACCTAGTTTTGAGACAAATCTGCCAACTCCTTGCGAATATGCTCTCGAGCCTTCACTTTGAAACTGAAACGACTAGTCAACGTCCTGATACTCTGAGGGAGCGCATTCCAAAGGAAGACCGCTTGGACAGAAAAGGAAGATTTTATAAAGCCAGATCGGTGAGAAGGACAGCGTAGAAGACAATTATTGGAAGAACGAAGATTTTTGCTGTGCGCAGAGCATAAATATTGAAAATGAGAAGTGAGATAAGAAGGAGAAGTGGGTTTGTGAAGAAGGGAAAACAGTGTTGTCAAAGCCCTCAATGCTCTGCGCTGCCGGATGGGTAGCCACTTTAACAGCGAACGATGTGCAGAAACATGATCATACTTGCGGAGATTGAAGACGAATCGAATGCAGTTATTAAGAAGTCGGTCAAGTTTATTGAGCAGATCAGCATTCAGGTCATAGTAGCACACATCACCATAGTCAATCATGGGGAAGATTAGGGACTGTACAAGCATTGCCTTGATGTGTGAAGGGAGAATATTTTTCAGCCGGTAGAGCGACCGCAACGTTCCAGTAACTTTCTTGCTCACAATCGCAACCTGCTTACGCCAGTCAAGGCAAGTGTCAACGTGCAAACCCAGATCCTTGACGTCAGAGCTAAACGGAATTACTGTGCCGTCAAAGGTAACCGGTGGTACCGTTAAACCATTCAGCCTCCTCAGGCTGTGGGGGCTCCCTATAATTATAGCCTGGCACTTGGTTGGGTTAACCGCCACACCGAAACGATCGGACCAGTTTTTAACAACGCGCAAATCCCGATTCAGCTCCTCGATCGCACCGGATAGGCTGTCAACACCTGCCTGACAGTAAAGCTGTAAGTCATCAGCGTAGAGATGATACGCACACTGAAGCTCGGTAGTTATGAGATCAATAAAAATAGAAAATAAAAGTGGAGATAAAATACCGCCTTGAGGGACGCCAGCTTCAAGATCGCACCAACTGGAGTTACACTCACCAGCAAGAACCGACTGCTGACGCCCCTGAAGATAGGAGGAAAACCATTCCAACGCCTCGGGAGAGACCATGAGATAGGAGAGGACGGATAAAAGGACTTCGTGACTGACGGTATTGAAAGCATTTGAGAAATCGATCAACACTAAGACCGTAACTTTAGTGTCTTCCATTCCTCGCCTTATATCGTCAGTCACTTTAAGGAGAGCAGAAACAGTACTGTGCCCAGGCCTGAATCCGGATTGAAATGGACTGATGAGGGAATTTTTGTGAATGAAGTAGGAGAATTGCTTGTGTACACAGGCCTCGAGCACTTTGGATAAAAAGGGAAGGATGGAAATTGGACGAAAGTGAACGGGATGTGTGGGGTTAGGGATCTTAGGTAGTGGACGAACATGGGCTTTCCGCCACAGGGAAGGGAAAACACCGGAGTAAAGGGAAAAGTTAACTATATGGGAGATAGCAGGAAGGAGCTGATCAACAACTGCCACGATCATGTGTCGACTGATGTTATCACAGCCCACGGCCTTAGATTTAATGGATAGGATAATCTTTTTGATCTCTCCCGGATCGATTGGGGTGAAGGCAAAGGGAGTAATATTGGGTCGCGTCAGACCAGCAAGGTAGTCGAGAGTTTGACATTTGGTTAGACTATCAAGGGTGGGAACAGTGGAGAAATGACGATTTAGATCGTCTAAGCCAAATGTGTTAGGAAGGTCTGAATGCCGCGACCTGCCGATACCTAGAGTTCCAAGGAATTTCCAGATATCAGCAGGAGAAGCAGAAGTGATATTATCAAGAATGTGGCGGCGTTTAGCGTTGCGTATCATCTGATTACACCGATTACGAGCAGCCTTGAAGAGTGTCCAATTATCTTCCGACCGATCTTTCTTAAACCTCCGAAACGCACGGTCCCTACGTCGCATTGCCATCCGAACTCCCCTATTCATCCATGGTGCAGGTGGACGCTTCAGCTTGACTCTCCTAATAGGAGCGTGGGTGTCGTACAGCTTAACAACAACATTATTAAAATAAGTAAGTTTATCGTCGACTGTAGTGGCTTCCTCTAGGGGTGTCCAGTCAATATTGGAAGCGTCCTGCGAAAGCCTTTCACTATTCATACGCGCAAAGGCACGCCTGTACT
Organism: Xestia ashworthii; assembly: GCA_950022955.1. Classification (NCBI taxonomy): domain Eukaryota; kingdom Metazoa; phylum Arthropoda; class Insecta; order Lepidoptera; family Noctuidae; genus Xestia; species Xestia ashworthii. Next base: position 239,352 of record OX465549.1, on the reverse strand, counting down.
GATATGTAGGTTTGGGTTTAGGAGGTTTAAGGACATAGGACAGGAAAATGAGGTCATGATGGGAAAAACCAGGAGCGTCAAGTTGACCATGTGAGGAGACTAGGGAAGGATTAGAGGTGAGGATCAAGTCGAGCCAAGTATCATCACCAGCAGCGTTGTGATGAGTTGGTTGGAGAGGTAACAGATGCAGACTAGCTGACTCAACCAGATGGAGAAGTTTACGGGATCGATGGGAGTTGTGGGCAAGGAGATTGGTGTTGAAATCTCCCATGACGATGTGATGTGCATACTCTGAACCCAAAGATTCTAGAACCGTTTCTAATTCGGTGAAATAATCAAGTGACGGGGGACAATACACAACACCGAGAACGGCTTTTGATCCTTTGACACAAACCTCCACAAAAAGAAACTCAGCCGAATCGTTACAGGAAGAAGTAGAAATAATTTTAAATGGAAAGTCTGCACGGAGATATATAGCTACCCCACCCCCTCTCCTACCAACTCTGTCATTCCGTAACAGAACGAATCCTGGGAGAGGGTACGTGGTGGATAAAAGTTCTGGTTTCAGCCAAGTTTCAGATATCAGGACGGCGTGGACGTTATTATTCGAGAAAGTTTCAAAGAGCTCATTGTAATGGCTTGGAATGCTTTGAGCATTTATATGACAAGCATTAAACAGTCCGCCAGTATGTTGATAGAATTTATGACGTAATACTTCACCAAGTGTTTCAGTAACAGAGCAAAAGCTATCATCACCAGAAGAGGCAGTCGATTCGTTGGCAGAGAAAAAGGAATCGTTATCAGAAAAAGTTGTCATAGTAGATTTTTTAAACAATAAAAACAGATATAAATAAAAATTAAAATAAATAATATCATAAAAAGATATTGGTACACGCAATACTGGTAGGACGCTTGCATCTCTGCACCACCCGCCAGCTAACATCAACATTATGGACAGTGAACACAATATTAAAATAGTACGAAAAAAAGAATCGTTCCGTCAACACAAAAGAATTAAAGATAGCGTAATCGGAACGCACCCTAGAAGCATTGTTTCAACACACATTTTATTTAGTGATTATATACTCTGTGGTGAACGTATCCGAACTTAGTAAACGTCAATGTGACGTTTACTGTGAGTGAAAATACGACCTGTCAAAGAACATACAAAAATGCAAAGTAAAAAGATGGTAAAAGGAGAAACAAAATAAAATTAAGTGACAATACAAGCCCTGTTGAGGGTAAAATTGCAAGAGTCTAAGTTACTTGTAAATTGTGAGCTCAGGGTCGTGCGAGTAGAGATAATAAAGACTAATACTGTACTACAATGCAAAATTACTAGTTCAAATCATAACAAGGTTAATCTATACAAACAATGGAAGATAGCAAAATAAAAGGTAAGAAATAACTAATTACTAAATGGGTGAATAGGTGTCTATTGCGAGAATACTGTATATAATAAAAATTGAGAATGATACCATAACTAACGCGTCTTGTTTTCCAGGCCATCTCCAGACGTTGGGACCCGGGGATACCTCACCAGCAGCGGGCTCAGTTCTTCGAAAGAAGTCACCTTATGTTTCTTCCCATCGGGGGCTTTAATAACGATGACACCGTCCTGAGTCCAACACGACCGCATAGTGAAGTGGTGCCGCGCCTTCCCAAAGATGGACTGTCGGGTCTTAGTCAAGAATTCCTTGACGGAGATGGATGACCCCTTTAGCCCTGTCTTCGCTCTCCAGACCGCAGACCTGTCATCATAGCTCGAGAACTTCACTAGAATGGGCCTATGGTTATCCTTTTTGGCCAAGCCGAGTCTGTGGCAGACCTTTATGGAGGATGCAGTGATCGTTTTAAGTGACAGCTTCTTACTTAACACGTCCAGGAGTACTGAGCTGCTGACTTCTCCTTCAACCTCAGGGATGCCCTGGAAAATGAGTGCCTTTCGCCGGTGCCTGGTCTCCAACCCGTCAACCTGTCTGGCACACTCACTTATCTGCTTCCTGAGGAGACTCAGCATGTTGGAGATCAGCTCCCTGAAGGCGCGAAACTCCTCGGCTACCCTCGCCACAGTGTCCTTGGCAGGTTGTGCACACTGGATCTGCGCTTCCAACTCACTCATCTTCCGGTTGAAGCTATCCTCAAGGGTCCTCTGTGCAGATATGATCTCTTCAAATTGGGACATTGTGCTAGTTCTATTGTCCACTTGTGTTCGGTGAAAGTGAAAATACTGTAGTGAGGTGATGAGCTGGCAGGTGGTGTAAAATTATTCTTAGAGTCACATAAACGTGCTGCAAACGTGAGTACCTGCTGCGTTTATGCTATACACTGTTAATATATAAAGAATTATTGGAGATACTGCTAATTATTATTTTTAACATAAAACCAATACTGGAGATACGTCTGTCTTTTTTTTACACCTACCCGCGAAAAAAGTGAATGTAACCCGTGAATGTACGCACGTGCCTCGTTGTAAAACTGCCTAGTTTTCTGATGATAATTTTCTGAAAAATAGCTGTAGTCACGCGCTTCGATTCTCCTAACTTAGTATGATTGGACTGGAACTCTTCCCAATATTTATCGAGAAGCTCTAAACGTTTCTTGACGTAAGTAGAGGTTTTTCTTTCAGCTCCATCCTTCTTAAAATTGCGCAAAAGCTGCTCTAAGCCTTGCATAATCTGATTCTGATTTTCGAGTAGGTCCTCCATCTCGGAGATGCTGAAGTAGCTCTAGTTATACTAAGCTTGATAAATGATAATTGAAATTTGAATGCTGATGATGCTGTATGCTGATGTGGTCGTTTGTATGCTGATGCAACAACCACGTGATACGTGCTTCTAACCTCGTTGGCGACTGCACACGCAGAACTTAGACCAGCCGCTTCGCTGTTGCGTTGATGGGTCTTTTTCAAAAAAAATGTTCATAAGAAAATTGCGTGTCCTACGACTTTAAGCCTCTATTCTTCAGGCAAATGCAGTTCAAAGTTAGAGTTTTAACCAGAAAACGACAAAATACGTTCAAAATTTATTATTAACATGTTCAGAAGTACGAAAATCTGTGTAATATTGATTAAATTAATCATTATCAGGAAGATGAAAGATGATTTTTGACGTGTCCCACGCAGGTTTTGTAAAGTTCCGAACGTAAAATATCACTGTTATCCGACCTTTTGTTCAGTAATTTTATGTAATTTGGCAGGATTATATGATCTAAATTGAATAATAAACTTAATTCATAAGGCACTAGAGTACAAATTATTTAAAATACACGTTTTATCTTGTCCCTCAAAATAACGATAGTGGAAAATTCCATATACGCGACACTGGTTTACTGATTTTGAGTAGAAAATTGAATGAACTAAGAGTATTTTTTTAGTGTTGACAACCTTTTAGAACGCAAATGTCCGCCATATTTGTTAAATGACAGCAGTTTGGTCAAACAGTGAGAGTGAGCGGTCGGGCGTCACGAAGTCCTGTTCACATTTTCCACTACGAACTTGATTTTATTAAGCAAGTAATGTTTGTCTGACTTATAACGATTCATAGATAATTAGTAAAAAGTGTCTTTAATCGGAATTAAGTGGAACATTTCGTTAAATTACATTTTAACCGTTGATTTCTTGAGTTTGTTTTTGTGAAGCCATCATACGTCACGTCCATTACGTTACGTATTGTACTAGCGGAACGCCAAATGTGACGTAGTGGAATTCTAAAGCATGGTTTACACATGTCGATATAGTTTTTAGAATCAAAACAGTTTTAAATAAAAATAAAAAAAATTAAGTTGTTGAGAGATTGATTGATTATTTTTTGTGAAAAGTAATTGAGTAAAGCAGTAAAGCATTAAGGTTTAAATAATTGAATCGATCGGATAGTTACAGATTTTTGTAATAATCACTATTTTTGATAGTTAAATCGTAATATATGCAGCTTTAGACTATTTTTTTTAACCAGACTGGCGTTGACGTCAGCGGAGCGGTATAAAAGAGCGGACCCAGTAAAGAACGAACTTCATAAAAACAAGGAACTTTAAAGACTGAAGAAGTATTTTAAGAAGATAAACGAACTAACTGAAGAAGAAAAAGATACATATTAATAGGGAAACGTAATGCGTCATCGAGAACATTTCCTTGTCATGTTTGTAAAACTCGCCAAAGTTTCACATATGTGTTAGGAATTCCTCAAAATGTTATTTTAGAGTGTTTTATATGACTTGATTTGATTGTACTACGTTTCAAAATCAAAATCAAAATATTTTATTTCACATACTTAGGCCTAGATGGGCACTTATAAAACGTCGAAAAAGGTGCACGGTTTTGAAGTTGATTAATTCTAAGTAATGTAAACTGTGCCTTAGAATTCCTAAACGTGACGATTTGTTCTATTAACGTCACTTGTCCTACTTTCATGGTGATATTTAGATTTAATTTAAAAATATTCTCATATGATTACTACTCTGACTTTAAATTGTTTCTAATAATATTATTTAAAAGTTTTATGAATCATATTATTTTATCATATTTTATAGAAAAATGGCAAAGTAGAGGCTTTACTGTGCAATGAAACGTGCTATAAAGTAACGTAGAGGAATAGTTTTCGTAGAAAAAACGTTGATTTTATTTAAATTACTAATTATAAGTTTATGATTTTGAAGGCTGTTCTTGTTAAAACATATTACAATAAAAAATAATCTTATTTGATTTACCACTGAGTTTTAATACCAATCTAAACTTTGTGACGTAACGGAACTTTTTAGTTACCATCCCTCCTTAAAATATGTATTTCTCGTTAAATTAGCAACATATCATATTATGTTATATTTTTTTTTAAACATGATATAACTCGTTAGCCGATAACTTGTTTAATTTCAATATTGTTAATTTCTTTCTGGGTGGAATTCCGTTACGCAACGAACATTTTTTTTGAAAACCACCCTGATAATGAAAGCTCACTCACCGGTATCTGCTGCTTTGTTACCTGGTGGTTGCTACTGATATATCCACCCACTGATTCGGCGGAATGTTCACACGCACTTCGTAAAACACGTGGTGGGTCCCGCCAATGCGGTGGCTCGAAGGACCATAAAGTTGTACGGGACAACTATAATGATAAGTTGTGATAGATTTAATATGATTTTATTGATATAATGCTATAGCTAATTTGATACAGTGATCACTTACAATAGAATGATTTTAGGATATCGAAATGCTACGATATTATGATAATGAGTACACGCGGCGAAGACCGAACGCGAACTAAAGTAAATTGCGCACGCGGTACAAAACTGCTTATTTAACGTAAAAAGATATATGAATTGTACGGGTGGACCGTACAAATAGCATGGCTTACTCAAAAACAACATTTAAATATGCGTCGTTAGATTACACGCTGTCACAGAATGCGTAAGGAAAATATAGATTCACAGCTCGTCCCCCGTAGGTGATAGCGTGATAATATGTATCCTATTTGTTGACCCGACCTCTTAGTAATATTCATGCAAAATTTGAAGTAAATCCATGCAGTACTTTTTGAGTTTAGCCCGGACATACATACAGACAAACAGACAAAAATTCCAAAAACTATATTTTTGGCTTCGATATCGATTGTAGATCACGCCCCACACGCCCCGCCACGCACGTATTCTTTTAAAAAAATATTCAATGTACCAGTTTTGACTTTCCTACGATTTTATTATATGTATATAGATAAGAATTGAACCAAGAAGTTTCACATTAAGTACGAGAATAAATAATCTGATTGAATTCACAGATTTTCAAAAAAATGTATACCTACTTAATAAGTCAGAAAATGGCCCTTACACAAAAAAGATACCAATCGTTCCTGTTTCTATTATACCCATCAATTTTTTTTATCGGACCAACCCTTGTTGGAGGACTTAAAAAGTTTGTCCCTCTTTAAAAATGAACAGTTTTAAAGTAATTTCTCCCTCTCCATTATCTCAGAATCCAATGTATTTAAAGTTCGTAGTAAATAATGGTTAAGTTCCGAGTATGAATGTGAATGGCTAATAGAGTAAGGGAGATCAACCTGTTAAAGCAAATGTATAATGTAATTGGTAATTAGGTCGATGTTACTATTAATGACGGCTAATGGAAGATTCAAAGTTAGTTTTTAATTATAGGTACATGATATGAGGTAGCAAGGTTTATGGCGTTATCGATCCATGTTATAAACGTAACAGGTACTTGGCGCGGCATCGTTTGATCCGGTGCAGCCAGCCGAGCGAGGCAGCCGAGCGACCGGCGGCGGCCGCATGGCGGACGTCACGTGAGGGCCGCCATGCGCGCGCTGCTGCCGCTGCTGGCCGCCCTCACCGCCGCCTCGCCCGCGCCCCCCGCACCCACCGCTACTCTCGTGCTCGTGCTGCGCGCCGCCTGCGACGCGCCGCTGCGAGCCGCCTTCGACGAGGCGCGCTTGTTCCGCCACGAGCCGGCGCGCTTCCTCTTCGAGCGCTACCGCGTGCGACTTCTGAGCTACGAAGGTGAGGAGGTGCGATAATCTGAAATGAGCATAGCTCTAGGTCATGGCTTTTAGTACAGATCCATAGTATTGTTGTCGATTAGACACTTGCGGACCTGAATGGAGGGTGTCGGTGACGCTGCGCGCGCTCGCAGCGCTGAGCGAGGGCGGCTCGGTGCTGAGCGTGGGCTGCCTTGGCGCGGACGTGTGCGGCGCACTGTCGGCAGCGGCGCGCGTGCTGCGGCGCGGGCGGCCGGCAGCATGCGAGGCTGCAGAAGCGCGCGGCGCGGCGGTGGCGCAGCTGGCGGTGCGCCTGCGCTGGCGCCGCGCTTTGCTGCCACCGGCTGAGCCACGCTCTGAGTGCGGCGCTGCGCTGCGCGAGGTGGCGCGTTCGCTTGGGGCCGCTGGCCTGGCCGTGCGCCGAGCGCCTCTCTCGCCCGACGAATATGCGCGCCAACCTGATGGTTAGTCAAATTCAAGAGCTTGAGTCCGCTGTTAGGTAGACAGTGTTCTGTTGCGAACAATTTTAAACAATATCCTTACTTCGTTTCAGTTGTGATCTTGTGTGCCTCCCGCGGAGCCGGCGCCGCGGTTTCAGCGGGAGTGACGCGCGGGGCGGGGGGTGCGGGGCCGCTGGCGCTGCTGCTGCACGTGGAGGAGTGCCTCCCCGCACCCCGCGACGCGCTCCCCTCGCTTTTTTCTGCGCCGAACAAAACTAATGACGCTTCCCGAATAAGCAATATCAATTTAGTTGTAAGCAAATCGCTGAACGCGAAAATTAAAAGACAAACGTCCTATCAGCTACCAACTGGTGAAGTAAGTCGAAATCTGTCAGACAGATATGATACAACGCAACATAAGAAATATATTTCCAAAATAGACTCCGTCCGAGTAAATTCAACGCTTGATAGTCATAAGGAATACCAAGTCCAGGCTTTAGAGTACAAATACGGAACTCCAGCTACTAAATCGGTGCATTCTGACTACGAAAACGTGAGTCAACCCGGGCGCCAACAGACTCGTGTGGTTCGCTCTGATTCCAGAACGAACCGGATCGATTCATTTTTGCCTTCGATTGAAATTGGGTTTTTTCAACGCCTGCTACTGCTTACTGACGAGCAGCTTCAGGAGCACTCCCACGCGGATTATATAGCCATATATGATCAAATAATCGAAGCGGCCCAGATCGAATCGAAGTCTGAACACACTCGAATCGAATTAATCGGAATAGATTTTCATTTATATGAAAGATCAAATGGGACATCATCTTCTTGGAAGCATGCAGCCGTGCTCGCGACGACTTGCTCTCGGTCCCTTGACCGGATGGACGAGCGCGACAGCCGCGTACGGCTGGCCAACGTGACAGCGGCGCTGAACAGCTGGGAGGCGGGCGCTATGGGGGGCTCGAGGGGCGCGGGGGGCGCGGCGCCACGTGAGCCCAGTGGCGCCGCCGCGCTGTCGGCCCTGGTGGCGTGCGGCGCGCTGGCACTAGCCACCAGCTCGGCGCTGCTGCTGCGCTGGGCCGCCACGCACCGCCGCCGCCGCCGCCGCCGCCGCGACGCCGTGCTGGCACCTTTGGACTTCTTGTTCCCGGTGGACGAGCAGCGCCGCGTGGGCGAGGGCATGGAGACCATGCTGTCGTGCTGGCTGCAGCAGCTGCACGAGTTCGGCGGGCCCGAGCTGGAGCGCCCTGACTTGCTGAAGCAGCCACCGTGTGTACCGGCCCGCGCGCCCTCCGCACCCTCCTCCACCTGCAGCGTCAACCGAGTCGCCGTTGACCGCCGCATCCGATACAAGGTACTATAGGTACAACCCCTCTATCGGATGAACTCTATACTTTCGTTCAGTGATTGATACCGTCCATAACGTGAGGTTTGTTTCAGGGGGACGTGGTGCACGTTAAATACTTGCCGGCGACGGCGGGGCTCGAGCTCAAGCGCAAGGCGACTGATGTGTTACTCGTTATGCAGAATCTGCGTCACGAAAACTTAAATCCGTTCATTGGTAAACTATACACAATATTTACTAATAATAATCCTGGAAGATGAGTAAAATACGTGCCTTCATTGGATCTCGTTTATTACTGGTCAATCAAAGAGCACAATCGTTCATATAGGTCTTAATATATGAATTACACGCACACATACATAAGCCTTTTTTTTTTTTTTTTTTTTTTGGGATGGGAAATCATCAAATGACTTCTCCCACTCTGGGCGGAGCGGGAGGGAGTGTCAGACTCTTACTGACTAAAACCCATCCATGTTCCTTCCTCGCCCTTTACGTTCCGGGGCCGCGGTATCTCTTTCGAACAGTCCCGCAACCCCGGCAGGCTTCGGCCCTTGCGGGCCCCTCTCTGCTGCTGACATGTCTCTTTGAGGCGCGCGTGGAACACGAACGCGCCGTCGACACGGCCTGTCGTCACTAGACGGACGGACGGCTAGCTAGCCCATAGCTAACCGTCCACAGGCCCGCATCTACGGTGGCCGGTAGCCACCACGTGGCCCCCGACGCCCGGTGCGTCTCCCACGGCGGCCGGGAAGAGAGGCTCTCTCCCTCTCTCGTTCCGCCACCTCCTTCGCTAGCAACACATACATAAGCCTTACACAACAAAAATTCCCATTACATCATCATCTGCCTGCCTTTTCCCAACTATATTGGGGTCGGCTTCCAGTCTAACCGGATGTAGCTGAATACCAGTATTTTACATGGAGCGAACTCCGATCGCGATCTGACCTCCACAACCCAGATAATACTGGGAAATACGATACCACTTGGTAAGACTGGTTGTCAGACTTTTTGGGCCACATTCTACCTGTAACGACTGCCAAAGATGAACAAATGACAGCCGGGACCAACAGCTTAACGTGCTTTCGGAGGCAAGGAGGAAAATCGGTATGTAAGGAAGGTCTCCCATCCACAGACCAACTTCGGCAAGCACGGCTTAATCTAAAGATTGGCCCGAGTGGCTGTTCTCATTTAGTCACGAGCTCCTAAACAATATATTTGTAATTTTGAGAAGAGTGAAACGAGTATGTGCACCGGGCAGGATGCCTGTGCGAGCTCCGGCCGGCGTTGGTGTGGGAGCACTGCTGGCGCGGCTCCCTGGAGGACGTGCTGCGCGCCGACGACATCAAGCTGGACTGGACGTTCCGCCTGTCGCTGCTCACGGACCTGGTGAAGGGCATGCGCTACCTGCACGCGTCGCCACTGCGCGTGCACGGCCGCCTGTCCTCGCGCAACTGCGTGGTGGACTCGCGCTGGGTGTTGCGCCTCACCGACTACGGCCTGCCCGCACTGTTCCACGCCCAGGCGCTGCCGCAGCCCATCCGCACCGCCAGAGGTCACCCACTCACGCCACACACACTCATCACACTTAACTATATCCAATTAGAAGGACCCTTAAGAAGTACAAGCACCGGCCGCAGTGCGGTGCCATCACTGTGCTTTGTGTGTTTAAATTTATTTCTGCTGAGAGCGTAAAAAGCAACAAATGCATGCACTAAAGTTACTGTACTAGTGCACGCATTTGTTTCTGGTATGGTTGTCCTCTTACCTTCAGGAATGTCAGCAGTATGTACGTCGTATTGAGGGTTCCTCATCATGTTGGTGTAATTTGAAAACGTTTTCCATGTTTACTAGCCTCGTAACTTCCGAGCTCCAGGGTGTCCAACTCAGTCTAAAGTTCTCATCAAGGTGCATGAAATGAGCCCAATTTCAATATAGCTGCTGTAAACTGTTGAGGACCTCTTGCGACTGACGTCCGTGTCCAACGTCAGACCATCGATGACAGTCATACTCCAGCTAGTTCTACAATTCTTGTCAAAGTGTAAGAAATGAGCCCAATCACGATATTTTAAAATTTTAAATGGGACCAAAAAAAGAACACTGCAATAAATTGTGTTGAATTGTAAAACTGGTTGGCTGGTCCGCAACTCCACGTCCAAAGCGCTTAATATGCTAGCGGAAAACGAATTCGGAAAACTACAAATTTTGGGGTAATTCTTTTTAGTTTCTGTTTACGATGTGTCCCTCTCCCTATTCACTGAATTGAAGGTGTTTTTATATCAACTTTCAGGATGACCCTCAGATTCAGCCAGAATTAAGTTAGGTCGACAAAGTATGTACGTCAACCTCGTAGCCTTTAGAGCCGCATTCAAGTTGCAGGACTGATTTTTTTCTGAAACTGCCTCACCATAAAATTTATAGCAAATCTTGGCTGCCAGACGACGATAGGTAGTTCCAACGGCAATGAGTCGATTGCCACCATCCTTTTTTCGCAGGAAACCTACATTAGCCCCGTACAGAAAGTCGGTGATGGACTCGTTCGCCTTGCCGGAGAGCACAAGGTTAATCAGAGCCGTAAGCTTCTTAAAGAGCAACTCACCAGCCTCCCGGGCAACTGAACATTTTTTTTTTTTTTTGTAATTAGTTTTCTGTCTGGGGGTCCGCGCTCTTATTTACATTTTATTTATTGTTTGATTGATTTAAAAGAAAAAATTAAAACTACGATCGTGCTCCATCATTGGACACGTTACACTAAACTAAGCACTTAAGGCGCTACCCTAGGCAAAATTAGCAACTCTATTTGTGGTGATTCAAACTTCGTTTGAAATACTATTAGAATAAAGTTCTAATCAGCTTGCACTACAAAGTGGTTTTTACGTCAGTCACTGCGGGTCGAATAGTGCGAAATTAGTGATTTTTATTCTTTATAAAATCAAATTTCCGTCTTTTGAAAAAAAAAAACTAGCATTATGTTCATTATTAAATTGTCTATCCATTAGTATAAGAAGCAAATCAAAATAATCTTAACTTTACGAGAAGAAGCATGTTATAAATATTCTTTTCTCATTTTTGTGGTTTCATTGTGAGGGGATTTATTACACATTATGAGACTTAAAATAAAAAATAAAACTACCACTTTGCAGTCTAAGAATATGTAGAAATTTAATGTATTTTTATTACTTGGTATTTCTTTTGGATAAAGAGGAGTTGGCTCCAAAAAACTGCACAAAAAACGGCTTTTGCTTGGGGTAGCGCCTTAAGAGGCCGTCCTATGTAGTTTTGATGATATTGAATGAACTTTATCTCGAAATCCAAATGACCTAAGAGTTCACAATTTGGACACCATTAACTTGGACTTATAATCTTTAGTTCTGCCGAAGCAAAACACAACTGGATAAAAAAAAATCGATAGAAAAAAAACATTCTAAAACATGTTGCTTTGCACATATTTTGAGTTAGATCTCTGAAACCTTATGGAATTTAATGATGATTTTTAGCCCAATAGATAGGTAACATTATTATCTCAAATCCTGCCGTAAAAAAATCTTATTTTTCTACGTCGTTTTCTCGTAATTAACACACACAATAGAAATGGTACACAGTACAAATAGGCAATTAAGTAAACAAAAGACAACAATTAAGTTGGCAACAATATAGTTAGGCGAACAGACCGTTGAAGGTCACAGTTCGTACAGTGGCAAAGCCACCCAATTACAAAGTGTATCCTGCTCGCAATCAGCAAGCTAGGTAATACAGCTATTGTAAATATACAGCAGCGCTGTACCAAATAAACCGACAGTTTTGTCGGGAGCTGGGGAGCTCTGTATTGAGTCGAATCCGAAGATCGACTGAGGAGCCCACCAAGTGCTCGCTCTTTTATACGCTATGTCCCACATTGCATTCCCTCCACAACTCTGTCCGTTGACACACGGAAGTGCGTCACGTGTTTATTTGATACAAACACGAGCTAAATCTAACAAGAATTACATCACAAAGTAATCAAATAATACGATAACAATTGTCGTAAATAAACAATAGTGAATTTCACAAAGTAAATCATTTTAAAATTAAAGCATCAGTCAACATTTGTTTTGAACAAAACTACCCGTCACACTTATCGAAATAAGTTGCCAAAAATCAATTAATGCGTACACTTAAATACTTAGTAAATTATGATTCGATTTATAAGACAATAATTCATGGTAAAAATCACAAATTAATAACAAGAAAATCAACTCATACTAATATTTTCTGAATACCCACAATTGTATTTGACAACTAACTCCGACATATGTATATTTTTTTTTGTCTTCATAACTGCATGGCAATGTGAGTCGACCGGCAGCAACCGTCGGCACCCGTTCACGGACATGACCTGCACATCCACGCCGCTTAGCTCAACCATTTTGTAGGGAACTTAGCGACCGGATGTGCAGCGCCACTATCGGCACTGTTTTTACGTGAGTATGACAGATGTCGTATTACTTATCCAAAAAAAAAAAAGTAATACAAATAACTCATTTTTTTTTTCTTCTTTCCTTCTATAATAGAGTTCTTTGTGGCCCATTAAAACTCTATTTATTTTATAATTCATTCATCGGTTCTTACACCATTATAAGATTTTTTTTTAATCTTTCTTTTTATCTGTTCCCATCAGATATCTCTAAGAAGTGCTTTTAGGTACAAGTTACCTAACCTTCGTATCAACTAACTCTACAAGTTAGTATGACTTGTTTCTTACTATCGACTCTAAAAGTTGATTGGAGCGGCTGATAACTCCATAAAAATAAGCCCTTATCATATATATCAACTAAAGTTGATTCGGAGCGGCTAATAACTCCATAAAAATAAGCCCTTATTATAATTATATCAACTAAAGTTGATTCGGAGCGGCTAACAACTCCATAAAAATAAGCCCTTGTAAAACTAATAAAAAAAATCTCTATATTTCATTTCATTATGGGTTTTAGACGAGAGCGGATTACAACTCCGAAAATAAGCCTTAAAGTTATTGACTTATCAGGTTGAGTAGTGATCATTGAATGTGAATCCTACCTGACCTAACTACGTAAGATGTCGGTGTGATTGAATGAAGTATGTACGTTTTGTGAATGCTGTTATACTTTAACCTTATAAAAATTTTTGTTCTAGACCAAAAATTTTCTCGGGGTCGATGGGGAAATATAGTATTTTCATGTTTCAGACACTCTATACTTATGAGGAAATTTAGTATTTACACACTATAGGTACTTACACTTTTTACTATCATTCATATTCATTTTCCTTGTATATTCTTTTACATCTAAGTCGCGCTTTGGCAGTAACTATTTTAGCTCACGTTAGTTTTAATCTAGAACGATGTTTTAACATCGATTTTAGCTGAAATAAAAATAATTTTTCAATATTTACTTTTTTGACATTACGTCAATTGTCAAGCTGTCAGTTACTTTTCCTCTACTTTTAATTTTCTTACTGGCCTAGGCCTATGAAGGTTTCTTTTGATTTATATAATTTTATTTTATTTTATCAATATATTAGCTCAAATAATGTATTTTAGAGTTAATTACGATTGTTTACTAAATAACAGTATCTTATCTTACTTTTATAAAATTAATTAGCACGCTCACAGAATTCTTCGAGGAAGTTTTTTACTGAATAATACTGGTCGTTTTAAATACAGGCAACTCACATTTTTGATTTTAAAATCAAAATAATCTAGAGAGAATGAAAGAACTAAAATAAAACAACTGATGTGGAAAAACTGAACAAAAAAAGAATTTTTGGGTATAAAAGGGCATTCCTGACACATTTCAAGTCAGTCTACTACGGGATCCGAAGCAAGTTACTTTATAATATATCAAGTCACCGAATTCATGGTGAAGTTCGTCCTCTGGAGCTGTACCTTGGTGGCGCTGATGCTCTGACGCGCCCCAAGCCCTGGAGCTGACCAGGAAGCAGTACTCCACGCTCTCTACTGAGCTGGACCAGGAGGTTGGAGCAGTAGCTTGGTGGCGCTGACGCTCTGACGCGCCCCAAGCCCTGAAGCTGAATAGGAAGCTGTTCGCCTTCACAAACAAGCCCTGAAGCTGACCAAGAAGCTGTTCGCTTTCACAGAGTTGGACCAGGAGGTTGCTCAAGCCAACAAGTATTGTGACCTTCCTAACTTTTTTTTTTGTTTTTCTGTGAAGCGTGATAGGACTGAATTTTTTAATTAAATTAATTATTTGTATTACTTTTTTTTTTTTGGATAAGTAATACGACACAGACTCACCCTGCCATGCAGTTTTACATAATATATTTTTGGTAACAGAGTTGTTTGGGAGTGGGATGTATTGGCTTTGGGTTTTGGGGTTAGGATGGGGTTTTTTTTGTTAATTACGTCGTCTGATCAGGGACTTCGCTAGCCTGAGCAAAGCTTCCACAACGACTGCATCCCGATGCTGCATGGCCGTCTTCAGGTTGTACTCAAAGACCGTTTAAGTTGGCGCATCCATCGCTCTCTTTGCAAAGCGGCCAGTGGCGTCATCGGCGTCGTCGGTGTAATAGACGCAACTGACTGTATGTCTCGATACCGCCACTACCGCGTGGGAGATGCTGTCGTGGATTTGGAGTCTCCTAGACTTGGTGTTGATGATAATCACGCTGTCGAAGGTAAGACCCTGGGCCTCGTGGATGGTTAGCGTGCGCGACCCTTCGCCGGAGCCGTATCCCTGGCTGATGAGAAAAGCTTTCTCTTCTTGCGTATGAACCAGAATTGGGTGTTTTGGGCGGTGCTCGGTATTTGCGCTCCTGTGTAACCTTTCACGCTCAGTGAGTGGACCCGCGACAGCGACAGCTTGGAGGAGTATATACCGGAGTATATCTCGCTCAACGCAAATGCCACATCCATCGGATTGCGGTGTGTGCAGAGCAGCTCCTGGGTGATGCCAGCCACCAGATTTGGACGGGTATACCTTAACTCGAAAAGGTTCTCTCTGTCCAGAAATGGTAGCTGGTTTATGTCTCCGATGAGGACAACCTCGCTTGCTCCTGACAACTTGACTGCCATTACTATGGCCCCAAAATGGTTCATAAGAGCCTCGTCCACCGTTAGGCGGTAGCATTTTTCTTCTTTCTTGAACCCGTTGGCTAAGATTGAGGCCATAGTGCGCACCTTTGTCTTTACTCGGTCTCCTAAGCGGTGCGCGAGCTTCTCTCTGAGGTCTTTGGCAGCGTCGGTCGTCGTGGTGGCGACAACGTCATTCTCCTCATCGAAGTGTTTCACCACCCAGGTTGTCTTGCCGCAACCGGGAACTCCATTTACCCACCTGATATTGGGCACCATCCAATTTCCCTGAGATGCTGTGTTGTCTGGGATCCCCGAAATGGACTGTGCCATTTCAAGGATCTTATCGTCCAGCATGATCTTGGTACATTTGGCGGTAACCACTATCGGGTCGTCATTTGGTGTTCTGAATGTTATTTTTCCCACGCGTTCCGTTTCCTCCTCGTCAAGGGCCACAAAACCGTTCTTTGCGCTGTAGGCTGCCATGTACGACCCTGTCATTTCCCCTTTGATGACTTGGGATTTAACGTTGTCCTACACTGCTGCCTCTGCCTCCTTGAGTAGTACCTTTAGCAGTCCTTCTGTGTTCCTTTGAAAGGTCTGCAGGATCTTCCTGCATGTCATGAGGTTGACCTCTCTGGTCGCCCTCACGATTGCTAGGTACTCGAGGAAAGCGCTTTTCACGTGATCTGTGGTGCCCGAGTTCATTGCGAGGACAGGCGGGCTGACTTGCCCTTTGTCGGCTCTCGTTGGTGTAGGCTTCCGTTGGGTTGGTTCTGATGGTGACTTCCTGAAGAACCTCTCCACTGCCGCTTCTTGTTTCTCGGCCAGTGATGCGCGGCTGGGAGCCGTGCTTTCAGGAAAGTGCCGAAGGCTTTCAGGCGACTCCTCGACCTGGCTTGGTCCTCTGGGCTGGTGGGGGCACTCTGCTCCTTTGCAGCTTTTACGGCGGCTGCCTTCTGCTGAGCCCTCTCTGATCCGCTTTGTGTGGTCGTGCTAGTTGTGGAGCTCGTCGCGATGGCTGTTGGGTCTCTGGGGGCTTTCAGGAAACTTAAAGTTTCCCCTCTGTCCTCATAGACGACTACGTCATGTTGTTCCGAGGCTTTTAAATCAAATCAAAATCAAAATTATTTATTTCAATCCCTTTAGCTTTCGAAGCGGTCTGCGACGTCTCCTCTCTCTCCTCCGACCTCCATCGCGTCAACGCTTATTGTGCGAGCTGTGACTGGCACGTGTTCTCCGGCCTCCCTGATCTTTTGAAGCAATGAGCTTGCCTGAGCAAATGAAGTCTCCTCCTGCCACTCGAGTAGTGCGATCGTCTTTCCTTTGAATCGCACTAGACGGCATCGGTGGGTGGCTACTTCCACTTGAGGCAGTGCGGCGTACTTACTGCCTTTCATGCTCGTTTTGGTGGTGCTTCCGTTGATCAAGGCGGCAAGGCCTGGTGAGATAGCGATACGGGCTGCAGCTCGGCTTGAGCCTATGCAGAAGCTTATGCCTAGCTTTTCTGTGTCTCTGTTCATGAACAGAGCGACACCTCTCAGCCTGACACCTGGGACTCCATCTCCTCCACATGCCAGGAATTCCGTGATGGGCATGGCGCTGGGTGCTGGTTGTAGGCTAGCTTCGGCTGTTGCTGCTTCTACCGCTGGCACTGGCCGCTCGTTGGTGTTTCCGTGTGTGTCTCGTGTAATGGTGAGGCGTGTACGTGTTATGTTTTGTGTTGTTGTTGACTGTGTTGCAGTTGTTGTGGTTGTTGCTGTGGTCGGGACTGTTCGCCTAGCAGATGTTAGTCGGCTTCGACTTTGTGAGGTTGCGACCGTTTTGTTAGCCTCTGCTGCGACTATGGCGACTTTGCTTGCAAATGCCAAGAATGGTTTTCTGGTAGCCGGTCTCCCCATGATGGTGTGGAGTATGGACTGGCTCAGCTGGGTTTCGATCTTGACTTCCAGCTCCATTCTGTCGTGACTGAATCTGGGGCATTCAAAGAGTAGATGCCAGACGGTTTCGTCGCAGCTGGGGTCACAGACGCACGAGGGACTGTCTTTGTGGTGAAAGCGGTGGAGATAAGCAGAGAATCCTCCGTGTCCTGTTAGGACTTGTACATGGACCGGTGTGAGAGCTGCGTCTCTGAGTGTTCTTTTTGCCGCTAGGACGTCTGGGAAGAACACTTTCGTGACCGATCCTGTACTCGAGGATTCGTAGTGCATTTGCCACTTGAGTCACTTAAGATGCTTACGGATTCCGCACTGGATTCTCTTGCCATCCTCACAGCTCTGAAGAGAGCGTAAATTTCCGATTGGAAGACCGTGTTGTGGGGCTCCAGGCCAAAGGTGCTGGACTTGGACTTTTTTCCATTTTCCCACCAAGTTAGGGCAGCGCCGACTTTCCCCTATATCTTGCTGCCGTCGGTGTATATTTGGGGACCGATTACTTGATGAGTTTCCAGGGTCTCAGGAGTCAATTCCTCTAGGCGTGCAGAGTCTGTTGTTGTGAGTAGCGCTGGGTGGGGGTTTTGAGAGTGGTGCACGTTGCACTCCAGCTTGCGGCCCGGCGGTATGAACTCTTGGGAATGCCCCTTTTTGATCTTGAAAAGGGTTGCGGCCTCGATTACCCGGAGGTCTAGGGGGAGTTGGCCTGACAGAACAAGTGCCGATGTCAGAGACACCGTGCGGTATGCTTTGCAGATCGCGCATGCAAGCTGCTTGTAGATGTTTGCGGCCCTTTTACAGGTCACGGACACGTGCGCGTTGAAGGTGAGTTTGGCGTCTATTGTGAGACCCAGCAGCTTAACCTCTTTGACAAGGTTCAGCCGAGTGCCCGACATGTGGAGTACCGGATCATCGTATTTAAGCTTTCTCGTTAGCACCATCGCATTGGTCTTGTGCGCGGCGAAACGTAGCTTATTTTGGACGCCCCATTCCGATACTATGTCTAGCGTGTCATTGGCTGTTTGCTGTAGGGGACCGGTTGAAAAGTCCGAGAAGACAAGGACGACGTCGTCTGCGAAGGCTTGGCAGTATACTCCCATACTAGCCATTTTTTGGAGGAGTGAGTCTAGGATAACGTTCCAAAACGTCGGTCCGGCGATTGAGCCCTGGACGCATCCTTTCGTGGTACCCTTCTCACTAGTCGCTCTGGCGTAGTTGACCCTGATGTTCCGGTCTTCCAGGTATGAGGCGACGAGAGCGTATATGTTTTTGGGATAGTTTTTGACTACCATCTGTCTTTTGAGTGCTGACCACCACGCGTTATCGAAGGCCCCCTCTATGTCCAATGATATCAAAAGCACGATCTTTTTGGCTTTGATTTTGGCACGTAAGTGTCCTATTAGAGCATACAGGGCGTCCTCGGTACCGCGCTGAGGCATGAAACCGTATTGGTTCTTGTTCAGTGTTGGGAGGAAGTGCCACTGGAGTTGCCTACCAGGAGTTTTTCGACGATTTTTCCTAAGACCGGAAGCAGACCTATGGCCTGTAGGACTTTGGGCTGGTATAGTCGTCCTGGTTTGCGGAGTATGCACACGTGGGCGACCTTTCACTGCTTCGGGAAGTGTGACAGTGACAGGCACTTGTTGGCTATCGCTAGGAACCTCCCTGTCGCAGTTTATTGCCGCTGTGCAGATGTCTGCTGTTAATCCATCGGGGCCGGAAGCTTTTTTCGGGTTTTGGTTTTGGAGAACCATTTCCAGCTCCGCGGTTGTGAAGGGTGGATCGTCGGCAGACAGTCCTTGAGGGTTTTTTTCCTCCGCTAGCCTCCTGAGTGCTGTGTGGTATGGCTGTTCGGCATTCGTTGAGTCATCGGGGTAGAAGGTTTTTGCTAGAAGATTCGCGGATCGCTCTGGACTGAGCGTCTCGCCTGCGGCGTTTCTCAGGAGCGCATCGTCCTGTCTTCTGGCTGTCCTCCTTAGTACCCTGTAGATGCCATCCCACATGCTCTCTCGGTTCTGTTTCGAGCAGAACTCCTTCCAGTTTGTTGTGGCCGCTTCTGTTGCTGCTGTGGTGTATGTGTTCTTAGCCAGTACGTACTCTTGGATGGTGAACTGTCTCCGACTAGCGGCTGCGTTCCGGATCCTTCTCTTCTTTGTCAGCGCGTCTTTTTGGAGGCGGTCTAGAGAAGAAGTCCACCATGGGGGCTTGGCGTTGTGTTTGGGCAGCCCCAGCTTTGGTATCGCTTCCTCGCATGAACGGTGGATGTTGGCTACGTATAATGTGTTGAGAGACTCCAGATCCTCTGGGTTTGAGACGCCTGAGACTGTGGCTGGTGTTATGTTTTCCGCAAGGCTGGTTTTGAAGTGAGTGCTGAAGTCGGACCACTTTGCCTTCTTGGTGTTATAGATGCGCGTCGAGATTGGCCTTAAGGGTTCCAAGGCCTTTTTTAAACGCATCGAGAAGGTTATCGCATTGTGATCCGAGGCTACCAGACTTCTTTCTACCTGCCACTCTTCGATCTTGCCTAGAAGCGGCAGGCTGCATACCGTCACGTCGATGTGACTCGTGCACAATCTGTCTCCTCTGTAGGTCTCGAACGTCGGTGTTTGGCCCGTGTTTAGGATTTGGAGGTCGCGCTCGTTGAGGAACGAGTTATACGCCGCTCCGATGGTTTTCGGAGACCACCACTGGCTCCAGGCACTTACGTCACCTCCCACAATGATGTTATCTGTGTGTAGTTTTTGAAGTGTGTTGTGTGTTTCCGAGAGGTAGGGTTCAATTTCTTGGTCACCTTCAAAATAGACCGATAACACCCCGAGACTGAGCTGGCCCACCTTCAGCATGACGGCGGAGATGTTCTCGGTCACAAGCTGGGGGTCGTGGATGACCTCCAGGTTGTTCCCGAAGACAACGATCGCCGCCTTTACTGGTTTTTGACGGTTCAGGCTGCACTGGATGACTTGCGTGCCTGGGTTTTGTTTCATCACACCTGTTCTTCCAACATGGGGTTCTTGGACAAGTGCTACAGAAATTCCCTTTGCATGAACCGCCATGTGGAGTTCTTCTGTGGCCAGCTTGGAGCGCTGAAGATTAACTTGGATGAATTGTAATCTTGCTTTCGGTCTTGTTGTGTTTTGAAGTGTGACTGGTTGATGGTTGTGTGCTCTTGGTCGCCCTTAGCAGTAGGAAACGCGCGACCTCGCTATACCATCCCATTTTCGGCGTTCATGGCAGTCTTCGCTGAACGCTGTATGTGCCAGATCGCTGTCCGTCCTGTGTGCATTGCAACTGAACATATTAGATCCTTTAGATGCTGCGGTCCGTCGAGGTCGCCGGCGCGCAATATTGCTGCTCCGGAAGGAGTAAACAGTTGTGACCAACCCTCGACCTGTAAAATGGTGAGGGAATGAAAGTCCGAATCAGGAGGGTCGGTAACGGATATGCCGCGTGTGAAGATTGAAGTGTTTAAGATTGACATGCTCTATCATCCACCACATTGCTGCTGCTACTATACATAAAAGCTAAAGAGCATAGAAGTAAAATAAATTCAATAAACTAAATTAACATAAAAACAGGGCAGTGCGCCGCCAATGAGTACATTGCGGCGCAGTTCTGGCAATAGCTGCAGACTACAGGTGACTAGGAGCCAGGCGTCACACGCTCAGCGTCAAACTTGCACGCACCAATAATTTCGGGTGTTCTTCAGGCAGTTCAGATGCGTAGTATTCGCCACTGGTTTGCGTGAATGACCAGATGTATGAGCGTGGACGAGGTGATAGACTGTTGAATGTTCTATAAACCGATCGTAGCTAGCGATGTTATGGGGTTTCTGGCCATCCCTCTTAATACTTCTCAACTTGTCCCTAACATACCTACGTGTCTGTGGCGCTATAGAAGTAGTTCAATATTTTTTTTTTAGGTACGGTTATTAGATTGGATGGAGTCTTTAATTTTTTTTTGAAAATAAATCACACTTTACACACACATTATTTTTATGATTTTGACATTTTTATGATTTGTTTGTAAACATTTTAAAGACATCCATCCATCCAATCTGTCCGTAGTTAAATAAATTCCAGTACAAAATTCCAATACTACAATGTTTTTTTTCCATCCTTCCCTCTCAACCGTCACGCAATCATTTTCCTTCGTAGCATTCCTTACACAATCCATCCATCGTATCTTTGGTCTTCCTCTCCCGCTCCAACCATAAATCTTTATATTCATTACTCTTTCACTTGTCCATACCAAAACTGGCGATTCCTTTTCAAATTTTCTGTTACTGGCGCAACTTTCAAACTTCCTCTAGTATACTCATTCCTTATTTTATCCATTCTGATCATCTCCGTTACATGCAATCCCTTTTCATCCATCTTCTTTACAGACCAGCACTATGATATCAAAATTGAAATACAATTATATTTTTGCACTTCTGACTGCACTTCTGTTTAATGTATAAATCCGTTTAGTAAGCATTGATAAAAATATGAATTACGAACACTCATTTTATGCTCAGTACTTAGTTAAATCTAGATCGACATCGAACTTGTGAGAATTTGGAAAGTTAAAAAAATTATTCGTGTTCAGATCTACTGTGGACGGCTCCGGAGCTCCTGCGCGAGTGTAGCGGCGATGTGCGCGGCACGCAGCCCGGCGACGTGTTCTCCTTTGCCATCATCATGCAGGAGGTCATCGTGCGCGGGGAGCCCTACTGCATGCTCGCGCTCACGCCGGACGGTAAGCATGCGGTTTGCGGGGGGCGCGCTTGAGAGAGGAGGAGCGCCAATCACGCCGACGCTCGTTTCAGAGATCGTGGAGAAGGTGTCGCGGCCGCCGCCGCTGATTCGGCCGTCCGTGTCAATGGGCGCGGCGCCGCCGGACGCCGTGAGCGTGATGCGCCAGTGCTGGAGCGAGGCGCCCGATCTACGACCCGACTTCCACCGCCTGCACGACATCTTCCGCCACCTGCATCGCGGCAAGTGCGTGTTTTCCGTGCACCGCCGATTTGCCTCGCCGAAGTGCACATCATGCTAATACCTACATGTTTTATTGTGCAGAAAGATCAACATAGTCGATTCAATGTTCGAAATGCTGGAAAAATACAGTAATAATCTGGAAGAACTCATAAAGGAACGGACAGAACAGCTCGACATGGAGAAGAAGAAAACTGAACAACTTCTGAACAGAATGCTACCCAGGTATGTGATCACCATTATTCAGCCGACTCACCTCCACTGTTGGACGTGAGCCCCCACGTGACAGCGGCACAGACGATGTGTGTGACGCCCTGTGTATACGAGTACAGGGTGGAAACTTTCAGCTGGCCAGTAAGAGAAACCTTAACTGTGGAGCTAAGTACACGGAAATGGATTTAAGAGACTATATTTTTTTGTGAAATGTTGATCCTCATTCACAGATTTAAAAAAAAAAATACAAATAACAAGAAAAGGCCAATTTTCACAATAAAACCTTTTTTATTGTTATTGATTCTTGTCAATCTTGTTTCTAATACTGGCCAAAAACTTCTACGGGACCAACTTAGGTTGGAGTTAAGAGAGTACTAAAAAAGTCAGAAATCGCAAAAAGCTTTTCCCATTTTGTATGAAAATTAAAACTCCAAAAAAACCCTTCTTCTTAATCGATCCTGCTTCTAATACCAATCAAAAACTTGTATTGGTCCAACTATAGTTGGATTACCTAAGAAAATCGGGTGGAGTTGTGTCGGTGCACACGGCCGTTGGTTTTAACGTAAAACGTCTATGTTATTTGTGCCTACTCTCACATCTTTTTGTTTCCGGTTATGTTTTTTGTTTCGGACTCAAACTCAAAGCATTTATTTCAATTAGGCCATTAGGGCACTTTTGAATGTCAAAAATACAAAAAAAAAGTCACAGTCACAAGGCATAATAACTTGAGAAAGTGTTCAGTCCAGCCCGATGCCTTATCATCTTTTAATAACAATTCATACCATTTGGCAAATAAAGCATTGCAAGCTTCGATTGCAAGCATTCTTTGGCGTTAAAATCATTGATATTTTTACGGTACATGTAAAATGGATTGGATTGTGGAATGGATTATGTACCAACGTATTATGAAAACTTGAACCTATAATTATTATTAATTTTTTTTCGTAATTGATTATTACCTACATGAATTACTCGGCAAGGGGGTTATTAATATTAACGGGGGCAAATTTTTCAATATTTTTGCGATAGGACACATCGTTTTCGAGATATAAGCTTTAAGAGAAAAAAATGAAATACTGTTTTTGCACTCGAAGTCAAGCGTTCGGTAGTGTCAGGGCACTGGATTGCCAGACACTCCCAAAGTCAGTCGACCTTGACCTCCAAGGTATTTTGACCTCCGGGACCACTTGTCCTTGACTTCCAAATTACTTGTCCTGACTTCAAGGTCACTGACCATAAATAACCTACCTATAACTTGTTACTGCTCCTGAGAATCGCAGATTTTCATTTCGGAATTTTGATCTTGACCTCAAGGTCAATGACCCAGAAGTCAAGGTGTCCCATCGTGGGTCCCCCACCCTAACCTACGGTACCTTGGGTATGCTTATGCTTATACGAATTAAAAAAATAAAAATTAAATAAACTCGTAAACGGTGCGTCACGTCCAAAATCAAGACCACTCGAACACGATTTGCCTTCTGCATTACGCTATAATGTGGCATACCTAACGCCCGGGCCCCACCGTGGGGGGATTTTTTTGCGGGGCAAACGGTGTGCGTCCAAGCTCAATCACGCCTGGGCGGGTACTTCTATATAGTATAATGTACTCTGTGGCGGGTACTGACAAACGGCAGCGACTGCCCAGCGAGCGATATAATGCCTAAATTTTGGTTGTGTTCTTTCTTAGAGAAAAATAATAACGAAATTATAAAATATGCGAATCATTCTCGATTTACTTGAGGGTATGTTCAATTTTGGTGGCCCAGTGGTGGCGGCCCCGACTTGCGAACAGTAAGTCGTGTGTTCGAACCCAGACAGGCGCATTACTTTGTGTAATTTATTTCATCACCGCTGCTCTCAAAACGGTGAAGGAAAACATCGTGAGGAAACCGGCATGTCCTAGAACCAAAAAATCGAAGACATGTATTGTGACATCTACCAATCCGCACTGGGCCCGCGTGGTAGATTATAGCCCATTCCCTCTCATTGAGAGGAGGCCGTGTCCCAGCAGTGGGAACATTATAGGCTGATGATGATGATGATGTTCAATTTTGTATACTTAATGATTTTTATTTATAAAAAGTCGTTTTTAATTATTGATTCAAGTTCAGTAACGAGCGGGCCTTCCCAGAGTGTGGACGTATGACTTTGCTGCGCGGGTCACGTGTGTTCTTCGTAAATATATTCCAGTGATTGTACGCCGACTACCACATTTTAATCCGAAAAGATTTAATCTGTAGAGTAAACAAAACATCACGCCTGTTACTCGTATTATTTGAAGGTAGATTTTTTTCGGTTATTTCGTCATGGGTGTCGTTTTTATGGTTTTTGGGGTCGCTAATTACGAAAATGATGTCAAAATGAAAATCCAAGATGGCGTCTAGATTTTTTTTGGTTTTATGGGATATGGATACTGGATTTTCATTTTGAGATCATTTTCGTAATTAGCGACCCCAAAAACCATGAAAACGACACCCATGATGGAAAACCCAAACATTGATGTAAAAATGAGAATTCAAGATCGTATCTAGGTACACCCATGAAAACCACACCTATGATGGGAAAACCTAAAAGTTGCCCCGGTGCCATCTTGAATTTCCACTTTGACATCATTTTCTTTATCAGCAACCTCAAAAACCATGAAAACGACACACCCATGATGGAAAAACCTAACGCCATCTTAGATTTTCATTTTGACATCATTTTCTTTAATATCAGCGACCCCAAAAACCATGAAAATGACACCCATGATTGAAAACCCAAAAAAAACTTAAACGTCATCTTGGATTTTCATTTTGACTTCATTTTCGTAATTAGCGACCCCAAAAACCATGAAAACGACACCCATGATTGAAAAACCAAAAAAAATCTAGACGCCATCTTGGATTTTCATTTTGACATCATTTTCGTAATTAGCGACCCCAAAAACCATGAAAACGACACCCATGACGAAATAACCGAAAAAATTCCACCTTCAAATAATAACAGGCGTGATGTTACGAGTATGTTTACTCTACAGAGTATTAAAATTAAAATCGTGTTTTCGCTTCAACAGATTTAAATATTATAAGTCCAAGTTTAATGGCGTCCAAATAGCGAACTCTTAGGTCATAATGATACGGGCTCATATTTTAACTAAAAATAATATCGTTTAAAAGATCGAAATGGTTTAAGCGATCACTACACTCGATCTTAACCCTTGTGTGCGTGTATCTACATTGAACAATGCACACTAACATAGGATCGCAACTAATTTGCCTAAACTCTAGCGAGTGAACGCGCGCTGCAGACTCTTAATTGGCGACACTAATGTTGAACAGTTTTACCTCTTGGGTGATTACAATGTACCAGATGTTGACTGGACTCCCTGTAGAAACAATGTATCATCATCGGGACAAATTTGTAGTGGCAATTCCTCTATTTGTGAACATCTTGGACTATTTATGTCATACCTCAATGCTTATCAGTATAACACTGTCAAGAATCTGAGTGGAAAATTATTTGACCTGGCCATCAGTAACCATGATTGCTCTGTTTCCCCCCCCCCCCCCACTGACTATTTACTGCAACTAAACAATTACCACCCACCTTTTTGTGTATTATTACCATATAAATCGTCACGAACAACCATGATTCGAAAGTCATTGAAAAGATTTAGTTATTTTAAGGGTGAAAGAGAAGATAAATGAGGAATTATGTAAAATCAACTGGAATGAGCAGATTGGGTCAGAACAATCCGTAGACATAGCATTAAATACATTTTATAATATTATTTTGGCTTAATTAAATCTTATGTTCCACTAGTTAATTCAAAATCACCGAAATTCCCGATTTGGTTTTCACCATCTCTGATACATGTTTATCACAATATCTCTGATTATGAACAGTTACCTGTACCGATCCAGATTTCATGAAGAATGCACAAACTGCTACAAAAAGTACATGGATTCTGTTGAAGATGGCATATGCGATAACGTAAAATATTTCTGGAAGTACATTGCGAACCGGAAGTCTTCTACAGGCATCCCTTCTAACATGACATACAAAAACAAGAGCACCAATGATGCCGAAGAAATTTGTGACTTTTTTTCTGCATTTTTTTATTCAGTTTATGAACAACCTACTGCAAGAAATGTACCATCGAGTACCAATACTCTTGAACACAATTCCCTTATTAACAGGATAGAGTTGAGCAAAGAGGAGATATTAAGTGCACTTAAAATTTTGGATCCAACAAAGAGTCCAGGTCCGGACGGCCTACCAGTTACTTTTCTAAAAGCTACTGCTGAAAATATTTGCACTCCCTTACTGATAATATTTAATAAATCATTGACACAAGGAATTTTCCCCGAGGTGTGGAAGAGCGCATAACACCAGTTTACAAATCGGGTTCTAAGCAAGATGTTGAGAACTATCGCCCAATATCTATTATGTCAGCACTGCCGAAGCTTTTCGAGAGGTTAGTCCATAATAGAGTATATCCTGTTTTACATCATAGCATTCTCCAACAACAACATGGATTCGTCAAAAAACGATCAACCACAACTAATTTGGTGGCCTTTACGGATTACTTATTCAATAATATGGATTCTCGTGTTCAAGTGGACGCCATTTATACGGATTTTCGGAAGGCTTTTGACAAGGTTGATCATGAGTTGCTCCTGAACAAAATTTCATTTAACGGCATACGTGGTGATTTACTTCGATGGTTCACTTCATACGTCACGAATAGAACTCAAAGAGTAGTAATTAATGGTTTCTGCTCTGCCACTGCTATTGGCGTGACTTCCGGTGTTCCCCAGGGCTCGATTTTGGGACCTCTGCTATTAATACTGTTTATAAACGACATCACGTGTTGATTTAAAAACTCTAAAGTCTTGCTTTATGCTGACGACCTCAAGATTTACAGGCCCATTAAAACTTTGCAGGACTGCGGATTGCTACAAGATTAATAAACTACAGCTGAGTATATCTAAGTGCTGTTGTATCAGCTTTACGAAAAATAAGAATGTTCTCAAATACCCTTATTCTTTAGATGGTACAACATTATCAAGGGTATCACTTGTACGTGATCTCGGGATTCTTCTCGACGATAAACTGCACCTTGAAGCCCAAATTGATAAAGTAGTCAATAATGCCTATCAAATGTACGGTTTTGTGATGAGGTCCGCGAAGGACTTTAAACGCCTATCTACTTATTTATATCTGTATAAGTCTCTTATTAGATCACAGCTCGAATATGCAGTGCCGGTGTGGAATCCCTTTTACAAAATTTATAAATACTCAGATCGTATTGAAAAGATCCAAAGAAAATTTCTAAAAGCCATGCATTACCGTTGCTTTTTTACATCTGTGTCCTATAATGATTCACTTAAAAAGTATAAATTACTTGATTTAAAATCTAGACGCACTTTCTTGGAGACGGTATTTTTGTTTGACTTGTGTAGTAATGTGTATGATTGCCTCGATATTCGCAATAAAATAAGTTACTTTGTTCCTAGAACAACAGTATGTCGCGGGGTGCGTGCACGACCACTGTTTGCCGTTAGCTCGTGTAACAACAACGCAGGTCTGCGGGCACGTCTGCGTCGACTTACCAACAACTATAACAAAGTTTTCAATGATGTTGACATGTTTGCTCTCTCTGCCGGAGATTAAAAAAAAATATTTTGAAAACACTAGGCCTTCATTGGGCATAACCTAAAACCTAAAACTACACTACCTACTAAAACAGCTTTAAATTGTAAATTATTATTATTAATTGTAGATCTAAACTTGCATGCTAGGTTAAGCTTGTATTTTTTAAATGTATTCCGTGGAAAATATTGTTGGTAACACATTTACTCATACTTGTTACTATTGTTTTTTTATATTAATGTAATGTGTCACTGTTTGTTTTCCCCAATAAATAAAATAAAAATTAAATAAAACTTCGCGACTCAAAGGTCATAAGCGCCGTGAAGTACACGTCACTTACACGTTTTGGCCAACACTCGTCAATTCGTTACGTTACGGTCGGGTTTTCTGACATGGTAACCCGTGTATAGTACTGATCTTAAAAAGGTTTCACTTCAAAAAGTCAGAATCGGAATCGAAAGATAAGATCGTAACATTAATTTTATTTAGGTTCGATCATAGTAATAGTATAGTATATTTACTCGCATACAACATAAAAATCAGTTAAGTAGTTCCCTTCAAAATGGTTGAGTTGAATGGTGCTGATCTTTGCGTCAAGTTCGTGAACGGGCGCTATCAGTAGGGACTGGCCATATCTTAGCTGTCATGGTTTATTTTAATTTTGAATTTTTGATTATTATCTGTTACTCTGGACGCTCTTAACTTGCACGTATGAATAATCTCAACATGAATGATGTGACCAATAATATTTTGATTTGAAAGAGTTTCCTGCCCATTCTTCTCCATGGAGATCTACGCTTTGGAATGTGCGACTACAGTGCTTTCTCCTCTCGTCTCATTGAAATAAATGCTTTGAGTTTAAAACTGCGCTTTCACTAACAAAAGATTTCCGAGAGCTGCAGCTATCGACTCCAAGTGACTCGCACAACACTCACAGCTGTTCTCACTATACTGACTATCACGTCGGACAAGTTTAGTGCTGAAGTAATGGATGACTGTGTGTGTGGGCAGGTCGGTGGCGGAGCGGCTGATGCTGGGGTCGCGTGTGGAGCCAGAGGAGTTCTCCGAGGTGTCCATCTACTTCAGTGACATCGTGGGTTTCACAGCGCTGGCGGCGCGCTCCACGCCCGTGCAGGTGGTGGACCTGCTCAACGACCTCTACACTACTTTCGACGCCGCCATCGAGCAGTACCAGGTGTACAAGGTTCGTGCCACGGTCCATGCGCCCGGCACAGTACGGTCGAGTGTCGCGCTGGCACTGACCGAGCGCGTCGTTTGCAGGTGGAGACCATCGGCGACGCGTACATGGTAGTGGGCGGGCTGCCGGTACGCTCGCACTCACACGCCGACGCCGTGGCCACCATGGCGCTGCACCTGCTGCACCTAGCCGGGCGCTTCCGCCTGCGCCACTTGCCCGATACGCCGCTGCATCTGCGCATCGGCCTGCACTCCGGGCCCGTGTGCGCCGCCGTCGTGGGCCTCACCATGCCGCGCTACTGCCTCTTCGGCGATACCGTGAACACCGCCTCGCGCATGGAGTCCACCGGTATGTGCTGGTGCTAGCGTGCGACTGCGCCGCACGGTGTACCACCCACAGGTCGCCGTGAGTGACGCGTGTGCTCGTGTGCTCTGCGCAGGCGCGGCGTGGCGCATCCAGGTGTCGGCGGCGACGGCAGAGCGGCTGTCGGCGGCTGGCGGCTACCGGCTGCGCTCGCGTGGTCTCACGCAGATCAAGGGCAAGGGCGCCATGCACACCTACTGGCTGCTCGGCAAGGACGGCTTCGACAAGCCGTTGCCCACGCCACCCCCTTTGCAGTTAGTGAGCTATTTACTTTTGTTGGGGCCGTCCAGTTTAAAAAGCCAATAGGACCTCGCCTCTTCTTCAACATAAGCTAAGTAGTTAAGCAAGTAATTTCCAGATGAAAAGGAAATCTTATTACTTTGACCGAAAAACTATAATGATGATGGCACTGAATCCCTTATCAGTGATCTAACCTAGTGATAAAAATATTCATAACACACACGTCACATTAAATACATCTCACCAAACACACGCTTCCTCAATTCTATAATAATTAGTGATGCAACGGAAGTGTAATAACAGGTAACGGAAACGGATGCGGAAGCATAAGTGTAACGTGTGTGTGTGTGTTACTATGAAAAGAAGTATATTTTTAAAAAAATATAAAATTTTGAAGGGGAAAGTGCCAGGGTATCCTGCGAAATAAAAATTGTTGGCACTAACCTGCGCAAATTGAAAAACCATGGGTTATATAAATTCGCGGGCTGCCCTGGCGCTTCCACCTTAGTGATATTAATATTTAACTTATATGACGTAAAAGCAGTCAAACCACTTGACCGCTTTTTTACATGTAACAATCTGTCCCGGAGTTCTTCGTACTCGTACCCTAGTTAAGAAAACCTGTCTTGACCAACCAATACAGACCTAATAAAATACGGAACATAAAATAATCACGAGAGTTAACATAAAAGTCAAATTTCACATATATAAACATTTAAGTAAAGTACGAGGAGTTTCTCTGCAAGCTTGCTGCGTGACGTTACTACGTACAACACTCACACATAGAACAACATCACAGAAACTACGCGGAAACGAGACGCCCGTATAAGGGAGCAGGCTGCAGAAAAGAAACAGCAGTAATCCTGCCAGCTTCGTACAAATACGTCGCTTACGCATCCATTGTACGCACTAACCGAAAGGTCTTCTTAAACTGGACGGAAACGATAAAGCTTCGCTTTACTCGCCATCAGCAATTATAACTTGGCCTCCGTACTAGTGCTTACTGTGAAGAATCAACCGGCTACACTTCTGCGGTCCTGGTACTTTACGCCGCTCTCAACACACCTCCGCTATGCCATTGAGAAGAACACCCCCCGCGTCACCTACCCCGCTGACGCCGACAGCAGCGCCTGGAAGCTTTCGTAGCGAGGCTCCGTCGTTCTCTACGGTCACGAGTGGCTCACCGATACAGCACTGCGAGTCGGAACCTAATCTTCATGCACTCGTAGTCAATGTTACTGAGCGAAAGAAGAGAAAGCTTGAAGATGAACACTTGGATGTCACAGCACTGATTAAGGAAATGTTCTCAACTTTCTCAAAACAACAGAAAAAACGTTTTCAAGATTTATAAACCAGTTTAGAAGTCATGTCGAGTAAATATGACGAATTTTTGCATAAAATATCTACTCTCGAGAAAGAAAGAAAAGAGGACAAAATCTTGATTAAAGAATTAGAGGAAAAATTGGAAGCGTCTGAGCGAAAGACCCGTGGAGCAGGCATAGAAATTCGGAATATACCAAAGCAAAGGGGCAAAACAAAAGAAAATCTTTGCAACGACATAATAAAACTAGGAAAGACCTTGAGTGTCAACATTGATTGTACTAATATTCGAGACGTCTATAGACTAAAATCGAAAGACGCATCAAATCCTGTTGTCGTGGATTTCACCTCCGTACTGCTAAAAGTCAAAATCCTCAAGGCTGTCAAGAACTTCAATAAAACACGAGCAAAGGGAGAAAAGTTAAATACTTCTCATTTGAACCAGTCATACCACCCAAGACAAGTGGTCTACGTATGTGAAACTTTAACTCACAAGACTCAGAGACTGTATTTTCTGGCCAGGCAGTTTAAAAAAAATAAAAAAAGTAAAAAAAATAAAAAAAAGCAATGTGACTATTTCATGTAATGACCGCCATTTCTTACAATACCTACTTTTTACTGACGTAAAATTCAATAACATAATTAACTTAACAGACAATCTCGCTAAACTATCTGTATCGCAATCACAAGAAACAAACATTGAAAACTGTCATAAATTAATATCACTGCACCCGAATGACTTGTTAATCTTCACGCTAAACATACGCAGCATAAGCTGTAACATGCCAGGGCTTGAAGTGTTATTGACACGAATGAAGTTGAAATGTGGTATAATTGTACTTACCGATTGCTGGCTCTCAAGTTTTTCAGTTATACCAATACTTGCAGGTTATTCTCATGTCGGGTCTAAAATAAACCCCAAACAAAATGATGGAGTAGTTATTTATTATGAGGAAAACCTTAGTTTAACAATACGGCCCATTCACGACCTTTCCGCGGTGAGCGGCGCGCGGCGGCTAAGCGCGGGGCGGCGAGCGGTAAGAACAAAAGTATGAAAATGTTTAAAGTATGAAAATGTTTGAAGCACGCCACGAGTCGCCGCTCATAGCGAAAACGCGCGCGGTTTTGTCGGAGCGAATCGCTGCAGCGGCGAGCGGTGCAGGGAGCGGCGAGATCAAAAGTACAAGCAAACAAAATACTGCGACATATTGGTTTTGGTGGGCTTTTTTGGATTTGAGGTTACCCTTCCTCATGGACCGAAGGGATAAAGGGGAGAAAGGAGGGAGGGTCTGGGTGTAGGATCATGGAGGATGGGTGAAGGATTGCCCTAGGCCTGGGATTTTGGCTTTCGGGTAAGTGTGAAAAAGCGCCCGGGGGTTTTTGTTACGTCTATTTCTTATGGAATTAGACCAAGAACAGGGTGGCAACCTCGTGAAGGTGAATCCCCCAGACTTGCCTTGAGGATCTACACAACCGTAGCGCTCCCCCTCAAGACCCCGCCACCCTACTGTCTCTGACGGAGACAGTAAGGTAGGCCTGCATCTATACTACCAAGCAAAACATAAGCAAAGCATGTCGTTGTGCAACCGCGAAAGCATAAATACAGACCCCCCCCTTACTGTTTACTCTTTATACCTATCGCTTTTTTTTACTCCAGTTCAAAATACAAGTTATTTTTGTTAACATTCTACCACACTATGCAGAAATTATATGATATCGTGGGTAGGTGTAAAAAAAAGATAGACGTAGCTCCAGCATTGATTTAATATTTTAAATATTAATTTGCAATATTTCTACAAGTTTTTTATATTTTATCAGTGCATAGCCTATACTTAGCTCAGCAGGATCTCCAAAAGAGTAGAGAGAGTCCTCCTGTAGAGGTTCAGATAAACATTTTAATAACTCGTTCGTAATATTATCTTCTCCGGGTGATTTATCGTTTTTTTGGCTTTTAATTGCAAAATCTATCTCTGAAAGTAGCATTGAAGGTAATTTTTCTGCGGTTCTGGTTTTGTTCAAAATGCATTCATCAAAATTCGATGTTGTTTGTGCAGAGTAGAGTTCTTGATAAAATTTTGTTGCCTCCGTTTTTATGTCTAACCGCTTCGTTAATCTATTTCCTGCTCTATCTGTTAACTGTGATGTCCATTTTGAAGATGTACGGAGCTCTTTATAAGCTTTTTTCACGGCTCCCGTTTTACTCATATATTTTTCAAACGTACTCTTCCTGCGGACCTTCGTTTTTTCTGAAATCTCTCTGTTAATTGTCTTGCTTATTTGTGTAATCATATTTTTTACTTCCCTGGTTCTCTTTTTACTGTATAATTGTCTTCTTTCTTCCAGTAGTTTCTTTATATGGGTTTTCTTCTCTTCTCTTTGGTTTTTCTTTGTTTCAGGTATTTTTACAAGTAGTTTAGTCATCTCTTCTTCGAAATTATTGTATTGTATTTGTATGTCCGATGATTTTTTCACTGCAGCAGTAAAATTTTCTTCACATTGTTTCCCACTTTCTCTAGTTAGTATCGGTAAGCTATAGTATAGTTAGAGCTTGTTTTGATGTATTTCTTTTTCTTCTTCGTATCTAAGTAGATCTTGCATCTTATCATTTTATGGTCAGTATTAAAATTCAGGTTTTGAATAATATTAAAATTGTGTACGTCAAGGCTCTGGGTTGTAAGTATATAATCAATTTCATTGTCAATCCCCCGATGGGAGCAAACATAAGGTGACATCATTTGAAGAGCTGAGCCCGCTGCTGGTGAAGTATCCCCGGCCTCAAACATCTGGGAGATAGCCAGAAAAACAAGACGCTTTAATTATGGTATCGTTCCCCAATTATTACAAAGTATAGAATTCACGCATTGGACATCCACTAAGTAATTAGGATATTCTTACCTCTAAATTTGCTATCTTCCATTGTTTGTTATTTACAACCTTTTTAGGGTTCCGTAGCCAAATGGCAAAAAACGGAACCCTTATAGTTTCGCCATGTCTGTCTGTCTGTCTGTCTGTCTGTCTGTCCGCGGATAATCTCAGTGACCGTTAGCACCAGAAAGCTGAAATTTGGTACAATATGTATATCAATCATGCCGACAAAGTGCAAAAATAAAAATTAAAAAAAACATTTTTATTAGGGTACCTCCCCCAGACGTAAAGTGGGGAGCGATTTTTTTTTTAATTTTGACCCTGACGTGTGATATATTGTTGGATAGGTATTTAAAAATGAATAGGGGTTTTCTAAAATCATTTTTTGATAATATTAATATTTTAGGAAATAATCGCTCCGAAAGTCAAAAACAATGTGTCCCCCCCCCCTCTAACTTTTGAACCATAAGTTAAAAAAATATGAAAAAAAATCACAGAAGTAGACCTTTATATGAACTTTCTAGGAAAATTATTTTCAACTTGATGAGTTGAATAGTTTTTGAGTTATATAGCACTTTTTCAAAAAAACGCAAATGATAACTTTGTTTTTCATACAAATACTATGAAAAACAAAGTTATTTTTGCTGACGAAAAATGTTGGTATTTTTAATGGTCTGGGAAGCTACGGAACCCTACAGTGAGCGTGGCCCGACACGCTCTTGGCCGGTTTTTGTTACTTTTATCTCGTATTTTTGCATGTTTGTACGTCTCTAAACTTTTATTATTCAAGTACTTAACGCAAACTTTTGGATTTTTACCCTCAATAGGACTTAATATTTTTTACTTTTTGTTTGCTTTGCATGTTTAAAGTTTTAATGTCGATTGTGTTGTTGTTGTCAACTTGTCAAATGTCATTCAAAGTAAACTTTTTTTTTTTTTTTTTTCGTTCAGTCATACTCATTCGTGACGTTATGTACGTTTGGATACGTTCACGAAAAATGAAAGAAATGTCTTTGGATGCTTGATTCGGAATAAATTGGCGAAAGTACAACTTTTTTGTAATTGTAACGTCTCTTCATTTTGTTTCTTTAGTGTGTAATGATTATGTTAGCTGGCGGGTGGTGCAGAGATGCAAACGTCCTACCAGTATTTCGTGTAGGTCTCTTTTGTAGTATACTCGTATTTATATATATTTTTCACTCCTCTTGCTCGAAAAGACCGTCATAATAGCGTACCAGAGGGGCCGTAAAATTGCTCATTATAGCCCTAGGGAAAATAAGCTTTTTTTTTTTTTAAATTTCGTAGTCGGTGTTCGAAAGCGCAAAGTCTTTACTCATAATTCATGAACAATTGACTTATTACTGTTCCATAAAAAAAAAAACATTTTATTTTAAAAATGGAACCAAACGCGCCGAACGCCGAACTCTTTGGCAGGGATGTGTGCGTTGCATTCCAGCTACAGAAGAAACAAAAAACCGGCCAAGAGCGTGTCGGGCCACGCTCACTGTAGGGTTCCGTAGCTTCCCAGACCATTAAAAATACCAACATTTTTCGTCAGCAAAAATAACTTTGTTTTTCATAGTATTTGTATGAAAAACAAAGTTATCATTTGCGTTTTTTTGAAAAAGTGCTATATAACTCAAAAACTATTCAACTCATCAAGTTGAAAATAATTTTCCTAGAAAGTTAATATAAAGGTCTACTTCTGTGATTTTTTTCATATTTTTTAAACTTATGGTTCAAAAGTTAGAGGGGGGGGGACACATTGTTTTTGACTTTCGGAGCGATTATTTCCTAAAATATTAATATTATCAAAAAATGATTTTAGAAAACCCCTATTCATTTTTAAATACCTATCCAACAATATATCACACGTCAGGGTCAAAATTAAAAAAAAAATCGCTCCCCACTTTACGTCTGGGGGAGGTACCCTAATAAAAATGTTTTTTTAAATTTTTATTTTTGCACTTTGTCGGCATGATTGATATACATATTGGTACCAAATTTCAGCTTTCTGGTGCTAACGGTCACTGAGATTATCCGCGGACAGACAGACAGACAGACATGGCGAAACTATAAGGGTTCCGTTTTTTGCCATTTGGCTACGGAACCCTAAAAAAGGCATGGGCGCGAAATTTTACGATTTTTTCTGTATTATTTATTTGAATAAGTAGGATTCCTTTTTATCTCCTACGTTTACCCCACAGACGACACAATATTATATTCGTCTTCACAGAGAACTGAAATTATGTTGCCGGGAAAAAACATCTCATTAAATTTGAACAACAGCACAAATTGTACTTACACATTTAATTGTGAATAAAATAAACTATCATATTAAATATGGTTATTTTATTTTCTCGCAATCGTAGTGAAAAGTACGGTGTAACACACGGCGCTAAAATCCCATTATAACTCGGTTTCTATTTACTACCTCGCTAAAGCTCGGTAGTAAAACTTACCTCGTCTATAATGGGTCATTTTAGCCCCTTGTATCACAATGTACTATTGTAGTATTTATATCTGTTTTTACTGTATTTTAGATATTGTTGTGAATAAGAAGAAACCAACTCGTATATAAGCGAGCGCTGCCTTCAGCGCGCCCCTTTCTGTTCGAGAGCCGTCAGACCGTCAACACGTCATCGTAGCGTCCGACATTTATTTTTCCTAATTTTTATTTGTGCTTTGCTAATTGCTTAATTTATTAAATTAATAACTGTAGCTGTAAGATTTTTCTTTTAAAAAGTAACTTGCCATCTAATTTACAACATCAGAAGTGGGATTCGATCCAATTTCTGTTTTTGTTGATTGGGTTTGGGCCTAAATAAAAAATGTCGGATCGCTCTCGTAGTCGTCGCCATAGCCGTGAGCTAGGCCGGCGACATAGCAGACGTCGGGTTGGTACGCAGACTCCGGAGATTGACCTGCAGCGGGAATTGAAGGTAATGCGAACTCGTTTAAAGGAGCTAGAAGATCAAGCGTCGTTTGCACAGCCGAAGCGCTCGCGCAAAGAGAGGGTATCTTCACATGATTCGCTGCGGTCCGAGCGCGGCGCGTCGCCGCCACCGCCTGCCCGGCGCCAGACGACCCAGACATCACGGCGCCATGCCGAGCGCGTTGTTGTATCGCCGTTGCTAGGGAGATCGGCGCAAGCGCCGCGGTCACGTACGCCACCTCTGCCGTCCGCGCCGCCGAGCGTGCTCCGTGTCGGGTACACAGCAGAGTCCTCATTAGAACACGCCGGTGCAGTAAGCGATATCACCGCAACGGATCGCATAGTGGACGCGATTCGTTCCATCAATAATCGGGCTCAATCGACTGGAAAGTTGGACTCCTGTATGCGTGGCCCCTACCGCATCGTGAAGACGCTGCCACAAAGGCGCTACGAGCTCCAGCTCTTGGCCGGCTCGTATGGGAAGTACACGCAGGCGGCTGCGGAGTACATGATCCCTTGGCGCGGAGAGTGGACTCCTGAAGTATGTGCTGCTTACTTCGATGGTGAGTGCTTTATGCCTCTCTTATATATGAAGCTTCATATGTGTTTGTGTTTTATTGTTGTGTGTTGGGACAAGCTTCACGTAGTGCCTCTATCCTGACTAAATCTAGACCTTATGTGTTGGGACAAGCTTCACGTAGTGCCTCTATCCTGGCGAAATCTAGACCTTATGTGTTGGGACAAGCTTCACGTAGTGCCTCTATCCTGACGAAATCTAGACCTTTTGTGTTGGGACAAGCTTCACGTAGTGCCTCTATCCTGACGAAATCTAGACCTTGTGTGTTGGGATAAGCTTCACGTAGTGCCTCTATCCTGACGAAATCTAGACCTTGTGTGTTGGGATAAGCTTCACGTAGTGCCTCTATCCTGAACAAATCTAGACCTTGTGTGGTGGGATAAGCTTCACGTAGTGCCTCTATCCTGACCAAATTGAGTTACGAGTACGCTTTACAGCTAGCCTCTGACTCCGCTAAGCCTTTTGCCATACACAGTGGGGCTATTTCTTAGCTGAATATCAAGCTGCGTCTTGATATATGACTTACCCGCTAATTTATCGAGACAAGCTTCACGTCGTGCCTCTATCTCGATGGCTTAATGTGTGCCAAACCACAATCAATGATGTGCGTATGCACAATGCGTAGCGTTGTGCATGGAGCACATGGTTCTCTATCCTATACAGATGCAGATCATGAAAATGAGGAGTCTACACTTGTTACGAACGAGTCAATCTCGCCAGCCAGCCAGTCTGTCTCAGACCCAGGCTGAAGCGCCGCGGCATCTCATCGAGCCTGAGCCACTGCAGCATCTCATCGAGCCTGATCCACTGCAGCATCTCATCGAGCCTGAGCCACTACAGCTTCAGGTTGAGCCTGAGCCACTGCAGCATCACATCGAGCCTGAGCGTCTGCAGCTTCACATCGAGCCTGAGCCACTACAGCTTCAGGTTGAGCCTGAGCCACTGCAGCATCTCATCGAACCTGAGCCACTGCAGCATCTCATCGAGCCTGAGCCACTACAGCTTCAGGTTGAGCCTGAGCCACTGCAGCATCACATCGAGCCTGAGCGTCTGCAGCTTCACATCGAGCCTGAAGGGCCTCCAGCAGACATAGCCACCTTGTCTATGCTGGAGACCGACCACCAGAGCTGAAGACATCATGATGGAGCCCGGGACGGCCTCCTGTCAGGAGAGGCCGTGTTGTGAATAAGAAGAAACCAACTCGTATATAAGCGAGCGCTGCCTTCAGCGCGCCCCTTTCTGTTCGAGAGCCGTCAGACCGTCAACACGTCATCGTAGCACTAGCGTCCGACATTTATTTTTCCTAATTTTTATTTGTGCTTTGCTAATTGCTTAATTTATCAAATTAATAACTGTAGCTGTAAGATTTTTCTTTTAAAAAGTAACTTGCCATCTAATTTACAACAATATTGTATCCATGATAACATCTGATAACGAATCTTTTTTCTCTGCCAATTAATCTACTGCCTCTTCTCGCGATGACAGCTTTTGTTCTTTTACTGAAAACCTAAATGAGCTTTTACGTCATAGATTCAGCCAAAATCTTGGCCGGCTGTTTAACGTCTGTCATATAAATGCTCAAAGCATTCCGAGCCACTACAATGAGTTATATGAAACTTTCTCGAACAACAACGTCCATGCCGTCCTGATTTCTGAAACTTGGCTTAAACCTGAACTTCTATCCACCACTTACTCTCTCCCAGGATTCGTTCTTTTGCGGAAGGACCGAGTCGGTAAGAGAGTAGGTGGTGTAGCTATTTATCTTCGTGCTGATCTTCCTTATAAAGTTCTCTCTACTTCTTCCTCTAATTCTTCAGCAGAGTAAACTTGAAACAGCCATAGAAGCAACAAATGCGAAAAGATATATAGTTATGGGTGGATTTTAATGCCCAGTTCGGGAAATTATTACAGGGTGAAGAGTTGGCATTCGGCAAGTACTCAAATGGTAAAAGGTCAAGACATGGGCAAAGACTGGTACAGTTTGCTTTAGAAAAGAACCTAGTATTTGCTAATAGCTTGTTTAAAATAAGAAAAAACAAAAAATGGACTTGGCAATCACCGACCGGTTTACATCACAATGAAATTGATTATATACTTACAACCCAGAGCCTTGACGTACACAATTTTAATATTATTCAAAACCTGAATTTTAATACTGACCATAAAATGATAAGATGCAAGATCTACTTAGATACGAAGAAGAAAAAGAAATACATCAAAACAAGCTCTAACTATACTAGAGACTTACCGATACTAACTAGAGAAAGTGGGAAACAATGTGAAGAAAATTTTACTGCTGCAGTGAAAAAATCATCGGACATACAAATACAATACAATAATTTCGAAGAAGAGATGACTAAACTACTTGTAAAAATACCTGAAACAAAGAAAAACCAAAGAGAAGAGAAGAAAACCCATATAAAGAAACTACTGGAAGAAAGAAGACAATTATACAGTAAAAAGAGAACCAGGGAAGTAAAAAATATGATTACACAAATAAGCAAGACAATTAACAGAGAGATTTCAGAAAAAACGAAGGTCCGCAGGAAGAGTACGTTTGAAAAATATATGAGTAAAACGGGAGCCGTGAAAAAAGCTTATAAAGAGCTCCGTACATCTTCAAAATGGACATCACAGTTAACAGATAGAGCAGGAAATAGATTAACGAAGCGGTTAGACATAATAACGGAGGCAACAAAATTTTATCAAGAACTCTACTCTGCACAAACAACATCGAATTTTGATGAATGCATTTTGAACAAAACCAGAACCGCAGAAAAATTACCTTCAATGCTACTTTCAGAGATAGATTTTGCAATTAAAAGCCAAAAAAACGATAAATCACCCGGAGAAGATAATATTACGAACGAGTTATTAAAATGTTTATCTGAACCTCTACAGAGACCGCTACAAACTATATTTAATAACGTACTAGAAAAAAGAATGACTCCTAAACAATGGTCCAGAGCTACAACGACTCTACTACACAAAAAAGGGGATAGAGACGACCTAAACAATTACAGGCCAATTAGCCTTATGAGCAATGTATATAAGGTTTTCTCAAAAATCATTCTGAACAGGATCTCCAAAATCTTAGACGAAAATCAACCACGTGAACAAGCTGGATTCAGGAAACATTTCTCAACGATCGACCATATCCACGTCATGGCACAATTAATAGAGAAAAGTAAAGAATATGGAAAGACTCTGTACATATGCTTCATAGATTTCTCCAAAGCTTTCGACTCCTTGGAACACACTGCTATTTGAAAAGCACTAATACAACAAGGTGTAGACATAGAGTACATTGAGCTACTAAACAGCATATATTCCAAGAGTTTGGCTAAAATACGACTGGAAAGAGACGGACCGGAATTCCGCATAGAAAAAAGCGTAAGACAGGGCGACCCCCTTTCACCCAAAATATTCTCAGCAGTCCTGGAGATGGTTTTTAGAAATATCAACTGGGAAAAACAAGGCATCAAAATAGATGGGGAATACTTAAGCCACTTACGGTTCGCGGACGGTACCAAGAGAAGGGCAAAGAAATAGAGGTAGACCGAAAAAACGATGGGAGGATATATTTAAACAAAGATGTGGACCAGATTGGAGAAGACTGACTAGGGTTAGAGACAACTGGAAGAAGCTGGGGGAGGCCTACGCCAAAGAGGCGACTTCCACAAATTAAATGAAATGAAAATATAATTCTTAATAATGACTATGAATAGATTATAATGTACTAAATTGTTTTTTTTCGAATCAATAATGATATTATTTTATGATGCATGGTAATGATAATTTATAAATATTTTTTTATTTATTTTTTTCACTAATGTTGTTAATTTAAAACTTAAATTCAATTATTTTTATATTATAATAACATCAATTGTGATTATTTTGAAAGTTTTGTTAAATAACTGTTAAATTGTGGTAGAATAAAGGCTATTTTTATTTTATTTTTATTTATACACTAAAAAGGGTAAAGGACCCAATATGAATTGAATGAGTGAATTCATGATTGTTTGAACATTTTTCTGAGACTATTGACTTAGGATCACGATCAGCTGATGTAATGAATGAGCCGTGACGCTTATCGATGATGATCGAGATTAAGCGTGTACGAGCGGTTTTACTATATTTCCAGATCTGAGGAAGTGTTATTTGAAGTTGACGGAGAGAACGACAGCGAGTCCCCAGCCCCCAGCTGCTCGCCGCCCCTCACCCCCGCGCCGCCCCCGCCCCGCCCCGCGCACGTCGAGCGCCAGCGGTCCGACCCCACCAGCACGCCGGACAAGCAAGGTGCGTGTCGTTCCACCGCACAGCTCGCACAGCTCGCAGAGCGCGCGATGCGAGTAGCTCTGCTTGATTGTGATAGTCATTGCAGCATGGCAGCGGTCCGGCGCGGTGTCGGCAGACTGCAGCCCCCCCCGCGCCACGCGCCGCTCCGCCGACTCGGGCGACGCGCGCGACACCAGCAACACGCGGGACTCTCGCGACGTACGGGACACTCGCGAGTCGCGCGCCACCCTCGCCCTGCCAATCGGTGACCACAGCGCACAATACTCGCGTTACAGGTGCTGCCACTCATTCTACATGAACAGTCTGCTTAATTTCATTTGAGCCACGACAAAGAGATCTCTATCTCCACTAAAAAAACTAGCCAAGTCAGACTCGAGTACAAAAGGTTTCGTAGCACCGATTTACACTCAACAGCAAAACTAAATTTGTTTTGCTGATGAGTGTAATTTACGGCCACGGAACTGTAAAAAGTACAAATTAATATGTAAAAAAAACCATTCGAATTAAAAGGGATGTTGTAGTTTCGTTCAGAGGTAAACGTATTAGTGGGATATTGGTGCATGCCAATGAGCCTAAGTGGGTAAATTGTATCCAGGTGCCTGGGAAGCGGAAGACGTCCGTTGCGACGCCAATGGTCCCTGGAGCGCGGAGACGCGTTGGCGGCGGCGGCGGCGGGCGCAGCGCCCGGGCCCGCGTCGGCGCCGCCGTCCCCGCCCGAAC
This sequence comes from Xestia ashworthii, assembly GCA_950022955.1. NCBI lineage: Eukaryota > Metazoa > Arthropoda > Insecta > Lepidoptera > Noctuidae > Xestia > Xestia ashworthii. The sequence continues at coordinate 196,772 of OX465549.1, read as the reverse complement.
CGCTGGCGTTGCTGGCGGGCGCGGCGCCACGCGCGCCCTCTGCGCGGTACCGCACGCGGCCCACCACGCCGGGGCCGCTCTAGTAGATGCTGTGTCGCTAGATCGACAATAATTTTCGTAGACGATTCTTCTCCGCCTGGCCGTCGCCGCCGCGGAGCGCTTCGCACGTTCGTCAGCGAGCGTCGCGGCTGGCGCGTAGCTGCGGTCGAAGACGGTGCCTGTCAATATACATTTTACTATAGTCTAGGGTTCGAATTGTGATTCATAGCGGATGATTGGTGTATTTTTGAAATTTTTCGGGTATCTAAATAAATTAACTATGTCTTCATTGTTTCTTTTACTTACTCAACCTAATACTTTCTATAAGCTTTTATTAATAACTAGCTTCTGCCCGCGACTTCGTACGCGGATCCTGTTGCTTTTGCCAGCACACCGGGTTCGTCAAAATCGAAGATCTGAAACGTCTAATTCTAAGAGCCCGGGGACGGGAAAATAATGGATCTTTCCCACCTGAGCAACACATACCGTTTGTTTCTTTTTGCCATTTAACAGCTTCACAAAAAGTACAATTTTGAACCATACCTCCGATGGCGGAATATGTGGCGTATTCAATCATAGGAGTATATGTAAATGCACTCCGTTCCTTATCAACCCAAGGAAGGTCGCCATGCCCTACGGCTATATCTTGAGACATCCGATTCTTCAGATGATATCGACATTCTGTTCAGAGAATGTCAAAGTCTTCGCGCTCTTCTTCTGTCTCTTCATGCCGTACTCCAGCAATTCTTTCTCTCTCACTTTCTAACTGATTATGAACATTTTGTTGCGTGCGTGTGTGGGGCAATGTATGATAATCTCGAGCAGCAGTTAGTCGCGCATCACGTTCATCACTCGTTTCAAAAGACCTGTTAGTAGATGTGCGATTACGCTGAGAACTCAAGCGTGATTCTGTAGGGTAAACGTTTCCGATTCGCAAGATAATGCATGTCGCTCACGATCAGCGGTCAGTCGCGCATCACGTTCCCCACTTATCCCTAGAGACCTAGAAGCAGATGCGTAGATACGATGAGAAATCAAGCGTAATTCTCTATCCGTGAACATCTCCGACGCGCGAGACAATGCGTGACGTACCCGATCAGCGGTCAGTCGCGCATCACGTTCCCCACTTGTCTCTAGAGATCTAGAAGTCGATCTACTCCCAGTTTTTGTTATTTTATAATTATACAGTGACATTTGTGATAGCTTTGCAATAATTTTCACATCAGATGTTTCTGATCTTCGATTTTATATAAGTCAACAGAAAATGCCCATCAGACCGAACAACTTTTGCTAAGACGTCATCATCCCTAAATGTGTTATGGTGTAGCTGGGCTCTTGGAGTTCCACAACAGGTGTTCCAGATCTTCGATTTTTATAAATCAACAGAGAGTGCTCATCAAATTGAACAACTTTTGCTACGACGTCATTCCTATATGTGTTATGGTGTAGCTGGGCTATTGAGGTTCCACGACAGGTGTCCCAGATCTTCGATTTTTATAAGTCAACAGAAAGTGCTGATCAGATTGAACAACTTTTGCTAAGACGTCATTCCTATATGTGTTATGGTGTAGCTGGGCTATTGAGGTTCCACGACAGGTGTCCCAGATCTTCGATTTTTATAAGTCAACAGAAAGTGCTCATCAGATTGAACAGCTTTTGCTCAGACGTCATTCCTATATGTGTTATGGTGTAGCTGGGCTATTGAGGTTCCACGACAGGTGTCCCAGATCTACGATTTTTATAAGTCAACAGAAAGTGCTCATCAAATTGAACAACTTTTGCTAAGACGTCATTCCTATATGTGTTATGGTATAACTGGGCTCTTGGAGTTCCACATCAGGTGTTCCAGATCTTCAAATTTATTCTCTCAGCAGAAAATGCTTATCACGTGGAACAATTTTTGCTATGGTGTCATTTTTGTATCTCTTATATTTTAGCTGGTCTGTTGCGGTTCTACATCAGGTGTTCAGGTTTCCAAGATAAATTATAGCCTATATGTTGCCCAGACATAATACCTATACAACAAAAAACAAAAAATCATTCAAATCCGTCCAGTACTTCCGAAGATTAGCGTGTACAAACAAACAGACAAACAGACAAACAGACAAACAGACAAACAGACAAACAGATAAACAGACAAACAGACAAACAGACAAACAGACAGACTTTTTTTTTTGGATTCGTGCTCTATTACTGTTTCTAAACCCCCTTCAATTATTATTTTTTAAATATATTCAATGTACAGACACAGCTTTTTAGGGTTCCGTAGCCAAATGGCAAAAAACGGAACCCTTATAGTTTCGCCATGTCTGTCTGTCTGTCTGTCTGTCTGTCTGTCTGTCTGTCTGTCCGCGGATAATCTCAGTGACTGTTAGCACCAGAAAGCTGAAATTTGGTACCAATATGTATATCAATCATGCCGACAAAGTGCAAAAATAAAAATTTAAAAAAACATTTTTATTAGGGTACCTCCCCCAGACGTAAAGTGGGGAGCGATTTTTTTTTTAATTTTGACCCTGACGTGTGATATATTGTTGGATAGGTATTTAAAAATGAATAGGGGTTTTCTAAAATCATTTTTTGATAATATTAATATTTTAGGAAATAATCGCTCCGAAAGTCAAAAACAATGTGTCCCCCCCCTTCTAACTTTTGAACCATAAGTTTAAAAAATATGAAAAAAATCACAGAAGTAGACCTTTATATGAACTTTCTAGGAAAATTATTTTCAACTTGATGAGTTGAATAGTTTTTGAGTTATATAGCACTTTTTCAAAAAAACGCAAATGATAACTTTGTTTTTCATACAAATACTATGAAAAACAAAGTTATTTTTGCTGACGAAAAATGTTGGTATTTTTAATGGTCTGGGAAGCTACGGAACCCTACAGTGAGCGTGGCCCGACACGCTCTTGGCCGGTTTTTTTTTACTATTTTATTATATGTATATCACGACAGGGAAACTCTGGAGAGTAGCAGTCCTCGAATATTGGCGCCATTCGCCGCCATACTTATTGTCCTGCAGTCTCTAATCATCACATCGCCGTGCGATGTGATTCTTCATTGTTGGTAGATGGGTAGTTGAAATCACACACAACATTTTACTCAAACTCCAAACGTTTATTTACAAGCTTGTAATGTTCACTTCAAAAGCTATTATTATTTGCTTACTAGGTAATTGTAATTGAATTGTTTCACTCATCGTAAGATAACGAGACACTGCCTAATCGACGCGTCTGTTCCTTGAATACCGGAAGTGACACCGCATTCAGTACAGTAATTCATTACATCGTAAGTTCATTAAAACTTACAAACAATATCAGAATACTTCACACTTAATTATTGTAATAATTAAACAATACTAATATTCACAAATGCAAAGGTATTATTAAGTTTAAGCTAAATTACTAGATTCATTACCGTTTTAAAACCATTTCCGGCAGATCGGAGGACAGGTCAAATTAATACAAAGAATAGGTCTTCCACTAATAAATTGCTTTGTAAATAATCTTGTTACTTTTTAGTTTGTAGTTAGTTTTAGAAAAACTGATTCTAGTTATAGTCTAGAATTATAAATTGACTTATTGACCATTAAAATTGTACCATACAAACAAAGAAATCATAGTCCACGAAAGAGCTATTACAAATTGGTAAAATCCCAATTGTTATAAAATATTTGCTATCTCAATTTTAACTATAGTTCTAGCTAAACTTGTTTAATTAATCTCTTAAATTGTCACTCGAAGATCTATTTAAGTACTAGTTAATACAAAAGCCAATAGATGGCGCTTAACCCTTCTGTCAATTGAATAATGATCTTTGTAAATAATTGTTAGTGCCACTGCCAAAGCAGAGATGGCAGGTTCATCAATATTATCATGGAATAGTTTATGAGTGTTAATGATTAGATTAAATCTTAGCAGATAGAGACTCCTGCGGCGACATGTATACTAGCTTCTGCCCGCGACTTCGTACGCGGATCCTGTTGCTTATGCCAGCGACAACGGGGTCGTCAAAATCGAAGATCTGAAACGTCTGATGTGGAATTCTAAGAGCCCGGGGATGGGAAAATAACGGATCTTTCCCACATGGGCAACACATACCGTTTGTTTCTTTTTGCCATTTAACAGCTTCACAAAAAGTACAATTTTGAACCGTACCTCCGATGGCGGAATATGTGGCGTATTCAATCATAGGAGTATACGTAAATGCACTTCGTTCCTTATCAATCCAAGGAAGGTCGCCATGACCTAAGGCTATATCTTGAGACACATCCGATTCTTCAGATGATATCTGAAACATTTGACCTCTTTCTAGACATGGTTATAGTTTTGTTGTGAAGATACCTGATCAATTAAAATCTAAGTGACTGCTACCCTGCGTTACCGGGTAGGCTCCCGAGTCACGAAGATAAATGGAAAAGGAAATTAAACGCTGGAATAACATAAGCCCGAAGACATATTAATTCGATAAAATAAAATAATAAATGGGAGTTTTGGCCAGTAGAGTCAAATTTTCAATGATATACCATCGTCATTGAAAATCATTCCTAAGCTGTAACCGCCTTCACTGCGTGGATGTACTCCCAGCTTACAGTGAAATTAGTGATTGCTTTGCAATAATTTTCACATCTGATGTTGCTGATCTTCGATTTTTTATAAGTCAACAGGAAGTGCCCATCAGACCGAACAACTTTTGCTAAGACGTCATTCCTATACTTATGTGTTATGGTGTAGCTGGGCTATTGGAGTTCCACAACAGGTGTCTCTGATCTTCGATTTTTATAAGTCAACAGAGATTGCTCATCAGATTGAACAATTTTTGCTAAGACGTTATTCCTATATGTGTGATGGTGTAGCTGGGCTCTTAGAGTTCCAGAACAGGTGTTCCAAATCTTCGATTTTTATAAGTCAGCAGAGAGTGCTCATCAAATTGAACAACTTCTGCTAAGACATTATTCCTATATGTGTTATGGTGTAGCTGGGCTACTGGAGTTCCACAACAGGTGTCCCAGATCTTCGATTTTTATAAGTCAACAGAGAGTGCTCATCAGATTGAACTATTTTTGCTAAGACGTCATTACTATACAGGGTGTAAACCACCTCATCACAAAGCCGTCAACCAAGCATTCTGTACATCAAACTAAGTAACTTTTTGCAAAAATTATTGCTGGGAAACAAATTTTTTTTTTGAGGTTATAAATCATGTTTCGTAGTAGAACTCAATGTAACGCACTTAAAACATTGTGCTGATGGATGGATTGAATAGAACGGGGGTCGTGGAGGTGTTTAAAGTCAAAATCTTACAAAAAAAACCTGTATTTAAATAAAAACTTGTCAAAAAGTTGTAATTTTGACCCCCCATATCTCCGTAACTAGAAGGTTCCCAGGTATGGTGTAGAACAAAAAAATGATCGCAATGATTGGGAGAACAAGTGCCTTTCGGCTTCGTGAAGAGGTGTTTTACACCCTTTATGTGTTACAGTGTAGCTGGGCTCTTGGAGTTCCACATCAGGTGTTCCAGATCTTCAAATTTATTCGCTCAGCAGAAAATGCTCATCACGCGGAACAATTTTTGCTATGGTGTCCTTTTTGTATCTCTTATAGTTTAGCTGGTCTGTTGCGGTTCTGCATCAGGTGTTCCAGTTTCCAAGATAAATTATAGCCTATATGTTGCACAGACTTAATATCTATACAACAAAAAAAATAATTATTCAAATCCGTCCAGTAGTTCCGAAGATTAGCGTGTACAAACAAACAGACAAACAGACAAACAGATAAACAGACAAACAGACAAACAGACAAACAGACAGAATTTTTTTTTGGATTCGGGCTCTATTACTGTTTCTAAACCCCCCTCAATTATTATTTTTTTAATATATTCAATGTACAGACACAGTTTTTTACTCTTTTATTATATGTATAGATATAGAATATAGATATAGATATATAGATAATAATAATAAAGTGCCCGAGTGTCAAAGTGACAATACATAAATTTTTCTCATCCCGAATTTTAATTTTATATACAACAATTAAATCTAGAAAAGCAAGATTATACATATAATGATAAACAAGAAAAAAAAAAGAACCTCAAATATGCTGGACATCAGGAATTTTATAAAAATGGACCATATGGAAATCGTTTAAACCACAGTAATGAAATGACACCTATGTTAACGAGGCACCGGGCTCAACTTCTAAGACAAGCACACCCAACATCTCCGGGCTCGTCGCTCAGCTCCGCCTCGCAGCCGCCGGGACGCGCCACACCCGTGAGCACCGTGTCACCGGTCGCTGCAGTTGCGTCGAGCTCGAGCGACGAGTTTTTCTCCCCGCCGTCGACACCACCACCACCACCATCACGAGGACGACGACGAGGAAGAGGGCGGCCACCAGCGGGCTTGGGACCTCGAGGCCAACAGGCCCTGAGTAGGGTCCCTGCTGCCGGTGGAAATGTGTCGCGCATGCGATGGACTCAGTCCATGAATGAAAACGTCATGCGCGCATAATAAGGGGCTACTGAGGGGGGAAGTAACTTGACTGCGTACCGTAGTCGAATGCTCTCTCTGTGTCAGGTACTTGAGCCGGCTGTCAACGTAGAGGCACAACGACGGTCAGGGCCCTTATTCACAACCATTCGATACGTTTCCGTGTCGGTAAGGTACCGAATTCGACTATCTCATTTCCGAACCGAAGAACTGTCAAAACGCTATTCACAGATCCGAACGGATGCGCTTTTTTCTATCCGAATGAGATTGTGTTTATGGGGAACGCTACAAAATGGTAGTAAATAGATGATCGTGGTAGAAAATGAAAAGTAGTAAATAAAATTGGTTTATTTGAATATTTCGATCTATTTATATAAGGAACCACACCACTAGTACCTTAATAGACAGCAAACGAAACAAAATGATTTAATTGAAATAAAATTATATTAATTTTAAAATAAACTTTATTTCGAATAAACCAGCTTTGTAAACAGCCGTCTGTCAAACTGGCAAAGCGGAAATGGTGTTTTTATTTTAAGTTATCGTTTTTCTTAAAAAAAAATGACTGAAAAAGTATTTGATATCAGTGTCATACAATTCTTTATAATTAACTAAAATCTACAACGAATAACACATTTTTGTAAACACACAGAATTTAAGTAAATGCGGATACATCAATGAAATATAGTCAATATAATAACTAATAAAACACAAACAACACCGGACAATAATAAAACTTCATTAACTTACTTCAGGCAGTGTTTAAAAAGTTTGGTATTTTTATTTTACTGAAATAATCTGGAAATATGGTTTATTTCTTCGTTTAAGTTTTGTTCGATATGCCTCCCGATAGCAAACAGCTGTCGGAAAGATTCGAGTTTTCTTATCGAATTAAACTGTCAAAATTATTCGGTTTCGGATTTGTGAATAGCGTTTGAAGGACATCTTCGATATCGTAGACGTTCGATTCGGTTCGGAAGCGAGTCGAATGGTTGTGAATAAGGGCCCAGATCAGGCCCCTTATTCACAACCATTCGGTACGTTTCCGTGTCGGTAAGGAATCATATTCGACTATCTCATTTCCGAACCGAAGAACTGTCAAAACGCTATTCACAGATCCGAACGGATGCGCTTTTTTCTATCCGATTCAATTGTGTTTATGGGGAACGCTACAAAATGGTAGTAAATAGATGATCGTGGTAGAAAATGAAAAGTAGTAAATAAAATTGGTTTATTTGAATATTTCGTTCTGCTTATATAAGGAAATATACAGCTAGTAACTTTAATAGACAGCAAACGAAACAAAATGATTTTATTGAAATAAAATAACATTAATTTTAAAATAAACTTTATTTCGAATAATACCAGCTTTGTAAACAGCCGTCTGTCAAACTGGCAAAGCGGAAACGGTGTTTTTTTTTTATAAGTCAAGTTTTCTTTTTCTTAGAAGGAAAATTTACTGAAAAAGTATTTGATATCAGTGGTATACAATTCTTGCTTGTGAAGTAAAATATAGAACGACTAACACATTTTTGTAAACACATTGAATTTATGTAAATGCGGATACATCAATGAAATACGGTCAATAAAACAACTAATAAAACACAAACAACACCGGACGATAATAAAACGTCATTAACTTACTTCAGGCAGTGTTTAAAAAGTTTAGTATTTTTATTTTACTGAAATAAGCTGGAAATATGGTTTATTTCTTAGTTTAAATTTTCTTCGATATGACTCCCGATAGCAAACAGCTGTCGGAAAAATTCGAGTCTTCTTATCGAATTGAACTGTCAAAATTATTCGGTTTCGGATTTGTGAATAGCGTTTGAAGGACATCTTCGATATCTTAGACGTTCGATTCGGTTCGGAAGCGAGTCGAATGGTTGTGAATAAGGGGCCTGCTCTGCTCGTGTCCCCCTGACATAGTCAGAGACCTTGCTTAGAAATTGTATTAATTTTGAAACTGTGAATTTATTTACGAATTTTTTGTGAAGTTTGCTCTACATTTTTGTTTTAATCTAATATTTTTCCTATCTACAAACTTTAAAAGGTCTACTTGGGTTCTATTTGGACTTTGTTACTTGTGTTAAAGATTTTACTATGCTTATACTAGATATCTTTTCCTGTGGGGAAACATTAATATATTTAGAAAAGCATAGTCTTCATTGGTTTCGGTTACGCTTTATCACTCTAATTGCAATTCCTTCGCAGTACTCTAAAAATATTTTTCTATGCTTTGCTACAGACATTATAATTTTTATTTTACTTGGGGTAATTTCTGAATCTATCTTCGATTCGGCCTCAAGTCGTTCCTTTCCAAAAACTGGGCATTCTGTTAAGATGTGTGCGATCGACTCCACCTTACCTGGTTCACAGATGCACCATGGGTTCTCCTTACACTTGAAGCGGTGCAAGTATTCGGAGAACCCACCGTGACCCGTCAATATCTGTGACATAATAGCGGCTGGTTTTTGTCTTCGTACTATTTTGTGGGCGTCGATCGCATCCGGGAAGAAAAGTTTTGTGACGGAGGCTGTTTCACCGCTCTGGTACCTCCGGTTCCATTCGTCAAGCGACTCCATGCGGATCTGCTGCTTGACGAATGAGACAGGACAAAGGTCGTAGTCCGGCTTCTTCTTCGACTTCAAGGCGGCTTCCTTCGCCAGTTGGTCTGCTCGCTCGTTTCCCTCCAAGCCCGCGTGGGCTTTTATCCAAAACAAGGAGACACTCTTGTTCTGGAGCTTGCAGCGTCTGATGGTGTTCCTTGTTTCCACCGCTAGGGGATGGGGGGAGGAGACGCTTGCAACCGACTGAAGGGCCGCCCTGGAGTCGCTGAAGATGCCGAAACTTGTCTCTTTTCGCTTTAGCACCTCTTCTGCCGCTCTTTGTAGGGCTAGAAGCTCAGCCTGGTAGACGGTGCAGTAAGACGGCAAGGCGAGTTTGAGGGCCCTAGTTTCGGTGGCGCCATGCCACACGGATAACGCCGCTCCGACTTTGCCCTCAATCTTGCTGCCGTCTGTGAAGATCCGCACAGCGAAGTCGCTGTGGTTTCTATAATGTTCCTCGTCTACCAGGCTTCCGAACTCTAGATTCAGCTGGTCCGCGGGATGTGGTGCCTCTGCTGCTGGAGCCATTCGCTCAAGCTCCCTGCCTCCTAGCACAGGCTGGGGCACCCCCTTCCTGGCCTCGTATAGCGCAGCTGCTTCCCGTACACGAAGGTCAAGCGGGAGTATCCCAGCCAGCACTAGTGCCGAGTTTAGGGAGACTGTGCGGTAGGCTTTGCACAGCTTCTGAGCAAAACCCCTCTGGACCACGCTGAGCTGTTTAACAACTCCTACTTTTTTGGCAGCAGGTGCCCATGCGCTTGCGGCGTAGAGAATGATCGGCTCGACTGCTGCCGTGTAGATGACGCGTATGATCTCCGGGTGAAGGCCCCAGCTCACTTTGGCCGCCCGTGCCAGCTGTTTGTAGATGTTAACAGCTTTTCTGCATACGTTGGCGACGTGGGTATTGAAAGTGAGCTGGTGGTCGACGGTGAGCCCCAGAATTTTGATTTCTTTAGACATGCCAATGTCTACCCCGCCCATGCTCAGGAGCGGGATATCGTACTTCAACTTTTTGGTTATCACCATTGCACAAGTTTTATGCGGTGCAAACTTTAGCTTGTTTCGGATGCCCCACTCCCGAACATACTCGAGGGCGGCATTGGCCTGTCTCTGAACCTCTAATGCTGTGTCACCGTCGAAGATCAAAACCACGTCATCGGCAAAAGCCTGGCAGTAATCTCCCCTCTCCTCCAGACCTTTCAGGAGAGGGTCGAGTACTAGGTTCCATAGGATCGGACCGCCAATAGACCCTGGTTAGGTTAGGTTAGGTTAGGTTAGGTTAGGTTGGGGGACCACCCCACAGTGCTTGCGTCCACGTCGCGTCCCCTGGAAACGACCCAGTTCTGACCACCGTAACGGAGTGGCAGACTGGGTTGGCCAAAGTGCACTGTGATCTCGTTGCGATTTTATCTTGCCTTGTGAAGTACGAACTGTCGGAGACTATGTCGAAACTTACGCGTAGCGCCTCCGGGCGATTTTTAAAGACCAAAGGCCCTTCTCAGGGCCAACCTCAGGGCCCTTCTCAGGGCCAACCAAAAGGCCCTTCTCAGGGCCAACTCCAAGGCCCTTCTCAGGGCCATCCTAAAGGCCCTTCTCAGGGCCAACCCAAAGGCCCTTCTCAGGGCCAACCCAAAGGCCCTTCTCAGGGCCAACCCAAAGGCCCTTCTCAGGGCCAACCAAAAGGCCCTTCTCAGGGCCAACTTGACGCTCCGGCGTCAGAGGCTAGCCGCGCGCCGTCTGCGGCTGGCTTCTTTGCGGACGAGTCCGACAACGACTCACTGTGTAGTGTGTCGGACACGAACGATTCTCGGTCGCGAAAGCGGGTCCACCTGAGCGGTGGGTCCGAAGGTTCGCAGGCCTCGGGGTCGAAGGCCAAAAAGCCGACGACCAAGGCCGCCGATACCCATAACATTGGGCTTGCGGACGCCCAACGCCAGTTGGACCTGGCCCGGCGAGCGCAGCTCCAGCAGGACCTGGAGGAGAGGGTGGCCGCAAAGGAGAAGCGGGCGCACGTTGCCCGGGCCAAGTCCGGGTACGGTGCGTCTCGCGTCCTGTACGCGGACCACTCTCTTGAGGAGCTGGAGAAAATGGCGGAGGAGGACGAGGAGGAGATCGTTGAGGTCGCCTCTAAGTCCTCCAACCTAAAGGGGACCTTCCAGAAGGCCCTCAAGAGCCGGGCCGCGAGCATGCGCGGTGTCGTCGCGGAGCTGGTGCGTCGCAAGGCCACCGACGAGACGCGGCAACTGCAGGCGAAGGTCGATCGCCTACAGTTGGAGGTCAGCCAGCTTCATCAGAAGCTGGCTGAAGCCACGGCCCGGCCTCAAGAGGCCCGGACAAGCCCTGCGGCAGAAGGCCCATCCTCCAACCTTGAGGATATCATCCGCAAGGTTGTGATGGAGGAGAGGGCCTTCACAAGGGCCTGCTTAGCGGGCATAGAGGACCGGCTCTTGCCGGAAAAGCGCCTCCGACCGCCGCTTGCGGTGGATAAGATGCAGCCAAGCGAGCCAGGGCCGTCCTCCTCCCAGGCGGAAGACACTCTTCTCCCTGCCACCACCCCGTCCAACGAGTGGACGGATGTGGTACGTAGGGGGAAGGGCAGGGGCAAAAAGTCGGCGAAGGCCGTACCTGCCGTCCCCGCCACTACCGCTCCCAGTCGGTCGCAGACGACCGGCAAGGGTGCAGGGAAGGGGAAAACAAAGGGAAAGGGGAAACTAGTCCCCCCAAAAACCGCTGCCGTCGTGGTGACACTCACCGCGGAGGCGGCGGAGCGTGGGGAGACGTACGCGTCCGTCTTGGTGCGGGCGCGTGCCAATGCCGATCCCACCCAACTGGGGATCGGCAGCGTGTCTTGCCGGCGGACACAAGCCGGGGCTCGAATCTTCGAGTTCCCGGGGGCCGAGGGGAGTGCCCACGCTGACCTATTTGCAGCCAAGCTGCAGGAGGTCATCGCGGACTCGGCGAAGGTGGCCCGACCGGTGAAGTCAGCGGCCATCGAGGTGACGGAGCTCGACGACTCCGTCACCAAGGAGGAGGTGGTTGCGGCGGTCGCAGCGGTAGGGGGCTGTGGCGCCGCGGCGGTCCAAGGCCGGGACATAAGACCCGGACGCGGCGGCATGGGCACCATCCGCCTCGAGTGCCCAATCGCCGCTGCCAAAGCCGTCCTTGCCAAGGGACGGCTCACAGTTGGCTTCAGCTCGGGTGCAGTCCGGGCACTCGAGGACCAGCCTCTGCGGTGTTTCCGGTGCTTCGGCATCGGGCACACCCGGCCCATGTGTCCGTCCACGGTGGATAGGACGGACACGTGCTACCGCTGCGGCAAGAACGGCCACAAAGCCGTATCTTGTGAGGCCGCCACGCCACACTGTGCGGTGTGTGCCGCCAGTGGCCGCCTAGCAGGCCACGTAATGAAGGGGAGGAACTGCAATCCTCCCCCTAAGCGTGGCAAAGCGCTGGCGCCGACCAGGCCTGCTGCTGCTGCCGCTGACCCCGTCGTTCCTGCGGCGGCTGCGGAGGGGGGTGCGATGTCCGACTGATGGATAGGGTCGAACATCGCATCCTCCAGGCGAACACCAACCACTGCAGGGCAGCCCAGGATCTGCTGATGCAGACCATGGCTGAGTGGTTGGTGGACTTGGCGGTGGTCGCCGAACCCTACTCGGTCCCTGGCCGTTGGCTGGGCGACCGGGACGGCTTGGTGGCGTTGGTGGCGCGGTCTTCCACAGACTCCCCTCCCCTCTCGCTCTTAGAGAGGGGACCGGGATACGTGGCCGCCGCCTGGGGAGACATGGCCCTGGTGGGGGTCTATTTCTCCCCAAACCGCCCTCTCTCGGACTTTGAGGATTTCCTCGAGATCCTCACCGCAGTCAAAGGGAGGGCGGCGCCACGCCAAGTTCTGGTGTTGGGCGACCTGAACGCCAAGTCGGCGGCCTGGGGCAACCCGGCCACCGGTTGCAACGTCCGGGGACGCGCCGTCGAGTTTTGGGCGGCCTCAAGCGGTGTGTCCCTCCTCAACAGGGGGGCGGTCCACACGTGTGTGCGGCAACAGGGTGGGTCGGTGGTGGACGTCTCGTTTGCCACCCCCACGCTGGCCGCCCGCGTCGTCAACTGGCGGGTAGAGATGGTGGAGACGTTGTCGGACCACCGATATGTGCGGTTCGACATCTCCACCCAGCAGGGGGGGAGGGGGATGACCCGTGCTGGGCAATCTCCCTTCCCGCGGTGGGCACTCACCCGCCTGGACCGGGAGGCAGCCAAGGAGGCGGCCTTCCTCCAGGACTGGCTGTCGCCCCCTGTCGAGGTCCTGGACGTGGACGCTGCAGCGGTCCAGCTCAGGGGGTCCCTGACCGAGGTGTGCAACTCCAGCATGCCTCGGTCTCGCCGTCCGCCTCCCCGTCGTGCCGTCTATTGGTGGACGGAGGAGCTGGAGGGACTCCGGGCCACCTGCGTGGCGGCCAGAAGGGCCTACACGCGGAGCCGACGGCGCAGTGCCCAAAACCGAGTCTGGGCAGAAGAGGACCGCCTATACGCCTCTTACCGAGAGGCGACGACGGCCCTCAAGTCTGCAATGGGCGCTGCACAAGACTCAGCGAGGGCCGAGATGTTGGAGGGTCTCGACAGGGACCCCTATGGGAGACCATACAAGGCGGCGCGGAACCAGCTACGCCCCTATGGTCCCCCACTGTCGGAGACCCTCGAGCCAGTGTTGCTGGATGGGGTGGTTCGGTCCCTGTTTCCGCGCAGGACCGACTTCACCCCACCAACGATGGATCCCCCGCAAGGGGCGGCATTGCCGGAGGAGGAGGTCCCCCCGGTGACGGCGGCGGAGTTCTACGCGGGGGTTCTCAGCCTCCGCGCAAAGAAGACGGCCCCCGGACCAGACGGCGTCCCCGCACGGGTGCTGGCGATCGCCGCCTCCGGCATGGAGGACAGGTTTCGGGACCTCTTCAGCGCGTGCTTTACGGCTGGGAGGTTCCCGAAACTGTGGAAGGAGGGGCAGTTATGCCTCCTCCGAAAGGAGGGCCGCCCGCTGGACTCCCCCTCGGCATACCGGCCCATCGTCCTGCTCGATGAGGTCGGCAAATTGTTCGAGGGGATTGTCGCCTCCCGGCTTGATAGCCATTTGCGGGGGGTAGGGCCGGATCTGTCGGACGCCCAATTCGGTTTCCGTCGAGGGCGTTCGACGATCGACGCGCTGGCCCTGCTCAAGGGCCAGGTGAAGGAGGCGGTGGAGGCGGGGGACGGAGTGCTGGCGGTGTCATTCGACATTGCCAACGCCTTCAACTCCGTCCCCCACTCGACGATATTGGAGGCGCTCCGGTATCACGGAGTGCCCCAATACCTGCGGGACCTCCTGGCCAGCTACTTGGAGGACCGAGAGGTCCTCCTCGTGGACAAGACGGCCACTGTTCGCTCCCAAACCAAGGGGAAGTTTGGGACGAGATGTCCGCGATCCGCGGAGACAATTCAATCAAGATGCCCTTTAATTATAAATATATCAACTCACCTAGGCGCTGGTGAAGTCCTGCTCCGAGGCCATGATTCAGGTCCAGGTTTGATGGGTGTCTGTAGGTATGTGTGTGTGTACGTGAATAGTGTTATGATTTTGTAGTCGATTTCAAACCTGACCGGCTATCAACTGGCGACAGGTTCCAACGCGTTAGCAGGTCACAACAACACAATAGTTCCAGTCTGTTCAATTGTTCACACGGCACGCGACGGGTTCGACCTAACCTCAAAGGGCGCGTGGGTGCTTCAACGTTCACAAAATATACACAATTACTCGGTTCCCAAATCAATGGCGAGGCTTTAGTCAATTTATTTCAACCAAATGGTCCCTGTTTATACGGGATTCAAAGGGATTTATCAATATTACGCCCAACAAACAATAGCCGGCGAGTTCACAAGCAATTTTAAAGACAAGTGATCAATGACAACTAGATGACAGGTCACGTCAAACCAAAGTGACGGCCGCCATGACAGTCAGCGCGTTCCATAGTCCGCGCGGGACGAAACATCTACCCCCCCCGGACGGGCCTACCCGTCCGCTAATCAATTGGCAGTCTCAAAATACCCCCCCAATGGGGGCGGGCTGGTGAGTCAAACAACCAAGTGACTCCTCGGCGAGCCAATTTGTTACCAATGTCAACCTGGCTCTCATTAAGGAAGGCGTATACTTCCTTCAAATAGTTACTTGTACCCTTGTAGTTGGTACCGCAATCAAACTGATCAAAGAAGGTAACCCTAGGCGAGACAAATCTATCCAAGGTCGCTACAAAGGCCTCTGTCGAGAGGGAGGTTAACAGTTCCAAGTGCACTGCCTTCATTGACAGACAGACACATACACAAGTAAGCCTTGACAATTTTAGAATGGCCAACAGCGCATTGCAACCGGCATGCGAGTTCCCAATGTGACGATCGGTCACCAACAAATCAAATCAAATGGCCCTCTTTGGGCAATAAGGGGGGTGACGAGTCCCATAGGAAGGCTAGAGTGCCTCAACCGTCCTCCAACAAGCAAAAGACCCGCATTATCCAAGAAGGGGCTCAACTTACTCACAGCTCCCGAGCTTAACCCTGCCAGACTTCAAGATCTCGATCTCCTTTTCAAAGTGCCCAGCCTGCACAGAGCGGACCCAATGAGGAGTGACTCCTGTTGCTCTTGAGGAGAGAGAATCGGTGACAGGCGCTTGTCCCCTGGATTCCTAGAATTGTGACCAAGACGCCTGATCCACGAGGTAACGTTCAACAATTGTCGAGGGAGCTGTATCTGTTCAACAAACAAATCAAACGGAGGGTCCTTTGTCCCAACAGCGAGCACCTCAAGCCCGGGCAAAAGGACCGACATCAAGACTGGCGTTCGAGGCCAACCATCCTCGAAACTTGCCTGAAAGGTCATTCACCTTCAGGCCCACTTAACCCGCTAACCAAGACGACAAAAGGCAACTCTGGACGCCGTGTCCAAAATAGCACGGACCACAACAGAGTCACCCAGGGGGCCTGTAGCGGGGCAGACGCCAATTTTCTAACAATGCCTGGGCGGCGACTGATCGCCGCATCCAGGCTGCCGTCGTTCACGACTAGGGTAGCACTCAAATGCTTCGTCCGCGCGGTGTCCCGGGCCGCTCGCCATCGCTGGAAGGGCATATCCCACCGGATGCCTGAATGGCGGAGGGCGCGACTCCAACCGGGGGCGTTCCGCCAGCGGAGGTGAAAGGTAGCGGTGCTGATCTGGCCATTGTTGCCCAGCAGCCGCCGTACAATTGTTCATACGAGGGGAGGCCAAATGGCGCGCACGCGGCTCCCGTTTACCATTACGAGGGGAGACCAACTGGCGCGCGCGCGGCTCCCGTTCAACTTGCGCGGGGGGTGGAGTGCAGCCATCAAAATTGCGGGCCTCTACCCGGTTCTCGACCGGCGTACCAGAGGCCCGGTGCTCGTCTCCGTGGTACCCCCCCCTGCGCGAACCCTCATCAGAAGCTGATCTGCCAGAGCGGTTCGCGTTGGCGCACAAAATCTCAAGATGAGCCCCTTCACAAATTCCACACGGGCGGGGCTTGGGGCAGTCCCGGTGAAAGTGAGCCCCCAAACAAGAGAAGCATAGGCGGCGTGCGTTGGCAATTCGGCGGCGGGCACTAACGTGCAACTCCAAAAAAGCCGTGCAACTTGCCATGCTATGCCCCGTGGCCTTACAAAAAACGCAATCAGGACTATTCTGGGTGCCCGCAAAACGGGGGGCGGGGCGACTATCAACCGGCCCCTTAGCCCTAGTCCGTCCCTGGTCTCTTGGCCGAGAAGGTGGTGGGCGCGACCCCATTGCGCCACAAGTGTTGTCCAAAAGGCGACACTCATCCTCCAAAAATTTGATGAGGTCGTCAAAGGGGGGAAGGTGGGTGGCACTGTCCCCACCATACCTCTGCTCGAAGCGGGACCTCAAGTCCGCGGGGAGCAACTGCAGTACAATGTGCACCAACAAGTAGGACCAATGGTCCACCGGCAACTCCAAACGTCGCAAAGCGTTGGTTGCTGAAACCAACGGGTTCAGCAGATTAGTGCGCAACGCCGACGTGTTCTCAATGGCCGGTAACCCCAAAATCTGGCCGATGTGAACATCAGCCAAGCAGCGCTTATTCTGATACCGTCGGGATAGGAGTTCCATAGCGGTAGGGTAGGCGGAGTCCGTCACAGGCAAGTGCTGCACCAAGGCTCGGGCCTCACCATCCAGGACCGACAATAGGTAGGCCAACTTTTGGGCGGGTCCGAGGTCCGAGCGGGAGTCAACCAGACTCTCAAATTGGTTTAGGAAACTCAGCCAGTGGTCCAAGCGACCATCAAAGTGTGGAAGTTCCAACGTGGGAAGCCTACTCAATAGACCGGGGCCTGAAACAACCGAGGTCTCCGGCTTGACCTGGTCAGGCGCTCGGCTCCTCAAAATCTCCCGGGCTCGCTGACTGACTGCGTCCCCCAATTCCAAAATCTGGTCGTAGTCGGCAACGACCTTATCTCGAGCTGCCTGGCCCCAAGCTTCCAATTCCAAATCAACAACAAACTCGTTGAACCGGGTGAACAACTTATCCACATCACCGAGTCTTACATCCAATTGTTCGGACCGAGCAAGTGTGATCTCCTCCAAATCCAAGCGCTCAACCGTGGCCGCAGCTGAGGTGAACCATCTTAGTTGTGAGACCAAACCAGCGGCCGCCTCCTTTACAGCCTTCAGTGAGGCCATTGCAACCAAATTCAACAATAACACTGTATGTCAAAAAGAAACAAATCAAACAAATCAAATCAATAAACTGTTTCAACAAATAACCCATAAATAAATCTCAATTAGAACCTAGAACAATTTACATAAACCTCTAGTTAACCAACAAATACCACTCAATATCAGTAAATATCAATTAATATCAAGTTACAATTAAATGACAACAATAATTTCAATCACACATGTGTCCAATACACAATACAATATTTCACACTGCAAGTACAATCGACAAGGGGACATATGATGCAATTAATTCCAATTGACCAGGCACTAAGTAAGTTGTTTTTTCAATTTTAACCACGCTCTGCTACCATTGTTCGCTCCCAAACCAAGGGGAAGTTTGGGACGAGATGTCCGCGATCCGCGGAGACAATTCAATCAAGATGCCCTTTAATTATAAATATATCAACTCACCTAGGCGCTGGTGAAGTCCTGCTCCGAGGCCATGATTCAGGTCCAGGTTTGATGGGTGTCTGTAGGTATGTGTGTGTGTACGTGAATAGTGTTATGATTTTGTAGTCGATTTCAAACCTGACCGGCTATCAACTGGCGACAGGTTCCAACGCGTTAGCAGGTCACAACAACACAATAGTTCCAGTCTGTTCAATTGTTCACACGGCACGCGACGGGTTCGACCTAACCTCAAAGGGCGCGTGGGTGCTTCAACGTTCACAAAATATACACAATTACTCGGTTCCCAAATCAATGGCGAGGCTTTAGTCAATTTATTTCAACCAAATGGTCCCTGTTTATACGGGATTCAAAGGGATTTATCAATATTACGCCCAACAAACAATAGCCGGCGAGTTCACAAGCAATTTTAAAGACAAGTGATCAATGACAACTAGATGACAGGTCACGTCAAACCAAAGTGACGGCCGCCATGACAGTCAGCGCGTTCCATAGTCCGCGCGGGACGAAACAGCCACCGTGAGGCGGTACGGCGCAGAGTCCGGTGTTCCACAGGGGTCGGTGCTTGGGCCCCCCTTGTGGAACATCGGGTTCAACTGGCTCTTGCGGGGAGCCCTCCTCCAGGGCACGAGTGTCATCTGCTACGCGGATGACACTCTCCTCACTGCCCGGGGGAGGAACTTTGCGGACGCGGCCTGTCTGGCCTCGGCTGGCGGATCCTTGGTTGCAGAGAGGATCCGCCGCCTGGGATTGAAGGTGGCGCTACACAAGACCGAGGCCGTGTTCTTTCGCGGGCCTCGGCAGCGCTGCCCTCCCGACGCCCA
This sequence comes from Xestia ashworthii, assembly GCA_950022955.1. Taxonomy (NCBI): domain Eukaryota; kingdom Metazoa; phylum Arthropoda; class Insecta; order Lepidoptera; family Noctuidae; genus Xestia; species Xestia ashworthii. The sequence continues at coordinate 177,638 of OX465549.1, read as the reverse complement.
CATAATTGTGGAGGGCGTCAGGATAGGGGTCCAGCCCCAGATGAAGTATCTGGGGCTGGTACTGGACGACAGGTGGCGCTTCGGCCCGCATTTCAGCGGGCTGTCGACGCGCCTGCTGAAGGCTGCGAACGCCCTCTCGTGGCTCCTCCCGAACCTGGGGGGGCCCAAGGCGAAATGCCGGCGCCTGTATGCCGGCATCCTGCGGAGCATGGCCCTATATGGGGCCCCCATCTGGGCGGACTCCCTCCACAGGAGGGAGAATGCGACCGCCATTCGCAGGCCACAAAGGGCCATTGCACAGCGGGTGGCGAGGGCCTACCGCTCGGTGGGTTTCTCAGCGGCATGCGCTCTGGCCGGCACCCCTCCTTGGGAGTTGGAGGCTTGGGTGCTCGCCAGAGTGTACGAGTGGACGGCGCGCCGAAAGGCTCTCGGGGAGCGCCCCGTCGCCGAAGAGCGGGAGGCCGTGCGGCGGGAGGCGAAGGACGCCATCGTCCTCCACTGGACGGAGGACCTCGCCGCCGCCGCCTTTGGCCGCCGGACGTTGGACGCGCTCGGTCCGGTTCTACGGAGCTGGCTCGAGCGGTCCCACGGTTTCCTCTCGTTCCGTCTGGTGCAGGTGTTGTCCGGCCATGGCTGTTTCGGATCGCACCTGCACCGGATCGGGAGGGAGGAAACCCCGGCGTGCCACGACTGCGGCGCGCCGGAGGACACGGCGCAGCACACCCTGGAGGTGTGCCCAGCTTGGTCCGAGTTGCGCCGCGGTCTGACCGCGGTAATCGGACCGGACCTCTCGCTTCCCGGCGTCGTCAACGCCATGCTGGGGAGCGAGGAGGCCTGGGCAGCGGTCGCCTCCTTTTGCGAGGACGTAATCTCGCAAAAGGAGGAGGCGGAGCGCGCGCGGGAGGACGATCCTCTCGCTGCGCCGCTCCGCAGACGAAGAAGGGGTCGGAGAAGGCACCGTCCTCTCCCTCCTCTTGGTGGCGACGGGCGGGCGACAGGCACGGGGGTGCCTTCGCCCGCATTGCACCCGTCACCACCTTCGTCGAACATTCCCGGGCCCCTGTGAGGGGCCCGCCATGAAGGGCAATCGTCGGCGGAGGACTGGACGTAAAGGCTATGCCGGTTTCCCAGTCCCCCGCCACTCGGACGAAGCGGGAATGTCGCTGGGTCGTTTTAGTGGGTATACCGGGTCAGACCCGGGGAGTCCCACATACCCCTCTCATCCCCCGATGGGAGGGTATGCGTAATGCATTTTTTCCCAGAGATAAAAAAAAAAAAAAAAAAAAAAAAAAAAAATGTTAGGTTAGGTTAGGTTGGGGGGGGGGACCACCCCACAGTGCTTGCGTCCACGTCGCGTCCCCTGGAAACGGCCCAGTTCTGACCACCGTAACGGAGTGGCAGACTGGGTACGGCCAAAGTGCACTGTGCTCTCGTAGCGATTATCCTTGCCTTGAAACCTACGAGCTGTCTGAATGTCGAAAATAACGCGGAGCGCCTCCGGGCGAAAACCAAAAGGCCCTTCTGAGGGCCAACCCAAAGGCCCTTCTCAGGGCCAACCCAAAGGCCCTTCTCAGGGCCAACCCAAAGGCCCTTCTCAGGGCCAACCCAAAGGCCCTTCTCAGGGCCAACCAAAAGGCCCTTCTCAGGGCTACCCCGACGCTCCGGCGTCAGTAGCTAGCCGCGCGCCGTCTGCGGCAGGCTTTTTGGCGGACGAGTCGTCCGATAACGACTCGCTTTTTGGTATGTCGGATGCGAGTGGCTGTCGGTCGCGGAAGCGGGTCCACCTGAGCGGTGGGTCCGAGGGTTCCCAGGCCTCGGGGTCCAAGGCTAAAAAGCCAACGACCGTGGCCGCGGATACCCATAACGTTGGGCTCGCGGACGCCCAACGCCAGTTGGACCTCGCCCGGCGAGCGCAGCTCCAGCTAGAGCTGGAGGAGAAGGTCGCCGCCAAAGAGAAGCGGGCGCACGTCACCCGGGCCAAGTCCGGGTACGGTGCGTCCCGCGTTACATACGCGGACCACTCCCTTGAGGAGCTCGAAAAAATGGCGGAGGAGGACGAGGAGGAGATCATGGAGGTCGCCTCTAAGTCCTCCAATCTTAAGGGGACCTTCCAGAAGGCCCTCAAGAGCCGGGCCGCGAGCTTGCGCGGTGTCGTCGCGGAGCTGGTGCGTCGCAAGACCACCGACGAGACGCGGCAACTGCAGGCGAAGGTCGATCGCCTGCAGTCGGAGGTCAGCCAGCTTCATCAGAAGCTGGCCGAAGCCACGGCCCGGCCACAAGAGGCCCGGACAAGCCCTGCGGCAGAAGGCCCATCCTCCAACCTTGAGGATATCATCCGCAAGGTTGTGATGGAGGAGAGGGCCTTCACAAGGGCCTGCTTAGCGGGCATCGAGGACCGGCTCTTGCCGGAGAAGCGCCTCCAACCGCCGCTTGCGGCGGATAAGAGGCAGCCGAGTGAGCCGGGGCCGTCCTCCTCCCAGGCGGAAGACACCCTACTCCCTGCCACCACCCCGTCCAACGAGTGGACGGATGTGGTCCGCAAGGGAAAGGGCAAAGGGAAAAAGTCGGCGACGGCTGTCCCTGCCGTCCCTGCCGTCCCCGCCACCACTGCACCCAGCCGGTCACAGACGACCGGCAAGGGAAACGGGAAGGGAAAAGGAAGGGGAAAAGGGAGGCTTGTCCCCCCAAAAACCGCAGCCGTCGTGGTGACGCTCACCGCGGAGGCTGCGGAGCGAGGGGAGACATATATGTCAGTCTTGGTGCGGGCGCGTGCTAATGCCGATCCCACCCAACTGGGGATCGGCAGCGTGTCTTGCCGGCGGACACAAGCTGGGGCTCGAATTTTCGAGTTCCCGGGGGCCGAGGGGAGTGCCCATGCGGACCTCTTCGCAGCAAAGCTGCAAGAGGTCATCGCAGACTCGGCCAAGGTGGCCCGACCAGTAAAGTCGGCGGCCATTGAGGTGACGGAGCTCGACGACTCCGTCACCAAGGAGGAGGTGGTGGCGGCGGTCGCAGCGGTAGGGGGCTGTGGTGCCGCAGCGGTGCAAAGCCGGGACATAAGGCCCGGCCGCGGTGGCATGGGTACCATTCGCCTCGAGTGCCCAGTCGCCGCTGCCAAAGCCGTCCTTGCCAAGGGACGGCTGCTGGTCGGGTTTAGCTCGGGTGCAGTCCGGGCACTCGAGGACCAGCCTCTGCGGTGTTTCCGGTGCTTCGGCATCGGACACACCCGGCCCATGTGTCCGTCCACGGTAGACAGGACGGACACGTGCTACCGCTGCGGCAAGAACGGCCACAAAGCCGTCTCTTGTGAGGCCTCCAAGCCACACTGCGCGGTGTGTGCCGCCAGTGGCCGCCCGGCAGGCCACGTCATGAAGGGGAGGAATTGTAATCCTCCCCATAAGCGGGGCAAAGCGCAGGTGCCGACCGGGCCTGCTGCTGCTGCTACTTGCTCCGTCGTTCCTGCGGCGGCTGCGGAGGAGGGTGCGATGTCCGACTGATGGATAGGGTCGAACATCGCATCCTTCAGGTGGTGCGGCCTTCCACTGACTCCCCTCCCCTCTCGCTCTCAGAGAGGGGACCGGGATACGTGGTGGCCGCATGGGGAGACATGGCCCTGATGGGGGTCTATTTCTCCCCAAACCACCCTGTCACGGAGCGCGAGCGGGAGGACGAACCTCTCGCTGCGCCGCTCCGCAGACGAAGAAGGGGTCGGAGAAGGCACCGTCCTCTCCCTCCTCTTGGTGGCGACGGGCGGGCGACAGGCACGGGGGTGCCTTCGCCCGCATTGCACCCGTCACCACCTTCGTCGGTCATTCCCGGGCCCCCTGTGAGGGGCCCGCCATGAAGGGCAATCGTCGGCGGAGGACTGGACGTAAAGGCTATGCCGGTTTCCCAGTCCCCCGCCACTAGGACGAAGCGGGAATTTTCGCTGGGTCGTTTTAGTGGGTATACCGGGTCTGACCCGGGGAGTCCCACATACCCCTCTCATCCCCCGATGGGAGGGTATGCGTAATGCATTTTTTCCCAGCGTCAAAAAAAAAAAAAAAAAAAAAAAAAAAAGGTTAGGTTAGGTTGCGCGATGGTCGGGAGCGCAGAGTCGTGGGATGCGGTGATCTCCTTCTGTGAAACGGTCATCTCACAGAAGGAGGCTGCGGAGAGGTTGAGGGAGGTCGAGACCACTCTCCCGACCCGCAGCAGACGAACCGGGCGTCGGCGGAGGGCGGACAACGCCCTCTTCCAGCCCCCCTAGACGGGTCCAGAGGGACGGTGGACTTGGGGAGGTCCGCCGCCCCGCCGAATAACTGGACCCGAGGCGGTGGCGCGTAGTGTTCCGCGCGCGCCCCTTTATGACGTCGCGGGAGGAGTACACCTCACTCCTCCCGCAGACCTGAGGAGGCCCGCAGTGGCGGGCCGGCACTAGCCGGGGATCGTGGAAGGCGCACTAGTTCCCATGATCCCCGGTGCAAGTGTGGGAAGGGAACACCGGGGTGGTTTTTAGTCAGTACGAGTCTGACAGACCCCTCCGCTCTCCCCAGAGCGGAGGACATCCATCGCGGATTTTCCACCCCGGCAACAAAAAAAAAAAAAAAAAAAAAAAAAAGGTTAGGTTAGGTTAGGTCGGGGGACCACCCCACAGTGCTTGCGTCCACGTCGCGTCCCCTGGAAACGGCCCAGTTCTGACCACCGTAACGGAGTGGCAGACTGGGTACGGCCAAAGTGCACTGTGCTCTCGTAGCGATTATCCTTGCCTTGAAACCTACGAGCTGTCTGAATGTCGAAAATAACGCGGAGCGCCTCCGGGCGAAAACCAAAAGGCCCTTCTGAGGGCCAACCCAAAGGCCCTTCTCAGGGCCAACCCAAAGGCCCTTCTCAGGGCCAACCCAAAGGCCCTTCTCAGGGCCAACCAAAAGGCCCTTCTCAGGGCCAACCCAAAGGCTCTTCTCAGGGCCAACCCAAAGGCCCTTCTCAGGGCCACTCCGACGCTCCGGCGTCTGAAGCTAGCCGCGCGCCGTCTGCGGCAGGCTTTTTGGCGGACGAGTCGTCCGACAACGACTCACTATTCAGTGTGTCGGACGCGAACGACTCTCGTTCTCGGAAGCGGGTCCACCTGAGTGGTGGGTCCGGGGGTTCCCAAGCCTCGGGGTCGAAGGCAAAAAAGCCGACGACCGTGGCCGCGGATACCCATGTCGTTGGGCTCGCGGACGCCCAACAAAAGTTGGACCTGGCTCGGCGGGTGCAGCTCCAGCGAGAGCTGGAGGAGCGGGTTGCGGCCAAAGAAAAACGGGCGCACGTCGCCCGGGCTAAGTCCGGGTACGGTGCGTCCCGCGTTCTGTACGCAGACCACTCTCTCGCCGAGCTGGAGAGGATGGCGGAGGAGGACGAGGAGGAGATTGTGGAGGTCGCCTCTAAGTCCTCCAATCTGAAAGGGACCTTTCAAAAGGCCCTGAAAAGCAGGGCCGCAAGCATGCGCGGTGTCGTCGCGGAGCTGATCCAGCGCACGAGCACCGACGAGACACGGCAACTGCAGGCGAAGGTAGATCGCCTGCAGTTGGAGGTCAGCCAGCTCCATCAGAAGCTGGCCGAAGCCACGGCCCAGCCACAACAGGCCCGGACGAGCCCTGCGGCAGAGGGCCCCGCCTCCAACCTTGAGGACATCATCCGCAAGGTTGTTATGGAGGAGAGGGCCTTCACAAGAGCCTGCCTTGCAGGGATTGAGGACCGGCTCTTGCCCGTGAAACGCCTCCGACCGCCGCTTGCAGCGGATAAGAGGCGGTGTGAGCCAGGGCCGTCCTCCTCCCAAGCGGATGACGCCCTTCTCCCTGCCACCACCCCGTCCAACGAGTGGACGGACGTGGTCCGTAAGGGGAAGGGCAAAGGGAAAAAGTCGGCGACGGCTGTCCCTGCCGTCCCCGCCACCACTGCCCCCAGCCGGTCGCAGACGACCGGCAAGGGAAACGGGAAGGGGAAAGGGAGGGGAAAGGGCAAGTTAGTCCCCCCGAAAACCGCAGCCGTCGTGGTGACGCTCACCGCGGAGGCTGCGGAGCGAGGGGAGACTTATATGTCTATTTTGGTGCGGGCGCGTGCCAATGCCGATCCCACCCAACTCGGGATCGGCAGTGTGTCTTGCCGGCGGACTCAAGCCGGGGCTCGTATATTCGAGTTTCCGGGGGCAGAGGGGAGTGCCCACGCGGACCTCTTTGCAGCCAAGCTGCAGGAGGTCATCGCGGACTCTGCGAAGGTGGCCCGACCGGTCAAATCGGCGGCCATTGAGGTGACGGAGCTCGACGACTCCGTCACCAAGGAGGAGGTGGTGGCGGCTGTCGCAGCGGTAGGGGGCTGTGTCGCCGCAGCGGTGCAAAGCCGGGACATAAGGCCCGGCCGCGGCGGCATGGGTACCATTCGCCTCGAGTGCCCAGTCGCCGCTGCCAAAGCCGTCCTTGCCAAGGGACGGCTGCTGGTCGGGTTTAGCTCGGGTGCAGTCCGGGCCCTCGAGGACCAGCCTCTGCGGTGTTTCCGGTGCTTCGGCATCGGACACACCAGGCCCATGTGTCCGTCCACGGTAGACAGGACGGACACGTGCTACCGCTGCGGCAAGAACGGCCACAAAGCCGTGTCTTGTGAGGCCGCCAAGCCACACTGCGCGGTGTGTGCCGCCAGTGGCCGCCCGGCAGGCCACGTAATGAAGGGGAGGAACTGTAATCCTCCCCATAAGCGGGGCAAAGCGCAGGTGCCGACCGGGCCTGCTGCTGCTGCTACTTGCTCCGTCGTTCCCGCGGCGGCTGCGGAGGAGGGTGCGATGTCCGACTGATGGATAGGGTCGAACATTGCATCCTTCAGGTGGTGCGGCCTTCCACTGACTCCCCTCCCCTCTCGCTCTCAGAGAGGGGACCGGGATACGTGGCCGCCGCGTGGGGAGACATGGCCCTGGTGGGGGTCTATTTCTCCCCAAACCACCCTGTCACGGAGCGCGAGCGGGAGGACGACCCTCTCGCTGCGCCGCTCCGCAGACGAAGAAGGGGTCGGAGAAGGCACCGTCCTCTCCCTCCTCCTGGTGGCGACGGGCGGGCGACAGGCACGGGGGTGCCTTCGCCCGCATTGCACCCGTCACCACCTTCGTCGGTCATTCCCGGGCCCCCTGTGAGGGGCCCGCCATGAAGGGCAATCGTCGAAGGTTAGGTTAGGTTAGGTTAGGTTTTTTTTTTTTTTTTCTGTTTGGGCAGGAGTGGGAAATTCCCGCGGACACCTCGACTATCCCACAGGAATTTCTCCTGTGAGACAGTCGAGGTAGTGCCGGACTCGAACCGGCTAAAAACCACTCCTGCCTAGCCAGTGTCCCTCTGACGTGATCAAAGCCCTTAGTATCTAGGGTTTTTCTTATCTCGCAACTGTTTGATAAGAGGCCGAGGAGACCACACTCTATTTCTAGTATTTTTCTATAATACAATACTATCTATTTATACCATAGGTTTCGCTATTTTATTATTCCATAAACTACTATTTTACCAAAATATTTTGTTATAACCAATTTGACTAATTACTTTTACTATTTTCTAAAATTATTAACTTTTTATGCTACTATACTACTATATTTCCTAAATTCCTTAGCTAAATTTACTATTTTTCCCATATTATCTGTCACTTACCCTTATTTATGCCCTTTCAAGTTGTATTCTGCGCTTAGGTTAGGTTAGGTTAGGTTAGGTTTTTTTTTTTTTTTTTTTTTTTGTTTGGGCAGGAGTGGGAAATCCCCGCGGACACCTCGACTATCTCACAGGAATTTCTCTTGTGAGACAGTCGAGGTAGTGCCGGACTCGAACCGGCTAAAAACCACTCCTGCCTAGCCAGTGTCCCTCTGACATTATCAGAGACCTTGTTTACTCTGATAAGCCTTGTTTTGCGAGTTGTTGCTTAGAGGCCGAAGAGACCACTCTCTATTTAATTTTATTTATTTTCAGGTGTCACTAAGAATGTATATTAACTATTACAACTAAGTTTGTGATTTATTATTTTTAACTATATATATATATATATTTTTTTTTTTTTTTTTTTTTTTTTTATCTCTTAATTTTGCAAAAAAAAATTTTTTGAAAGCGCTAAAATTTTTGAAAAATCTAATACTACTTGTAATAACTTTACAATTTTTGGATGTATTCTTCACCAGATTTATCTGAACAAGCATTGTTATATTCCGTTTATCCCTTTCTGCGATTGCATTCTATTGAATTCCATTTCTGTTTTTATTCGTCTTTTTTATTTTGATTTACTGATACAGGGAATATATACTTAGTATATATTTTTATATCAATTTTATTATGTTTATTCTGACTTTTCGTCGACAGATTTTTGCAACCGTGACCCAACTTAGTGATTTCACTAGGATTGACTCTTGGTTCAGTTTAACTCCAGTCCCTTTCGCATGAAAGTGGCTCCAGTCCCTGATATCCATAGAGCCAATCCTAGTGGTTCGCTCTATGCATCTGCGTTTCGGTTTTATCGGCATGGGAATCAATGTGTACGTGGAAGTGGGCGCACCGACAACTTTAGCAATAAGCTATGGTTGCTCGCGCGAATGCGTCCCACTTCCTACGTATCGGGCAATCGTTACTGAATGCATTGTGCTGGTGCTCCCCAAGCTCGGCTCTGGTGCAGTTAATGCACGCCGCCGCTTCTCCGGTCTGTTTGACTGGGCAGTCCAACCTAAGGTGTGGACCGCCGCAGTGGCTACAGAGATCGGCTGGCTCCGTGCACAGGCGTTTGCCGTGTCCGTATGCCAGACAGCGGGTACACTGCACCAGAGGCGTCTGGTCTTCGACGCGCACTCTCTGGAGGTTAGGTTAGGTTAGGTTAGGTTAGGTTAGGTTGGGGGACCACCCCACAGTGCTTGCGTCCACGTCGCGTCCCCTGGAAACGGCCCAGTTCTGACCACCGTAACGGAGTGGCAGACTGGGTACGGCCAAAGTGCACTGTGCTCTCGTAGCGATTATCCTTGCCTTGAAACCTACGAGCTGTCTGAATGTCGAAAATAACGCGGAGCGCCTCCGGGCGAAAACCAAAAGGCCCTTCTGAGGGCCAACCCAAAGGCCCTTCTCAGGGCCAACCCAAAGGCCCTTCTCAGGGCCAACCCAAAGGCCCTTCTCAGGGCCAACCCAAAGGCCCTTCTCAGGGCCAACCCAAAGGCCCTTCTCAGGGCCAACCCAAAGGCCCTTCTCAGGGCCAACCAAAAGGCCCTTCTCAGGGCTACCCCGACGCTCCGGCGTCAGTAGCTAGCCGCGCGCCGTCTGCGGCAGGCTTTTTGGCGGACGAGTCGTCCGATAACGACTCGCTTTTTGGTATGTCGGATGCGAGTGGCTGTCGGTCGCGGAAGCGGGTCCACCTGAGCGGTGGGTCGGAGGGTTCCCAGGCCTCGGGGTCTAAGGCTAAAAAGCCAACGACCGTGGCCGCGGATACCCATAACGTTGGGCTCGCGGACGCCCAACGACAGTTGGACCTCGCCCGGCGAGCGCAGCTCCAGCTAGAGCTGGAGGAAAAGGTTGCCGCCAAGGAGAAGCGGGCGCACGCCGCTCGGGCCAAGTCCGGGTACGGTGCGTCCCGCGTCTTGTACGCGGACCACTCTCTTACGGAGCTGGAGAGGATGGCGGAGGAGGACGAGGAGGAGATCGTGGAAGTCGCCTCCAAGTCCTCCAACCTAAAGGGCACTTTCCAGAAGGCCCTCAAGAGCCGGGCCGCGAGCTTGCGCGGTGTTGTCGCGGAGCTGGTCCGTCGCAAGACCAACGACGAGACGCGGCAACTGCAGGCGAAGGTAGATCGCCTGCAGTTGGAGGTCAGCCAGCTTCATCAGAAGCTGGCTGTAGCCACGGCCCAGCCACAACAGGCCCGGACGAGCCCTGTGGCAGAAGGCCCATCCTCCAACCTTGAGGATATCATCCGCAAGGTTGTGATGGAGGAGAGGGCCTTCACAAGGGCCTGCTTAGCGGGCATCGAGGACCGCCTCTTGCCGGAGGAACGCCTCCGACCGCCACTTGCGGCGGATAAGAGGCAGCCGAGCAAGCCGGAGCCGTCCCCCTCCCAGGCGGAAGATGCCCTTCTCCCTGCCACCACCCCGTCCAACGAGTGGACGGACGTGGTCCGTAGGGGGAAGGGCAAGGGAAAAGGGAAAAAGTCGGGGACGGCTGTCCCTGCCGTCCCTGCCGTCCCCGCCACCACTGCCCCCAGCCGGTCGCAGACGACCGGCAAGGGAAACGGGAAGGGGAAAGGGAGGGGAAAGGGCAAGCTAGTCCCCCCGAAAACCGCAGCCGTCGTGGTGACGCTCACCGCGGAGGCTGCGGAGCGAGGGGAGACTTACATGTCCGTTCTGGTGCGGGCGCGTGCCAATGCCGATCCCACCCAACTCGGGATCGGCAGTGTAACTTGCCGGCGGACCCAAGCCGGGGCTCGAATATTCGAGTTTCCGGGGGCAGAGGGTAGTGCCCACGCTGACCTCTTTGCAGCCAAGCTGCAGGAGGTCATCGCGGACTCTGCGAAGGTGGCCCGACCGGTCAAGTCGGCGGCCATTGAGGTGACGGAGCTCGACGACTCCGTCACCAAGGAGGAGGTGGTGGCGGCTGTCGCAGCGGTAGGGGGCTGTGGCGCCGCAGCGGTGCAAGGCCGGGACATAAGGCCCGGCCGCGGCGGCATGGGTACGATTCGCCTCGAGTGCCCAGTCGCCGCTGCCAAAGCCGTCCTTGCCAAGGGACGGCTGCTGGTCGGGTTTAGCTCGGGTGCAGTCCGGGCACTGGAGGACCAGCCTCTGCGGTGTTTCCGGTGCTTCGGCATCGGACACACCCGGCCCATGTGTCCGTCCACGGTGGACCGGACGGACACGTGCTACCGCTGCGGCAAGACCGGCCACAAAGCCGTCTCTTGTGAGGCCGCCAAGCCACACTGCGCGGTGTGTGCCGCCAGTGGCCGCCCGGCAGGCCACGTGATGAAGGGGAGGAACTGTAATCCTCCCCATAAGCGGGGCAAAGCGCAGGTGCCGACCGGGCCTGCTGCTGCTGCTATTTGCTCCGTCGTTCCTGCGGCGGCTGCGGAGGAGGGTGCGATGTCCGACTGATGGATAGGGTCGAACATCGCATCCTTCAGGTGGTGCGGCCTTCCACTGACTCCCCTCCCCTCTCGCTCTCAGAGAGGGGACCGGGATACGTGGCTGCCGCGTGGGGAGACATGGCCCTGGTGGGGGTCTATTTCTCCCCAAACCACCCTATCACGGAGCGCGAGCGGGAGGACGACCCTCTCGCTGCGCCGCTCCGCAGACGAAGAAGGGGTCGGAGAAGGCACCGTCCTCTCCCTCCTCTTGGTGGCGACGGGCGGGCGACAGGCACGGGGGTGCCTTCGCCCGCATTGCACCCGTCACCACCTTCGTCGGTCATTCCCGGGCCCCCTGAGAGGGGCCCGCCATGAAGGGCAATCGTCGGCGGAGGACTGGACGTAAAGGCTATGCCGGTTTCCCAGTCCCCCGCCACTAGGACGAAGCGGGAATTTTCGCTGGGTCGTTTTAGTGGGTATACCGGGTCAGACCCGGGGAGTCCCACATACCCCTCTCATCCCCCGATGGGAGGGTATGCGTAATGCATTTTTTCCCAGCGTCAAAAAAAAAAAAAAAAAAAAAAAAAAAAGGTTAGGTTAGGTTAGGTTAGGTTGTCGGGTTTAGCTCGGGTGCAGTCCGGGCACTCGGGCACTCACCCGCGCACAGGACGAAGCGGGAATTTTCGCTGGGTCGTTTTAGTGGGTATACCGGGTCAGACCCGGGGAGTCCCACATACCCCTCTCATCCCCCGATGGGAGGGTATGCGTAATGCATTTTTTCCCAGCGATAAAAAAAAAAAAAAAAAAAAAAAAAAGGTTAGGTTAGGTTGGAGGCAGCCAAGGAGGCGGCCTTCCTCCAGGACTGGCTGTCGCCCCCTGTCGAGGTCCTGAACGTGGACGCTGCAGCGGTCCAGCTCAGAGGGTCCCTGACTGAGGTGTGCAACTCCAGCATGCCTCGGTCTCGCCGTCCGCCTCCCCGTCGTGCCGTCTACTGGTGGACGGAGGAGCTGGAGGGACTCCGGGCCACCTGCGTGGCGGCCAGAAGGGCCTACACGCGGAGCCGACGGCGCAGCGCCCAAAACCGAGACCGGGCAGAAGAGGACCGCCTATACGCCTCTTACCGAGAGGCGACGACGGCCCTCAAGTCTGCAATGGGCGCTGCACAAGACTCGGCGAGAGCCGAGATGTTGGAGGGTCTCGACAGGGACCCCTATGGGAGACCATACAAGGCAGCGCGGAACCAGCTACGCCCCTATGGTCCCCCACTGTCGGAGACCCTCGATCCACCGTTGCTGGATGGGGTGGTCCGGTCCCTGTTTCCGCGCAGGACCGACTTCACCCCACCAACGATGGATCCCCCGCAAGGGGCGGTTACGCCGGAGGAGGAGGACGTCCCCCCGGTGACGGTGGCGGAGTTATACGCGGGGGTGCTCAGCCTCCGAGCAAAAAAGACGGCCCCCGGACCAGACGGCGTCCCCGCACGGGTGCTGGCGATCGCCGCCTCCGGCATGGAGGACAGATTTCGGGACCTCTTCAGCGCGTGCTTTACGGCTGGGAGGTTCCCGAAACTGTGGAAGGAGGGGCAGTTATGCCTCCTCCGAAAGGAGGGCCGCCCGCTGGACTCCCCCTCGGCATATCGGCCCGTCGTCCTGCTCGATGAGGTCGGTAAACTGTTCGAGGGGATTGTCGCCTCCCGGCTTGATAGCCATTTGCGGGGGGTGGGGCCGGATCTGTCGGACGCCCAATTCGGCTTCCGTCGAGGGCGTTCGACGATCGACGCACTGGCCCTACTCAAGGGCCAGGTGAAGGAGGCGGTGGAGGCGGGGGACGGAGTGCTGGCGGTGTCATTCGACATTGCCAACGCCTTCAACTCCGTCCCCCACTCGACGATATTGGAGGCGCTCCGGTATCACGGAGTGCCCCAATACCTGCGGGACCTCCTGGCCAGCTACCTGGAGGACCGAGAGGTCCTCCTCGTGGACAAGACGGCCACCGTGAGGCGGTACGGCGCAGAGTCCGGTGTTCCACAGGGGTCGGTGCTTGGGCCCCCCTTGTGGAACATCGGGTTCAACTGGCTCCTGCGCGGAGCCCTTCTCCCGGGCACGAGTGTCATCTGCTACGCGGATGACACTCTCCTCACTGCCCGGGGGAGGAACTTTGCCGACGCGGCCTGTCTGGCCTCGGCTGGCGGATCCTTGGTTGCAGAGAGGATCCGCCGCCTGGGATTGAAGGTGGCGCTGCACAAGACCGAGGCCGTGTTCTTTCGCGGACCTCGGCAGCGCTGCCCTCCCGACGCCCACATAATTGTGGAGGGCGTCAGGATAGGAGTCCAGCCCCAGATGAAGTATCTGGGGCTGGTACTAGACGACAGGTGGCGCTTCGGCCCGCATTTCAGCGGGCTGTCGACGCGCCTGCTGAAGGCCGCGGACGCCCTCTCGTGGCTCCTCCCGAACCTGGGGGGGCCCAAGGCGAAATGCCGGCGCCTGTATGCCGGCATCTTGCGGAGTATGGCCCTATACGGGGCCCCCATCTGGGCGGACTCCCTCCACAGGAGGGAGAATGCGGCCGCCATCCGCAGGCCCCAAAGGGCCATTGCACAGCGGGTGGCGAGGGCCTACCGCTCGGTGGGCTTTTCCGCGGCGTGCGCTCTGGCCGGCACCCCTCCTTGGGAGTTGGAGGCATGGGTGCTCGCCAGAGTGTACGAGTGGACGGCGCGCCGGAAGGCGCTCGGGGAGCGCCCCGTCGCCGAAGAGCGGGAGGCCGTGCGGCGGGAGGCAAAGGATGCCATCGTCCTCCACTGGACGGAGGACCTCGCCGCCGCCGCCTTTGGCCGCCGGACGTTGGACGCGCTCGGTCCGGTTCTACGGAGCTGGCTCGAGCGGTCCCACGGTTTCCTCTCGTTCCGTCTGGTGCAGGTGTTGTCCGGCCATGGCTGTTTCGGAACGCACCTTCACCGGATCGGGAGGGAGGAGACCCCGGCGTGCCACGACTGCGGCGCGCCGGAGGACACGGCGCAGCACACCCTCGAGGTGTGCCCGGCTTGGTCCGAGCCGCGCCGCAGCCTGACCGCGGAAATTGGACCAGACCTCTCGCTTCCCGGCGTCGTCAACGCCATGCTGGGGAGCGAGGAGGCCTGGGCAGCGGTCGCCTCCTTTTGCGAGGACGTAATCTCGCAAAAGGAGGAGGCGGAGCGCGAGCGGGAGGACGACCCTCTCGCTGCGCCGCTCCGCAGACGAAGAAGGGGTCGGAGAGGGCGCCGTCCTCTCCCTCCTCCTGGTGGCGACGGGCGGGCGACAGGCACGGGGGTGCCTTCGCCCGCATTGCACCCGTCACCACCTTCGTCGAACATTCCCGGGCCCCTGTGAGGGGCCCGCCTTGAAGGGCAATCGTCAGCGGAGGACTGGACGTAAAGGCTATGCCGGTTTCCCAGTCCCCCGCCACTCGGACGAAGCGGGAATGTCGCTGGGTCGTTTTAGTGGGTATACCGGGTCAGACCCGGGGAGTCCCACATACCCCTCTCATCCCCCGATGGGAGGGTATGCGTAATGCATTTTTTTCCCAGCGATAAAAAAAAAAAAAAAAAAAAAAAAAAAAAAAAAAAGGTTAGGTTAGGTTAGGTTTTTTTTTTTTTTTTTTTTTTTTTTTTGTTTGGGCAGGAGTGGGAAATCCCCGCGGACACCTCGACTATCCCACAGGAATTTCTCTTGTGAGACAGTCGAGGTAGTGCCGGACTCGAACCGGCTAAAACCACACTCCTGCCTAGCCAGTGTCCCTCTGACATTATCAGAGCCCTTTTCTGCTAATTTTATTCTTTGTTTGGCGACTTAGTTTAAGAAGGCCGATGAGACCACACTTTTTATATGGTGTTACTTTTAATTTAACTACAACGTCTTATCCTAATCCTTGTTGAATTTTGATATAATATATTTATAAGTTTCTATTTAGCTAAATAATTTTGTTTGCATTTACTACATAATCATTTTTGAAAACTATTCCTACGTATACTATTTTACTAAAGTTTTAGATTTACTTACACTGTCACTTACCCTTATATTTATGCCCCTTTAAATTTTCCAGCACTTATATGTGTTAGTTTTAATTTTGGTATCTTATGATATTTGGTTTTTATACTCAATATAAATGTCAATATCTTAATTCGACAGCAAACACACAGCGCAATGTCTTAAGTTTTGAAGCAGGTTCGACACAACATAACGATTCCACCAGAGCTGGCCCACGGTTCAACATAATTTTAGCCGGCTTCTTAATAAAGTGACTACAATTACTTTTCTCCATTGAGCCAACCCTGGTGGTTCGCTCAATGCATCTGCTATCTGGTTGTGTCGGAGTCTTCTCTTTGTGCTTTGAAGTGGGCGCATCGACGACTTTAGCAATAAGCTATCATTGCTCTCGCGAATGCGTCCCACTTCTTACGCACCGGGCAATCGTCGCTGAATGCATTGTGCCGGTGCTCCCCCAGCTTGGCTCTGGTGCAGTTAACACACACCGCTGCTTCGCCGATCTGTTTTTCTGGGCAGTCTGCCCTGACGTGTGGCCCACCACAGTGGCTACACAGATCGGCTGGCTCCGTGCACAGGCGTTTGCCGTGCCCGTATGCCAAGCAACGGGTGCACTGCACCAGAGGCGTCTGGTCTTCGACGCGCACTCTCTGGAGGTCAATTCGAAGCTTGCCTCCTTCGAGTGCCCTCTTCCAGATAACTGGGGTGACACCCAGCACAATGCTATTCACGTGTGGGTTTCGTGACCTTTTCCGAAATTTCACACACATTTTGAGTTCCCCGTCCCCGAGGCCGTCAAAGATCTCCCGGTTCTGGTTCCTAAGGGCCCTCAGTACTTCCTCGTCACTGTGCACTGATAGCACGTCCCTAAGAACCAGAAGCGGGTTTCGATTCTTGACTTCCTCGGCGACGAGGTTCTCTCCGGCCTTCTCTAGTCGCTCTTTTAGTTTTTTCCTCTCTTCCGTCGTTGCGCACCCCATAATTACTTTCTGATCTTTGGCCTTCCTTACTCTCTCTACACGCACCCAGCCCTCCTTCGCGTCCACTGCTTTTCTCACTCTTTCGAGGATTTCGGCGCCCGTATCCGTCTCCTGTGTTGAGGTGACAACCACGGAGTGCAGCGTCGTTCGCTCCAGAGCTTGCGCCCCGGTGTGGCACTTACTGACGGCCGCTACATTCGCGTAGGTTGTCTCCCCCACACATTCTTTGCTGGCCACTCCCTCCAACCTTCCCATGGCCCTTCCAACATCTTGTTATATGGACCGAAACGTGGGGCGGCTGCGGACATAGCACCCTTGGCAATCTTATTTTTACGGTCCGCAGGCGCTTCTTGATCCCATACAAATTTCAACGTGTGCCCTTATGCACCTCTCCCTTAATAGGGCATGCACACGAACCAAAACAGCCTCCGCTGCCCGTCGGCTCCAGCTTCTCGCTCACTGTTCGTCCGAGCGCTCTTCCTCCCTTTGTCAGGTCGCCGCGTTGTCTTGCGTCGCTCCTACGCGCTCTTCCAGCTCTTGTAATCTCCGGACGGCGTGCCACGCGTGCGCGAAATCCCGCAGCCTCGCAAAGTTCGCCGGTGAACTTACGAGATCGCCGTAGTGGATCGGACCGAACTCCTCGCGACTGATCCCATCCATCATCGTTCGCCTAGCCTCAGCATATAGGGGGCAGACCCACAGTGCGTGATGCAGGTCCTCCTCTTCCATACCGCATGCACACATGCTCTCCTCACACAGCGCCATCGCATTCAGTCTTTTCCTGAAGCACCCGTGTCCCGTGAGAATCTGGGACACCTGGTGGTCTGGCACGATCCAGTGCGACCTGAGCCGATCCCTCACGTCCGGAAAGAAACGGAATAGTTCCCGTCCTTTCTCCTCATTCGTCCATCTTTTCTGCCACGCATCCATCACCTCGTTCCCAATGTCCCGCTTGCGCTGGGCCAGCACGCGCCGCCTCAAGCCCCGCTCTACCTGTGCCCCGGCCGCGGCCTGGCGCTCCTCATCAAACCGTCCAGCACGGATTACCTCCAGGTCCGCCGGGAGAACACCACCCAACACTGCCAGCGCAGCCGTACTGGTAGACCTGTACGCCTTCGTCAGCAGTATCAGGCTTGGTCTCTGGCACCTGAGCAACGCGCTGCGAACAACGTGGAGTGCCGCTCTTTTGTGCCAACAAGCTGCAGCATACGTCACCGTGGCCACGAAGGTGCCCCTGTAGAGGAAGCGCAGTCCGGGATATCGAATGCCCCAGGAAGATGCCGACACTCTTGACATCTTGCCGAAGCACTTGGCCGCGCGTTCCCCTATCGATGTCGCATGCCGCGCGAAGGACAGACCCGCGTCGAGTACCACACCCAGCACCATCGTCGAAGTGACACTCCTGACCGAATCCCCGGCAAGCTTGACAGTGGGGGGCCGCTGGAGTTTTCCCCTGATCGTCATTGTGCATGACTTCGCAGGAGAGAACCCCAGCCTATTCCTGGCGCCCCACGCCGCGACCAAGTCCAGCGTTACCTTGGCCGCTGCCTCAATCCCTGCGCGGGATGGGGACTCGATCAGGATGGTCACGTCGTCCGCATACGCGACAATTCGCACGCCGGCCGGTAGTGGCAACCGAAGCAGGTCGTCCATCAGCAGATTCCACAGTGCCGGACCCAAGACGGACCCCTGGGGGCATCCCATTGTGGACACCTTCCACTCCACCCGGTTTCCGACGAAAAGCCCGACTCGTCGGCGGGCAAAGTAGTCCGCCAGCATCTCAAAGATGTTGGACGGACACCCCCCCCGCTTGGCTTTCGTCAGGATCATCGGCCACCAGGCGTTGTCGAAAGCGCCCGAGATATCCAGGAATATGGCCTGCACGTACTTGCCCGAGCCTTCCCCCGCGGCGCGCAATATAAATCATTGAGCGCCGTGACGGTCGACTTACCCGGAGAGAACCCGTGCTGGGCGGCAGAGATCTGATTGCCGATCGTGGGAGCGCATCTTAACATTACGCGCTCTAAAATTTTCCCGAGCACAGGCAGTAGCGTGATAGGTCTGTAGGCCTTGGGGTCGGTCAGCGGCCTGCCGTTGCCCTTGGGCAAGACAAGCAGCCGGCCCACCTTCCACACATCCGGAAACACTCCCTCCGATACACACTTGCCGTAGACCGCAGTGACTTCTGCGGGCACGGCTTCCCACACGTTCCTCACAATTCGCGCACTTATTCCGTCCAATCCCGGTGCCGTGTTCGGAAGGCTCCTGATTATGCCTCCCAGACTCTCACGTGACAGAGGAGGCGCAGCCTGGCCTGACGGGATGAGCGAGGCGGCGACCCGAACCTGTCTGTGATATGGCGTGTCCCGAGACGGATCGTCGTCCGGGCACAGCGCCCGCAGAAGGCCAGTCGCCGCATCGCCCACAGTGGTCGTGAACCCCTCCGCCAGTTCGAGGCCATTGATGACCCGGGAAGGCGGTCTGAGTCTGCCACTGGCAGCACGGTAGGCCAGCCCCCACGGGTCACCGTTGCCAGACTCGGCGATCTGCCGGAAGTGTCCAAGCTCCGCCTCCTCCATTGCCTTCCTGTATCTCGCTCGCACCTCATGGAAGTCTGCTTTCAGTTTTTCCTCTCTCAGACCCCCATCCTTTCGCGATCCCTGCCATTTGCTCCTTGCCTTGCAGTTGGATTTCCGGAGCTTCTCCAGCTCCGGGCTCCACCATTCATACCCTGCGTCCTTTGGTGGCCCTTTCACCCCCAGACATTGGCGCGCCGTGTTCACTATAACATTCGTGAAGTCCTTACAGACAAAGGACGCCGGCTTGGTGAAATCAAGCCCTCCCATTCGTGCGTGGATAGTCTGCCGGAAGCGCGGCCAGTCCACTCCCTGATCCCGGAAGCGCACCGGCTCCCTGCCTGGCTCAGCGCCGTGGCGATCCATGGTTGCACCCACCTGGAAGGTGATGAGGCGGTGGTCGCTGCTGCTGGCTCCTTCATGGACCCTCCAATCGTTCGCCTTTACACTTCTCGTCGCCAGAGTCAAGTCAATATTGGACTCACCGTTCGGGCCACTAAAGGTGTAGGGTTGGCCTTCTTCGTTCATGACGGTGAGTCCGTGCGCGGCGATAAACGCCTCCATGGCCACCCGCCTGTACTCCGCTGCATGGCCCCGGCCTGTGTAGTGGCGGGGCGCACTGTGCCACATAGGCGAGTGGGTGTTGGCGTCCATGCAGATCAGTAGTCGTCTCCCTCGCAGGGCCTCCATGACTCCCTCCAGGTGGTGCAGGTGTCCATCCACTTCGTCGGAGTATTGGAAGTACGCCGAGACCACGTGCAGGTCCCACTCCTCCAGGTGCAGCACGAGGCAGTGGTCGGTGCTGAGATGGGGTAGCACCGCGCAGGCCGCACCGCGCCGGTGTATATATGCTCCCGCCTTGGAGGACGGTCCAAGCTGTAAGAGTTGTGGTCCATCTTCAGCGGCCTGCGCGTACTGCTCCTGCAGGAGTACTACGTCCACGCCCAGTTCTCGGCACACCGCAGGGAGCTCCCGCGTCGCAAGCGCCGACCCAGCAAGGTTCAGCTGCCCGATTCTCAGCAGTGGCCTATCCATACTGAGTCATGGCCACGCTCCTCTCTATCGCGTGAATGCGAGCCGGGCAGTCTCGGGCGGCGGTTCGGTGACTCACCGCCTCCTTCTTCCCGAACCGCTTGCAGGTGGCGCAGCACGTCGTAGCCGACGTGCACTCCTCTCCGCGGTGGCCGGTTGCGCCGCATCGATTGCACGTGGCCTCAGCCGACCGACACGCGCGCTCAGGGTGCCCGTATTGTTGGCACTTGGTGCAGCATGTGACCTCAATAAAGTCCGTCACCTCGACGGCCTGCCAGCCTATGTAGACCCGTCCCTTCCTCAATAACGCCTCCCTTAGCTCCGCCGAGCAGGCGAAGATGACGGCGGTTGCCTTGGCCGCTCCACGCGACCGGTTCTTCTTGAATGCGCCTGTCGCCTCCTTTGTGATGCGCGCGAGCGGCCATGCCGGGTCTTCCTTGAAATTTTGCTCGTGGAGGTCTCCAAGCACCGCCTCGTAGGACGGGTCGCCGTCAAGCCTGTTGAGGCAGACCAAAGGCAGCTTCCTCTTCGGCTCGGTCACCCTGAGCGTCGCCGGTATCGCCGCCCGGAGTCGAGTCGCCGCCGCATCCGTGGTTGTCTGCACCAGCACGCCGGCATTGCCCACCTTTCTCACTTTGGTGACCTGCACCCACAACTTCGCAGGGTCAACGGCAGTTTTCAGTTCTGCCTTCGTGTCCTCGGCCGTCTTCAGTGGTCCGTCATCCTGCGCGGGGTAGAACGCCAGGACCGGGCCCGGTGTGGACCGCATCTGCACTGGCTCCCTGTTCGATGGCAACTTAAGTGCCGACGCGTAAGAGGGCGCTTGCGGTGCCTGCTGTACTGGTGCATTACCACCGCCAATATTACCCGCCGCTATCTTGCTTTCAGCAGCAGCCAGGCGCAGGGTGAGGTGAACGATGACGCTGGCAATGCGCTCGGTGTGCACACCAATGGCGGCGAGCTCGTCCTTATTTAACTTCGATGTCTTCGCGCGAACCGCCTCCATAATACCTCGCGTCGAGGCCGTAGCCAGTCCAGCTAAGGACTCCACTGGAGCCGACGCCAACGGGTCGACGCCCCTCAGTTCCTCCGGTTCGGTTGCTTTCGTTGTGGAGTCGTTAGACCTCGGTTCCTGTTGCTGTTGGTTCGCCTTGGTACCCTTCGGCTCCGGTTGCACCACAGTCTCTGCCTCCGGTTCCTTAGGAGCAGGGGCAGGGGCAGGCGGCGGCGTGACTGTTGTTCCAGCTGGGTTTCCGGTGGACGGCGGCAGCTCCAAGCGAGGCGGCTTTCTGCCACCGATTCTTCGCCGAACCGCCTCCTGCACCTCCTCCGGTGAACTCAGCAACCTCTTGGTAGTTGCCTGGACTGGGGGCGGGGGGGGCGACGTAATATCCAGCAACATTTCTGTTGACGGGGTGCTGAAACTCTGGGGCGGGGTTCGGTTCAGGGCGGCTCGGGGGGTGAAGTCTCGCCGCATCTCCGCCAGCACTCGCAACTCTTCAGCCTTGCGCTCCATCTCCTTTTCTACCAACTCCCTTTGGAGGCGCTCTGCCTCATCTTCCGCGTCTGCCATCGTGGAGGTTAGTGTACTACTTTATTCCAGTTGGATTGCAAGTTAATACACGCCCGCTTCAATATTAATACACGAACTCGTGCTCCGTGTAATACACGAACTCGTTAGGAGATTGATTCACGAACTCGTCGGGCGAATGATACACGAACACTACAAAAATTTTCCGAGTCCCGATACGATCGTTTGCAGCGTTCGCATATAGGACGATGTCGTCCGCCGCACGCGGCACCGCCGGCGACGGCTAAGTCCGTAGACCCCGCACACACAAAAACATACAAAGTCAAATTAAAAGTACTTACCCCGCTCAGGGGGACAGCTCCCGCTCCAAAAGGAGGGAAACCGGGAACAGTCGGGAATTCCTGGAATTCCAGGAATACCGCACTAAAAACACTAAAAATCGTCACTATCGAAGGGGCGTCTCTATCGCGGGTAAGCGTCACTATCGCGGGGGTTGAGGGTTGGGGCGGTAAACCCGATTTGACAGTTTACCTGTCAAATGGCCGCCAGCACTCACAAACGTCACTATCGCGGTTGTCAATGTCAATTGACAAATCACCTGTCACTGTCACACGTCACACTGTTGAACGTCACTGTCGCCGATGTCACTTTGTAATTGACGTTGACAGCTGTCAACGTCACACTTTTGGGCACCGCCCACACTGACTTTTTCTCGCTCTAAATTCAAGATGGCCGCGGCCGCTAGTGGAAACCTCCTAGTGCGAGACAAGGAGGCACCGAGTTTCGGCAACGACCAATCAGGAAAAAGATAGAAAAATACTCGAGCGCGGAGCACGACACGTCTGTTCGCTCCGACGACGGGCAGCGAAGTCCGATTTTGCTGTCTTTGCTGGCCAGACTGTCTCGGAGCCTGTCAAGTTTCTCGGAGTTGTCTTTCAACTCCGAGATGTGCTCCTTTATGGTCTTCAGGAGCTCAGTCTGGCCAGCAAGAACCTCCACGGAAGTTGGATGGGGACCGAAATCAGCAGTGGGCGCGGGTTCCGGTACGGCAGTGGGTGTGGCAGGGGCCTTGTCCCGCTCGGACTCCTTGACCAGCTCATAGAGTCTGTTTATGGCGTGGAGCACCGCAGTCTTTATCTCGGCCTTGAGGTTGCGAGAGTTGCCTAGATTAAGCTTGGCCTTATTTAGGCAAGCTCTCGCCTCCTCGGTGCGACTGCGACACTTAGCCTCAGGCTTTATGAGCGGTCTTGAGGCGTCAATGGCGGCTCGGCGCGTCCCCGGAGTGGCAGGGCCTCCCTGTGACGCAGAAGGAGTCTCGTCTCCAAAAGAGATTCTCCTCCTCGCGGCCACAGACGGAGGCACCACTTTCTCCGCCGATCGCGGCGAGCCACTAGAGCCTGAAGCCCTTACGGTGCTGGATGGGGTGCGGAACATATTGAATTTTAAGAGCAGGTGGTATCAGAACTGACTCCTGTAAAGAGGGAGTCAGAACGATCTACTCGAGAGGAGAGACTTTTTTGCAAATGGACACTGGACTTATATGTGTCCCTGTAAAGGGGGGTACACACTAGTAATAATAAAATAAATAATAATCACCTAAATATTAAATACGATATTAAATAATTATAAAATTATGTCAACACTTTTGTGAGCCTTTGCAGACTCGGTCAAATACGTCAAAAATTGTTAAAAATCCCTAAAAATCAATAATAATTCCTCACAAGACTAAATACTAATAAAATCCGAAAAATAAAATTTTGCCTAAAATCCCACGTCTACCTTCCTATAACCCAGAGGGCGGGTGGGTGGGCAAAATTTTATTCGAGCTAGGGGCGCGTGCGAGGTGTCCAGAGTCGCGTCTCCGCGCGGGCTAGCGAATTATGGAATAAAAATTTTATTCGAGCTAGGGGCGCGTGCGAGGTGTCCAGAGTCGCGTCTCCGCGCGGGCTAGCGAATTATGGAATAAAACTTGTTATGTGCCGAACAAAAATTTTGAGTTTTGGTCAAAAAACCAGTTTTCGAAAGAAAAAATTTGGAATTTCACCCCACTACCTGGAGACCGGGACACGGAACGCGGACCAGAATTCAGGGAAGAAGGGTGAGTACTATTGCAACTATAATCTAAATTAAAATATAAAAGAAAATTTGGAAAAACAATTAATTTTAAGGAATTTCTCTGAAAATAAGGGATGGAGTCCAGACGCGCGTGTAAAGTGCGCGCGATATGGTCAGAACACAGGCGGACGCCTAGTTTGGTCTAAAAAAGCCGAAAACAGCTTCAAAATCGCACGTCTAGAATAGAAGATATCAACGTTTTCGTTTTTGACTGGCTCCCTTAGGTGGATTTTGGTACTTACAGAGATTGTATGAAAAAGACTATTTTTTAGAAAAATGTATGTTTTATTCGAGCTAGGGGTGCGCGCGAGGTGTCCAGAGACGCGTCTCCGCGCGGGCTAGCGAATTATGGAATAAAACTTGTTATGTGCCGAACAAAAATTTTGAGTTTTGGTCAAAAAACCAGTTTTCGAAAGAAAAAATTTGGAATTTCACCCCACTACCTGGAGACCGGGACACGGAACGCGGACCAGAATTCAGGGAAGAAGGGTGAGTACTATTGCAACTATAATCTAAATTAAAATATAAAAGAAAATTTGGAAAAACAATTAATTCTAAGGAATTTCTCTGAAAATAAGGGATGGAGTCCAGACGCGCGTGTAAAGTGCGCGCGATATGGTCAGAACACAGGCGGACGCCTAGTTTGGTCTAAAAAAGCCGAAAACAGCTTCAAAATCGCACGTCTAGAATAGAAGATATCAACGGGTTAGGTTAGGTTAGGTTAGGTTTCACGGCCCGGGGGAGCTCGTACAGGGAAGCAGCGTTGCTAGCTACGGCTGCGGTCTCACAGGTGGTGAGCCGCATACGGCGCCTGGGCCTGGAGGTGGCCCTCAACAAGTCGGAGGCCATCGCTTTTCATGGCCCCCGACGGGCACCGCCGTTGGGATCACACATTGTGGTCGGGGGGGTCCGGATCGCTGTCGAGTCAACCATGAAATACCTTGGATTGGTGCTCGACAGCCGTTGGGACTTCGGCCCCCACTTTCAGCGGCTGGTGCCCAAGTTGATGGGCGCGGCGGGCGCGCTGTCAACGCTGCTTCCCAATCTGGGGGGCCCGAGCTCCGCCTGCAGGCGGTTGTACGTAGGGATCGTGCGATCGATGGCCCTTTATGGGGCCCCGATATGGGCGACCGACCTGACGGCCCGCACTATCGCAGTCCTGCGCAGACCGCAGAGAGCGATGGCCGTCAGGGTCGTACGGGGATATCGCACGATCTCCTACGAGGCGGCTTGCGTACTGGCCGGATCCCCGCCATGGGACCTGGAGGCGAAGACCCTCGCGACACTGTACCAGTGGCGCGAGGAGGCCGAACATCGGGGCGAGAGGCTGGTGCAGCGACAGATTACGGTGTACCGGTCTCAGCTCCGACAGGTCATGGTGGCGGAATGGCGGGGGAGGCTAGACCTCCCTACCGCCGGCCTCAACACAATCGAGGCGATCCGGCCAGTACTCGACGACTGGCTCGGGAGGAAGCACGGCTCTCTGACTTTCCGGGCGACACAGGTACTCTCGGGGCACGGCTGCTTCGGGAAGTACCTGTGTCGCTTAAGCAGGGAGCCGGACGCCCGGTGCCATCACTGCGTCCATTGTTCGGAGGATACGGCGCGGCATACGCTGGCCGAGTGTGCCGCTTTCGATGAGCCGCGCCGTGCCCTCGTTGCAGAGGTAGGAGGAGACCTGTCGCTGCCGGCCGTCGTTCGCTCGATGGTCGGCAGCGCAGAGTCCTGGGACGCGGTGATGTCCTTTTGCGAGACCGTCATGTCGCAGAAGGAAGCTGCGGAAAGGGAGAGGGAGATGACCAGCTCCCGCCCATCCCGCAGCAGACGCACCGGGCGTCGGCAGAGGGCTGACAACGCCCTCTTCCGGCCCCCCTAAATTGGTCCAGGGGCGGCGGATTCGGGGACATCCGTCGCCCCCCATCACACTGGACCCGAGACGGCGGCGCGTTGTGTTCCACGCGCGCCTCTCATAGACGTAGCGGGGGGAGTTTTATACCTCACTCCCCTCGGGACGAGGCCCGTAGGTCAAGCGGGCCAGCACTAGTCCGGGGCAGCGGAAGTCGCATCAGATCCCGTTGCCCCCTGACGCAAGTGTGCGAGGGAACACCGGTGTGGTTTTAGTCAGTACGAGTCTGACAGACCCCTCCGCTCTCCCCAGGGCGGAGGACATCCATTGAGGATTTCCACATCGAGAAAAAAAAAAAAAAAAAAAAAAAAAGGTTAGGTTAGGTTAGGTTAGGTTAGGTTTTCCGGAGGAAGAGGCCGCGCGGTATGAGGTGTACCGCGCGGCCAAGGAGGCTCTGTGGCTGGCCGTCGGCGAGGCTAAGACTCGAGCCAGGGAGGAGATGCTGTCGGCTCTCGACGTGAATCCGTGGGGGCGCCCTTACCGTGCGGTCCGAGGGAAACTTCGTGCCTGGGCGCCCCCACTCACCGAGAGCCTGCAGCCTGAGCTGTTGCAGGAAGTGGTCGCAACGCTCTTCCCTGCTAGAGAGGAACATGTTCCACCGCCGATGGCTTTGCCCACAGCCACAGAGCCAACGGATGAGGAGGACGTCAGCGTGTCAGAGGTGACACAGGCAGAGATGAGGGTGGCGATAACGCGGCTTCGGGCCAAGACCGTTGCCCCGGGGCCCGACGGAGTTCCCGGCGTCGCGCTCGCCCTCGCTCTGAAGGAGCTAGAGCCCCAGCTGAGAGGACTCTTCACCGCATGTCTTGAGCAGGGCCAATTCCCTAGTGAGTGGAAAAAGGGTCGTCTGGTCCTGCTCAGGAAGGCGGGGCGCCCAGCGGAGTCGCCGTCTGCGTACCGGCCCTTAGTGCTGCTGGACGAGGTGGGTAAGCTTTTTGAGCGGATTATCGCTGCCCGCCTCGCCGGCCACTTGTACAGAGAGGGGCCGGATCTGGACGACAGCCAGTTCGGCTTCCGGCATGGGCGCTCCACTGTGGACGCCATATTGCGGGTAAGAGTCCTGGCGGAGGAAGCGGTGTCCCAGGGCGGGGTGATGTTGGCGGTGTCCTTGGACATCTCCAACGCTTTCAACACCCTGCCCTGGAGCTGTATTCGGGAGGCGCTGTGTTACCACAGAGTGCCCCCGTACCTCCGCCGCATCGTTGGGGCTTATTTGGCGGAAAGGTGTGTCACCTACTCGGGACGCGACGGCGGAGGCCGGCGCGACATGTCGTGCGGTGTTCCACAGGGTTCGGTCGTTGGCCCACCCCTGTGGAACATCGGGTACGACTGGGTGCTGAGGGGCGAGCTCCAACCGGGAGTGGCCCTGGTGTGTTACGCGGACGACACGCTGGTCACGGCCCGGGGGAGCTCGTACAGGGAGGCAGCGTTGCTAGCGACCTGTGCGGTCTCACAGGTTGTGGGCCGCATACGGCGCCTAGGCCTGGAGGTGGCCCTCAACAAGTCGGAGGCTGTGGTCTTTCACGGCCGCCGGCGGGCGCCGCCGCCGGGATCACAAATTGTGGTAGGGGGGACCCCGATCGCTGTCGAGTCCACCATGAAGTATCTGGGATTGGTGCTCGACAGCCATTGGAACTTCGGCCCCCACTTCCGGCGACTGGCGCCCAAGTTGATGGGCGCTGCGGGCGCGCTTGCAACGCTGCTTCCCAATCTAGGGGGGCCGAGCACCGCCTGTAGGAGACTGTACCTAGGGGTCTTGCGATCCATGGCCCTGTACGGGGCCCCGGTGTGGGCCTCTGACTTGACGGCCGGCAGCATCGCGATGCTGCGGAAACCGCAGAGGGCGATGGCCGTCAGGTCAATCAGGGGGTATCGCACAGTCTCCTACGAGGCGGCTTGTGCACTGGCCGGGTCGCCACCTTGGGACCTAGAGGCGAGAGTCCTCGCGTCACTTTACCGGTGGCGCGAGGAGGTGCGGGCGCGGGGCGGTGGACCGATGCAGCGAGAGATCGATCTGCGTCGGTCTCAGCTCCGCGAGGTCCTGGTGGCGGAGTGGCGGGACAGGCTTCTACGCCCTACCGCCGGCCTCGCCACCATCGAGGCGATCCGACCGGTGCTCGAGGAATGGCTCGAGAGGAGGCACGGCTCCTTGTCGTTTCGGGCGACGCAGGTGCTCTCGGGGCATGGTTGCTTCGGGAAGTACCTGTGTCGCATAAACAGGGAGCCGGACGCTCGGTGTCATCACTGCGTCCACTGTCTGGAGGACACGGCGCGGCACACGCTGGCAGAGTGTGCCGCATGGGAGGAGCCGCGCCGTGCCCTCGTGACAGAAGTGGGAACCGATCTGTCGCTGCCGGCCGTCGCTCGCGCGATGGTCGGGAGTGCAGAGTCGTGGGATGCGGTGATCTCCTTCTGTGAAACGGTCATCTCACAGAAGGAGGCTGCGGAGAGGTTGAGGGAGGTCGAGACCACTCTCCCGACCCGCAGCAGACGAACCGGGTGTCGGCGGAGGGCGGACAACGCCCTCTTCCAGCCCCCCTAGACGGGTCCAGAGGGACGGTGGACTTGGGGAGGTCCGCCGCCCCGCCGAATAACTGGACCCGAGGCGGTGGCGCGTAGTGTTCCGCGCGCGCCCCTAAAAGACGTCGCGGGAGGAGTACACCTCACTCCCCCCGCAGACCTGAGGAGGCCCGCAGTGGCGGGCCGGCACTAGCCGGGGATCGTGGAAGGCGCACTAGTTCCCATGATCCCCGGTGCAAGTGTGGGAAGGGAACACCGGGGTGGTTTTTAGTCAGTACGAGTCTGGCAGACCCCTCCGCTCTCCCCAGAGCGGAGGACATCCATCGAGGATTTTCCACCCCGGCAACAAAAAAAAAAAAAAAAAAAAAGGTTAGGTTAGGTTAGGTTGGGGGACCACCCCACAGTGCTTGCGTCCACGTCGCGTCCCCTGGAAACGGCCCAGTTCTGACCACCGTAACGGAGTGGCAGACTGGGTACGGCCAAAGTGCACTGTGCTATCGTAGCGATTTTATCCTTGACTTGCGAACTACGAACTGTCGGAGACTACTATGTCTAAACTCACGCGTAGCGCCTCCGGGCGATTTTTAAAGACCAAAGGCCCTTCTCAGGGCCAACCCAAGGGCCCTTCTCAGGGCCAAACTAAAGGCCCTTCTCAGGGCCAACCCAAGGGCCCTTCTCAGGGCCAACCAAAAGGTCCTTCTCAGGGCCAACCCAAAGGCCCTTCTCAGGGCCACCCTGACGCTCCGGCGTCTGAAGCCAGCCGCGCGCCGTCTGCGGCAGGCTTTTTGGCGGACGAGTCGTCCGATAACGACTCACTATTCAGTGTGTCGGACGCGAACGACTCTCGTTCGCGGAAGCGGGTCCACCTGAGCGGTGGGTCCGAGGGTTCCCAGGCCTCGGGGTCCAAGGCAAAAAAGCCAACAACCGTGGCCGCGGACACCCACAACGTTGGGCTCGTGGACGCCCAACGCAAGTTGGACCTGGCCCGGCGAGCGCAACTCCAGCAAGAGCTGGAGGAGAAGGTTGCCGCCAGGGAGAAGCGGGCGCACGTCGCCCGGGCAAAGTCCGGGTACGGTGCGTCCCGCGTCGTATACGCGGACTACTCTCTTGAGGAGCTGGAGAGAATGGCGGAGGAGGACGAGGAGGAGATCGTAGAGGTCGCCTCCAAGTCCTCAAACCTAAAGGGCACCTTCCAGAAGGCCCTCAAGAGCCGGGCCGCGAGCATGCGCGGTGTCGTCGCGGAGTTGGTCCGTCGCAAGACGACTGACGAGACGCGGCAACTGCAGGCGAAGGTCGATCGCCTGCAGTCGGAGGTCAGCCAGCTTCATCAGAAACTGGCTGAAGCCACGGCCCGGCCACAAGAAGCCCGGGTAAGCCCTGTGGCAGGAGGCCCATCCTCCAACCTTGAGGATATCATCCGCAAGGTCGTGATGGAGGAGAGGGCCTTCACAAGGGCCTGCTTAGCGGGCATCGAGGACCGGCTCTTGCCGGAGAAGCGCCTCCGACCGCCGCTTGCGGCGGATAAGAGGCAGCCGAGTGAGCCGGGGCCGTCCTCTTCCCAGGCGGAAGACACTTTTCTCCCTGCCACCACCCCGTCCAACGAGTGGACGGATGTGGTACGTAAGGGGAAGGGCAAGGGCAGGAAATCGGCGAAGGCCGTACCTGCCGTCCCCGCCACCACCGCTCCCAGTCGGTCGCAGACGACTGGCAAGGGAAAGGGGAAGGGGAAAGGGAGGGGAAAGCTGGTGCCCCCAAAAACCGCGGCCGTCGTGGTGACACTCACCGCGGAGGCTGCGGAGAGAGGGGAGACCTACGCGTCCGTGTTGGTGCGGGCGCGTGCCAATGCCGATCCCACCCAACTGGGGATCGGCAGCGTGTCTTGCCGGCGGACACAAGCGGGGGCTCGAATTTTCGAGTTCCCGGGGGCCGAGGGGAGTGCCCATGCGGACCTCTTCGCAGCAAAGCTGCAGGAGGTCATCGCAGACTCGGCCAAGGTGGCCCGACCGGTCAAGACGGCGGCCTTTGAGGTGACGGAGCTCGACGACTCCGTCACCAAGGAGGAGGTGGTGGCGGCTGTCGCAGCGGTAGGGGGCTGTGGCGCCGCGGCGGTGCAAGGCCGGGACATAAGGCCCGGCCGCGGCGGCATGGGCACCATTCGCCTCGAGTGCCCAATCGCCGCTGCCAAAGCCGTCCTTGCCAAGGGACGGCTCACAGTTGGCTTCAGCTCGGGTGCAGTCCGGGCACTTGAGGACCAGCCTCTGCGGTGTTTCCGGTGCTTCGGCATCGGGCACACCCGACCCATGTGTCCGTCCAAAGAAGACAGGACGGACACATGCTACCGCTGCGGCAAGAACGGCCACAAAGCCGTCTCTTGCGAGGCCGCCACGCCGCACTGCGCGGTGTGTGCCGCCAGTGGCCGCCTGTCAGGCCACGTCATGAAGGGGAGGAACTGCAATCCTCCCCCTAAGCGTGGCAAAGCGCTGGCGCCGACCAGGCCTGCTGCTGCTGCCGCTAGCTCCGTCGTTCCTGCGGCGGCTGCGGAGGGGGGTGCGATGTCCGACTGATGGATAGAGTCGAAAATCGCATCCTCCAGGCGAACACCAACCACTGCAGGGCAGCCCAGGATCTGCTGATGCAGACCATGGCTGAGTGGTTGGTGGACTTGGCGGTGGTCGCCGAACCCTACTCGGTCCCTGGCCGTTGGCTGGGCGACCGGGACGGCTTGGTGGCGTTGGTGGCGCGGTCTTCCACGGACTCCCCTCCCCTCTCGCTCTTAGAGAGGGGACCGGGATACGTGGCCGCCGCCTGGGGAGACATGGCCCTGGTGGGGGTCTATTTCTCCCCAAACCGCCCTCTCTCGGACTTTGAGGATTTCCTCGAGATCCTCACCGCAGTCAAAGGGAGGGCGGCGCCACGCCAAGTTATGGTGTTGGGCGACCTGAACGCCAAGTCGGCGGCCTGGGGCAATCCGACCGCTGGTTGCAACGTCCGGGGACGCGCCGTCGAGTTTTGGGCGGCCTCATGCGGTGTGTCCCTCCTCAACAGGGGGGCGGTCCACACGTGTGTGCGGCAACAGGGTGGGTCGGTGGTGGACGTCTCGTTTGCCACCCCCGCGCTGGCCGCCCGCGTCGTCAACTGGCGGGTAGAGATGGTGGAGACGTTGTCGGACCACCGATATGTGCGGTTCGACATCTCCACCCAGCAGGGGGGGAGGGGGATGACCCGTGCTGGGCAATCTCCCTTCCCGCGATGGGCACTCACCCGCCTGGACCGGGAGGCAGCCAAGGAGGCGGCCTTCCTCCAGGACTGGCTGTCGCCCCCTGTCGAGGTCCTGGACGTGGACTATGCAGCGGTCCAGCTCAGGGGGTCTCTGACCGAGGTGTGCAACTCCAGCATGCCTCGGTCTCGCCGTCCGCCTCCCCGTCGTGCCGTCTATTGGTGGACGGAGGAGCTGGAGGGACTCCGGGCCACCTGCGTGGCGGCCAGAAGGGCCTACACGCGTAGCCGACGGCGCAGTGCCCGAAACCGGGACCGGGCAGAAGAGGACCGCCTATACGCCTCTTACCGAGAGGCGACGACGGTCCTTAAGTCTGCCATGGGCGCTGCTCAAGACTCGGCGAGGGCCGAGATGTTGAAGGGTCTCGATAGGGATCCCTATGGGAGACCATATAAGGCGGCGCGGAACCAGCTCCGCCCTTATGGTCCCCCACTGTCGGAGACTCTCGAGCCTGCGTTGCTGGATGGGGTGGTCCGGTCCCTGTTTCCGCGCAGGACCGACTTCACCCCACCAACGATGGATCCCCCGCAAGGGGCGGCTTCGCTGGAGGAGGAGGACATCCCCCCGGTGACGGTGGCGGAGTTATACGCGGGGGTTCTCAGCCTCCGCGCAAAAAAGACGGCACCCGGACCAGACGGCGTCCCCGCACGGGTGCTGGCGATCGCCGCCTCCGGCATGGAGGACAGGTTTCGGGACCTCTTCAGCGCGTGCTTTACGGCTGGGAGGTTCCCGAAACTGTGGAAGGAGGGGCAGTTATGCCTCCTCCGAAAGGAGGGCCGCCCAGTGGACTCCCCCTCGGCATACCGGCCCATCGTCCTGCTCGATGAGGTCGGTAAGTTGTTTGAGGGGATTGTTGCCTCCCGGCTCCACAGCCATTTGCGGGGGGTAGGGCCGGATCTGTCGGACGCCCAATTCGGCTTCCGTCGAGGGCGTTCAACGATCGACGCGCTGGCCCTACTCAAGGGCCAGGTGAAGGAGGCGGTGGAGGCGGGGGACGGAGTGCTGGCGGTGTCGTTCGACATTGCCAACGCCTTCAACTCCGTCCCCCACTCGACGATATTGGAGGCGCTCCGGTATCACGGAGTGCCCCAATACCTGCGGGACCTCCTGGCCAGCTACCTGGAGGACCGAGAAGTCCTCCTAGTGGACAAGACGGCCACGGTGAGGCGGTACGGCGCAGAGTCCGGTGTTCCGCAGGGGTCGGTGCTTGGCCCTCCCTTGTGGAACATCGGGTTCAACTGGCTCCTGCGCGGAGCCCTCCTCCAGGGCACGAGTGTCATCTGCTACGCGGATGACACTCTCCTCACTGCCCGGGGGAGGAACTTTGCGGACGCGGCCTGTCTGGCCTCGGCTGGCGGATCCTTGGTTGCAGAGAGGATCCGCCGCCTGGGATTGAAGGTGGCGCTGCACAAGACCGAGGCCGTGTTCTTTCGCGGGCCTCGGCAGCGCTGCCCTCCCGACGCCCACATAATTGTGGAGGGCGTCAAGATAGGGGTCCAGCCCCAGATGAAGTATCTGGGGCTGGTGCTGGACGACAGGTGGCGCTTCGGCCCGCACTTCAGCGGGCTGTCGACGCGCCTGTTGAAGTCCGCGGACGCCCTCTCGTGGCTCCTCCCGAACCTGGGTGGGCCCAAGGCAAAATGCCGGCGCCTGTATGCCGGCATCTTGCGGAGCATGGCCCTATACGGGGCCCCCATCTGGGCGGACTCCCTTCAGAGAAGGGAGAATGCGACCGCCATCCGCAGGCCCCAAAGGGCCATTGCACAGCGGGTGGCGAGGGCCTACCGCTCGGTGGGCTTCTCGGCGGCATGCGCTCTGGCCGGCACCCCTCCTTGGGAGTTGGAGGCTTGGGTGCTCGCCAGAGTGTACGAGTGGACGGCGCGCCGAAAGGCTCTCGGGGAGCGCCCCGTCGCCGAAGAGCGGGAGGCCGTGCGGCGGGAGGCGAAGGACGCCATCGTCCTTCACTGGACGGAAGACCTCGCCAACGCCGCTTTTGGCCGCCGAACGTTGGACGCGCTCGGTCCGGTTCTACGGAGCTGGCTCGAGCGGTCCCACGGTTTCCTCTCGTTCCGTCTGGTGCAGGTGTTATCCGGGCATGGCTGTTTCGGATCGCACCTGCACCGGATCGGGAGGGAGGAAACCCCGGCGTGCCACGACTGCGGCGCGCCGGAGGACACGGCGCAGCACACCCTCGAGGTGTGCCCGGCTTGGTCCGAGCCGCGCCGCAGCCTGACCGCGGTAATTGGACCAGACCTCTCGCTTCCCGGCGTCGTCAACGCCATGCTGGGGAGCGAGGAGGCCTGGGCAGCGGTCGCCTCCTTTTGCGAGGACGTCATCTCGCAAAAGGAGGAGGCGGAGCGCGAGCGGGAGGACGACCCTCTCGCTGCGCCGCTCCGCAGACGAAGAAGGGGTCGGAGAGGGCGCCGTCCTCTCCCTCCTCCTGGTGGCGACGGGCGGGCGACAGGCACGGGGGTGCCTTCGCCCGCATTGCACCCGTCACCACCTTCGTCGAACATTCCCGGGCCCCTGTGAGGGGCCCGCCATGAAGGGCAATCGTCGGCGGAGGACTGGACGTAAAGGCTATGCCGGTTTCCCAGTCCCCCGCCACTCGGACGAAGCGGGAATGTCGCTGGGTCGTTTTAGTGGGTATACCGGGTCAGACCCGGGGAGTCCCACATACCCCTCTCATCCCCCGATGGGAGGGTATGCGTAATGCATTTTTGGAAATCCCCGCGGACACCTCGACTATCTCACAGGAATTTCTCTTGTGAGACAGTCGAGGTAGTGCCGGACTCGAACCGGCTAAAAAACCACTCCTGCCTAGCCAGTGTCCCTCTGACGTGGGGATCAGAGCCCTTTATATCTAGGTTTTTCGCTTCATTAGCGACTGATTGGTAGGAGGCCGAGGAGACCACACTCTATCTCTTATTTTGATCCGCTAATATTTCCATTTGTTTGTACTATTATTTCAATGTTTCTTGTACTTTCTACTACTTTATGCAATAATGATATTTTTACTTGCTTAAATTATTTTACAATTTACTACAAGTATTAACTCTGTTGATGTCTTATTTTCTTTATCATCTAAAATTATTGTACTCTGTTTGTCCATCGCTAACCCTTATTTTTATACCCTTTAAAATTTTTATTCCTCTCTTATGTTGTTCCGCTTCTACAACTGGATTACATTTAATTTTAATAATATCTGAATTATATGCTCATTATATAATCGGATATCATTTTGAGACGTAAATAAAACGTTGTTATTTTACAAAACGAAGGAACCATAAAATAATTTTTAACGCGACGGCAGAATTCGTCGCCCAGTCTGACACAACTTGACGATTCCACTAGAGTTGACTCACGGTCCAGTATAATTCCAGCCACTTTCTTATGAAAGTGACTCCAATTAACGTTCTCCATTAAGCCAACCCCAGTGGTTCGCTCAATGCATCTGCTATCTGGTTGTGTCAGACTGGTCATCACTGTGTACGTGGAAGTGGGCGCATCGACAACTTTAGCAATATGCTATTGATGCTCTAGCGAATGCGTCCCACTTCCTACGTATCGGGCATGAATCACTAAAAGCATTGTGCGAGTGCTCCCCCAGTTTGGCTCTGGTGCAGTTTACGCATACCGCTGCTTCGACCCTGTGCTTGTCTGGGCAGTCCACTCTAAGATGTGGACCGCCACAGTGGCTGCACAGGTCGGCCGACTCCGTACACAGGCGCTTGCCGTGGCCGTACGATAGACAGCGGGTGCACTGCACCAGAGGCGTCTGATCCTCGACGCGCACTCTCTGGAGGTCAATACGGAGCTTGCCTCCTTCGAGTGCCCTTCTCCAGATAGCTGGAGTAACACTCAGCACAATGCTGCTCACGTGTGGGTTGCGAGACTTTTTGCGGAACTTAATTGACACTTTTTGTTCCTCGTCGCCGAGGCCGTGAAAGATCTCCTGGTTCTGGTTCCTAAGGGCTCTGAGCACTTCTTCGTCGCTGTGTACTAAAAGCACGTCCCTAAGAACCAGAAGCGGGTTTCGATTCTTCACTTCCTCGACGACGAGGTTCTCCCCGGCCTTCTCCAAACGCGCTTTTAATTTTCTCCTCTCCTCTGTTGTTGCGCACCCCATGATAACCTTCTGGTCCCTGGCCTTGCGGACCCTTTCGACGCGCACCCAGCCCTCCTTCGCGTCCACTGCTTTCCTCACTCTTTCGAGGATTTCGTCCCCCGTATCCATCTCCTGAGTTGAGGAAACAACCACCGAATGCAGGCGGAGCGCGAGCATTCGAAATCGCACGTCTAGAATAGAAGATATCAACGTTTTAGTTTTTGACTAGCTCCCCTAGGTAGATTTTGGTACTTACAGAGATGTATGAAAATAACTATTTTTTAGAAAAATGTATGTTTTATTCGTGCTAGGGGCGCGGGCGAGGGGTCCAGAGACGCGTCTCCGCGCGGGCTAGCGATATATGGAATAAAACGTGGTAGGTGCCGAACAAAAATTTTGACTTTTGGTCAAAAAACCAGTTTTCGAAAGAAAAAATTTAGAATTTCACCCCACAACCTGGAGACCGGGCACGGAACGTGGACCAGAATTCAGGGAAGAAGGGTGAGGACTATTGCAACTATAATCTAATTTAAAATGTAGAAGAAAATTTGGAAAAACAATTAATTTTAAGGGATTTCTCTGAAAATAAGGGATGAAGTCCAGACGCGGGTGTAAAGTGCGCGCGTTATGGTCAGAACACAGGCGGACGCCTATTTTTGTCTAAAAAAGCCGAAAACAGCTTCAAAATCGCACGTCTAGAATAGAAGATATCAACGTTTTAGTTTTTGACTAGCTCGGTTAGGTTAGGTTAGGTTAGAAAAAAAAAAAAAAAAAAAAAAAAAAAAAAAAAAGGTTAGGTTAGGTTAGGTTAGGTTAGGTTAGGTTTTCGCGGACCTCGGCAGCGCTGCCCTCCCGACGCCCACATAATTGTGGAGGGCGTCAGGATAGGGGTCCAGCCCCAGATGAAGTATCTGGGGCTGGTACTAGACGACAGGTGGCGCTTCGGCCCGCATTTCAGCGGGCTGTCGACGCGCCTGCTGAAGGCCGCGGACGCCCTCTCGTGGCTCCTCCCGAACCTGGGGGGGCCCAAGGCGAAATGCCGGCGCCTGTATGCCGGCATCTTGCGGAGTATGGCCCTGTACGGGGCCCCCACCTGGGCGGACTCCCTCCACAGGAGGGAGAATGCGACCGCCATCCGCAGGCCCCAAAGGGCCATTGCACAGCGGGTGGCGAGGGCCTACCGCTCGGTGGGCTTTTCCGCGGCGTGCGCTCTGGCCGGCACCCCTCCTTGGGAGTTGGAGGCATGGGTGCTCGCCAGAGTGTACGAGTGGACGGCGCGCCGGAAGGCGCTCGGGGAGCGCCCCGTCGCCGAAGAGCGGGAGGCCGTGCGGCGGGAGGCAAAGGATGCCATCGTCCTCCACTGGACGGAGGACCTCGCCGCCGCCGCCTTTGGCCGCCGGACGTTGGACGCGCTCGGTCCGGTTCTACGGAGCTGGCTCGAGCGGTCCCACGGTTTCCTCTCGTTCCGTCTGGTGCAGGTGTTGTCCGGCCATGGCTGTTTCGGAGCGCACCTTCACCGGATCGGGAGGGAGGAAACCCCGGCGTGCCACGACTGCGGCGCGCCGGAGGACACGGCGCAGCACACCCTCGAGGTGTGCCCGGCTTGGTCCGAGCCGCGCCGCAGCCTCACCGCGGTAATTGGACCGGACCTCTCGCTTCCCGGCGTCGTCAACGCCATGCTGGGGAGCGAAGAGGCCTGGGCAGCGGTCGCCTCCTTTTGCGAGGACGTAATCTCGCAAAAGGAGGAGGCGGAGCGCGAGCGGGAGGACGACCCTCTCGCTGCGCCGCTCCGCAGACGAAGAAGGGGTCGGAGAGGGCGCCGTCCTCTCCCTCCTCCTGGTGGCGACGGGCGGGCGACAGGCACGGGGGTACCTGCGCCCGCATTGCACCCGTCACCACCTTCGTCGAACATTCCCGGGCCCCTGTGAGGGGCCCGCCATGAAGGGCAATCGTCGGCGGAGGACTGGACGTAAAGGCTATGCCGGTTTCCCAGTCCCCCGCCACTCGGACGAAGCGGGAATGTCGCTGGGTCGTTTTAGTGGGTATACCGGGTCAGACCCGGGGAGTCCCACATACCCCTCTCATCCCCCGATGGGAGGGTATGCGTAATGCATTTTTTCCCAGCGATAAAAAAAAAAAAAAAAAAAAAAAAAAAAAAAAAAAAAAAGGTTAGGTTAGGTTAGGTTAGGTTGGTCCTGCTCAGGAAGGCGGGGCGCCCGGCGGATTCGTCGTCCGCTTATCGGCCCATAGTGCTGCTGGACGAGGCGGGCAAGTTGTTCGAGCGAGTAATCGCAGACCGCCTCGTCAGCCACATGTGCACAGTGGGGCCGAACCTGGACGACAGCCAGTTTGGCTTCCGGTGTGGGCGCTCTACCATCGACGCCATCAAGAGAGTAAGAGTCCTGGCGGAGGAAGCGGTGTCCCAGGGTGGGGTGGTGCTGGCGGTGTCTCTGGACATCTCCAACGCGTTCAACACCCTGCCTTGGAGTTGCATCAGGGAGGCCCTGCGATATCATCGGGTGCCTTCCTACCTCCGCAACATCGTGGGGGCGTATCTCTCGGGGAGGTGTGTCACCTACATGGGACGCGACGGCATAGGCCGTCGTGAGATGTCGTGCGGTGTTCCACAGGGCTCGGTTCTGGGCCCACCCCTGTGGAACATCGGATACGACTGGGTTTTGCGGTGCGAGCTCCCGCCGGGAGTGAACCTGACGTGTTATGCGGACGACACGCTGGTCACGGCCCGGGGGAGCTCGTACAGGGAAGCAGCGTTGCTAGCTACGGCTGCGGTCTCACAGGTGGTGAGCCGCATACGGCGCCTGGGCCTGGAGGTGGCCCTCAACAAGTCGGAGGCCATCGCTTTTCATGGCCCCCGACGGGCACCGCCGTTGGGATCACACATTGTGGTCGGGGGGGTCCCAATCGCTGTCGAGTCAACCATGAAATACCTTGGATTGGTGCTCGACAGCCGTTGGGACTTCGGCCCCCACTTTCAGCGGCTGGTGCCCAAGTTGATGGGCGCGGCGGGCGCGCTGTCAACGCTGCTTCCCAATCTGGGGGGCCCGAGCTCCGCCTGCAGGCGGTTGTACGTAGGGATCGTGCGATCGATGGCCCTTTATGGGGCCCCGATATGGGCGACCGACCTGACGGCCCGCACTATCGCAGTCCTGCGCAGACCGCAGAGAGCGATGGCCGTCAGGGTCGTACGGGGATATCGCACGATCTCCTACGAGGCGGCTTGCGTACTGGCCGGATCCCCGCCATGGGACCTGGAGACCTGCCGCTTGGGATGAGCCGCGCCGTGCCCTCGTAGCAGAGGTAGGAGGAGACCTGTCGCTGCCGGCCGTCGTTCGCTCGATGGTCGGCAGCGCAGAGTCCTGGGACGCGGTGATGTCCTTCTGCGAGACCGTCATGTCGCAGAAGGAAGCTGCGGAAAGAGAGAGGGAGATGACCAGCTCCCGCCCATCCCGCAGCAGACGCACCGGGCGTCGGCAGAGGGCTGACAACGCCCTCTTCCGGCCCCCCTAAATTGGTCCAGGGGCGGCGGATTCGGGGACATCCGTCGCCCCCCATCACACTGGACCCGAGACGGCGGCGCGTTGTGTTCCACGCGCGCCTCTCATAGACGTAGCGGGGGGAGTTTTACACCTCACTCCCCCCGGGACGAGGCCCGTAGGTCAAGCGGGCCAGCACTAGTCCGGGGCAGCGGAAGTCGCATCAGATCCCGTTGCCCCCTGACGCAAGTGTGCGAGGGAACACCGGTGTGGTTTTAGTCAGTACGAGTCTGACAGACCCCTCCGCTCTCCCCAGGGCGGAGGACATCCATTGAGGATTTCCACATCGTGAAAAAAAAAAAAAAAAAAAGGTTAGGTTAGGTTAGGTTAGGTTAGGTTAGGTTGGGGGACCACCCCACAGTGCTTGCGTCCACGTCGCGTCCCCTGGAAACGGCCCAGTTCTGACCACCGTAACGGAGTGGCAGACTGGGTACGGCCAAAGTGCACTGTGCTCTCGTAGCGATTTTATCCTTGCCTTGAAACCTACGAGCTGTCTGAATGTCAAAAGTAACGCGGAGCGCCTCCGGGCGAAAATCAAAAGGCCCTTCTGAGGGCCAACCCAAAGGCCCTTCTCAGGGCCAACCCAAAGGCCCTTCTCAGGGCCAACCCAAAGGCCCTTCTCAGGGCCAACCCAAAGGTCCTTCTCAGGGCCAACCCAAAGGCCCTTCTCAGGGCCACCCCAAAGGCCCTTCTCAGGGCCACCCCGACGCTCCTGCGTCTGAAGCAAGCCGCGCGCCGTCTGCGGCTGGCTTCTTTGCGGACGAGTCGTCCGACAATGACTCACTTTTTAGTGGGTCGGACGCGT
Source organism: Xestia ashworthii (assembly GCA_950022955.1). Taxonomy (NCBI): domain Eukaryota; kingdom Metazoa; phylum Arthropoda; class Insecta; order Lepidoptera; family Noctuidae; genus Xestia; species Xestia ashworthii. The sequence goes on along the minus strand of OX465549.1, from coordinate 138,151 downwards.
ACGACTTTCGGTCGCGGAAGCGGGTCCACCTCAGCGGTGGGTCCGAGGGCTCCCAAGCCTCGGGGTCGAAGGCGAAAAAGCTGACGCCCGTGGCCGCGGATACCCATAACGTTGGGCTCGCGGACGCCCAACGTCAGTTGGACCTCGCCCGGCGAGCGCAGCTCCAGCTAGAGCTGGAGGAGAAGGTTGCCGCCAAGGAGAAGCGGGCGCACGCCGCTCGGGCCAAGTCCGGGTACGGTGCGTCCCGCGTCCTGTACGCGGACCACTCTATTGCGGAGCTTGAGAGGATGGCGGAGGAGGACGAGGATGAGATCGTAGAGGTCGCCTCCAAGTCCTCAAACCTAAAGGGCACCTTTCAGAAGGCCCTCAAGAGCCGGGCCGCGAGCATGCGCGGTGTCGTCGCGGAGTTGGTCCGTCGCACGACCACTGACGAGACGCGGCAACTGCAGGCGAAGGTCGATCGCCTGCAGTCGGAGGTCAGCCAGCTTCATCAGAAGCTGGCTGATGCCACGGCCCGGCCACAAGAAGCCCGGACAAGCCCTGCGGCAGAAGGCCCATCCTCCAACCTTGAGGATATCATCCGCAAGGTTGTGATGGAGGAGAGGGCCTTCACAAGGGCCTGCTTAGCGGGCATTGAGGACCGGCTCTTGCCCGAGAAACGCCTCCGACCGCTGCTTGCGGCGGATAAGAGGCAGCCGAGCGAGCCGGGGCCATCCTCCTCCCAGGCGGAAGACACCCTCCTCCCTGCCACCACCCCGTCCAACGAGTGGACGGAAGTGGTACGTAAAGGGAAGGGCAAGGGAAAGGGGAAAAAGTCGGCGATGGCTGTCCCTGCCGTCCCAGCCGTCCCCGCCACCACTGTCCCCAGCCGGTCGCAGACGACCGGCAAGGGAAACGGGAAGGGGAAAGGGAGGGGAAAAGGGAAGCTTGTCCCCCCAAAAACCGCAGCCGTCGTGGTGACGCTCACCGCGGAGGCTGCGGAGCGAGGGGAAACGTATATGTCGGTTTTGGTGCGGGCACGTGCTAATGCCGATCCCACTCAACTCGGGATCGGCAGTGTAACTTGCCGGCGGACCCAAGCCGGGGCTCGAATATTCGAGTTCCCGGGGGCAGAGGGGGGTGCCCATGCGGACCTCTTCGCAGCAAAGCTGCAGGAGGTCATCGCCGATTCGGCGAAGGTGGCCCGACCGGTCAAGTCGGCGGCCATTGAGGTGACGGAGCTCGACGACTCCGTCACCAAGGAGGAGGTGGTGGCGGCGGTCGCAGCGATAGGGGGCTGTGGCGCCGCGGCGGTACAAGGCCGGGACATAAGGCCCGGCCGCGGCGGCATGGGCACCATTCGCCTCGAGTGCCCGGTCGCCGCTGCTAAAGCTGTCCTTGCCAAGGGACGGCTGCCGGTCGGGTTTAGCTCGGGTGCAGTCCGGGCCCTCGAGGACCAGCCTCTGCGATGTTTCCGGTGCTTCGGCATCGGACACACCCGGCCCATGTGTCCGTCCACGGTAGACAGGACGGACACGTGCTACCGCTGCGGCAAGAACGGCCACAAAGCCGTCTCTTGCGAGGTCGCCACGCCACACTGCGCGGTGTGTGCCGCCAGTGGTCGCCTGGCAGGCCACGTCATGAAGGGGAGGAAATGCAATCCTCCCCCTAAGCGTGGCAAAGCGCAAGCGCCGACTGGCCGCTCCGTCGTTCCTGCGGCGGCTGCGGAGGAGGGTGTGATGTCCGACTGATGGATAGTGTCGAACATCGCATCCTTCAGGTGGTGCGGCCTTCCACTGACTCCCCTCCCCTCTCGCTCTTAGAGAGGGGACCGGGATACGTGGCCGCCGCGTGGGGAGACATGGCCCTGGTGGGGGTCTATTTCTCCCCAAACCACCATGTCACGGAGCGCGAGCGGGAGGACGACCCTCTCGCTGCGCCGCTCCGCAGACGAAGAAGGGCTCGGAGAAGGCACCGTCCTCTCCCTCCTCTTGGTGGCGACGGGCGGGCGGCAGGCACGGGGGTGCCTTCGCCCGCATTGCACCCGTCACTACTTTCGTCGGTCATTCCCGGGCCCCTGTGAGGGGCCCGCCATGAAGGGCAATCGTCGGCGGAGGACTGGACGTAAAGGCTATGCCGGTTTCCCAGTCCCCCGCCACTCGGACGAAGCGGGAATGTCGCTGGGTCGTTTTAGTGGGTATACCGGGTCAGACCCGGGGAGTCCCACATACCCCTCTCATCCCCCGATGGGAGGGTATGCGTAATGCATTTTTTCCCAGCGATAAAAAAAAAAAAAAAAAAAAAAAAAAAAAAAAAAAAGGTTAGGTTAGGTTAGGTTGGGGGACCACCCCACAGTGCTTGCGTCCACGTCGCGTCCCCTGGAAACGGCCCAGTTCTGACCACCGTAACGGAGTGGCAGACTGGGTACGGCCAAAGTGCACTGTGCTCTCGTAGCGATTATCCTTGCCTTGAAACCTACGAGCTGTCTGAATGTCGAAAATAACGCGGAGCGCCTCCGGGCGAAAACCAAAAGGCCCTTCTGAGGGCCAACCCAAAGGCCCTTCTCAGGGCCAACCCAAAGGCCCTTCTCAGGGCCAACCCAAAGGCCCTTCTCAGGGCCAATCCAAAGGCCCTTCTCAGGGCCAACCAAAAGGCCCTTCTCAGGGCCACCTAAAAGGCCCTTATCAGGGCCACTCCGACGCTCCGGCGTCAGAAGCAAGCCGCGCGCCGTCTGCGGCTGGCTTTTTGGCGGATGAGTCGTCCGACAACGACTCACTATTCAGTGTGTCGGACGAGAACGACTCTCGTTCGCGGAAGCGGGTCCACCTGAGTGGTGGGTCCGAGGGTTCCCAAGCCTCGGGGTCGAAGGTAAAAAAGCCGACGACCGTGGCCGCGGATACCCATGTCGTTGGGCTCGCAGACGCCCAACACAAGTTGGACCTGGCTCGGCGGGCGCAGCTCCAGCTAGAGCTGGAGGAGCGGGTTGCGGCCAGAGAAAAACGGGCGCTCGTCGCCCGAGCTAAGTCCGGGTACGGTGCGTCCCGCGTTCTGTACGCAGACCACTCTCTCGCCGAGCTGGAGAGGATGGCGGAAGAGGACGAAGAGGAGATCGTGGAGGTCGCCTCTAAGTCCTCCAACCTGAAAGGGACCTTTCAAAAGGCCCTCAAATGCAGGGCCGCGAGCATGCGCGGTGTCGTCGTGGAGCTGGTGCGTCGCAAGACCACCGACGAGACGCGGCAACTGCAGGCGAAAGTCGATCGCCTGCAGTTGGAGGTCAGCCAGCTTCATCAGAAGCTGGCTGAAGCCACAGCCCGGCCACAAGAGGCCCGGACAAGCCCTGCGGCAGAAGGCCCATCCTCCAACCTTGAGGATATCATCCGGAAGGTTGTGATGGAGGAGAGGGCCTTCACAAGGGCCTGCTTAGCGGGCATTGAGGACCGGCTCTTGCCGGAGAAACGCCTCCGACCGCCGCTTGCGGCGGCTAAGATGCAGCCGAGCGAGCCGGGGCCGTCCTCCTCCCAGGCGGAAGACACCCTCCTCCCTGCCACCACCCCGTCCAACGAGTGGACGGAAGTGGTACGTAAGGGGAAGGGCAAAGGGAAAAAGTCGGCGACGGCTGTCCCGGCCGTCCCTGCCGTCCCCGCCACCACTGCACCCAGCCGGTCGCAGACGACCGGCAAGGGAAACGGGAAGGGAAAAGGAAGGGGAAAAGGGAGGCTTGTCCCCCCAAAAACCGCAGCCGTCGTGGTGACGCTCACCGCGGAGGCTGCGGAGCGTGGGGAGACATATATGTCAGTTTTGGTGCGGGCGCGTGCTAATGCCGATCCCACCCAACTGGGGATCGGCAGCGTGTCTTGCCGGCGGACACAAGCTGGGGCTCGAATTTTCGAGTTCCCGGGGGCCGAGGGGAGTGCCCATGCGGACCTCTTCGCAGCAAAGCTGCAAGAGGTCATCGCAGACTCGGCCAAGGTGGCCCGACCAGTAAAGTCGGCGGCCATTGAGGTGACGGAGCTCGACGACTCCGTCACCAAGGAGGAGGTGGTGGCGGCGGTCGCAGCGGTGGGGGGCTGTGGCGCCGCAGCGGTCCGAAGCCGGGACATAAGGCCCGGCCGCGGCGGCATGGGCACCATTCGCCTTGAGTGCCCAGTCGCCGCTGCCAAAGCCGTCCTAGTCAAGGGACGGCTGCCGGTCGGGATTAGCTCGGGTGCAGTCCGGGCCCTCGAGGACCAGCCTCTGCGGTGTTTCCGGTGCTTCGGCATCGGACACACCCGGCCCATGTGTCCGTCCACGGTAGACAGGACGGACACTTGCTACCGCTGCGGCAAGAACGGCCACAAAGCCGTCTCTTGTGAGGCCGCCACGCCACACTGCGCGGTGTGTGCCGCCAGTGGTCGCCTGGCAGGCCACGTCATGAAGGGGAGGAAATGTAATCCTCCCCCTAAGCGAGGCAAAGCGCACGCGCCGATTGGCCGCTCCGTCGTTCCTGCGGCGGCTGCGGAGGAGGGTGCGATGTCCGACTGATGGATAGGGTCGAACATCGCATCCTTCAGGTGGTGCGGTCTTCCACTAACTCCCCTCCCCTCTCGCTCTTAGAGAGGGGACCGGGATACGTGGCCGCCGCGTGGGGAGACATGGCCCTGGTGGGGGTCTTTTTCTCCCCAAACCGCCCTCTCACGAAGCGCGAGCGGGAGGTCGACCCTCTCGCTGTGCCGCTCCACAGACGAAGAAGGGGTCGGAGAAGGCATCGTCCTCTCCCTCCTCGTGGTGGCGACGGGCGGGCGACAGGCACGGGGGTGCCCTCGCCCGCATTGCACCCGTCACCACCTTCGTCAGTCATTCCCGGGCCCCTGTGAGGGGCCCGCCATGAAGGGCAGTCGTCGGCGGAGGACTGGACGTAAAGGCTATGCCGGTTTCCCAGTCCCCCGCCACTCGGACGAAGCGGGAATGTCGCTGGGTCGTTTTAGTGGGTATACCGGGTCAGACCCGGGGAGTCCCACATACCCCTCTCATCCCCCGATGGGAGGGTATGCGTAATGCATTTTTTCCCAGCGTCAAAAAAAAAAAAAAAAAAAAAAAAAAAAAAAAAAAAAAAAAAAGGTTAGGTTAGGTTAGGTTTTTTTTTTTTTTTTTTTTTTTTTTGTTTTGGCAGGAGTGGGAAATCCCCGCGGACACCTCGACTACCTCACAGGTTGTGAGACAGTCGAGGTAGTGCCGGACTCGAACCGGCTAAAACCACACTCCTGCCCCACCAGTGTCCCTCTGACATGGATCAGAGCCCTTGTGTATTAAATTTAAAACTTATTTGGCGACTGATATTTTAAAAAAAAAGCCGAAGAGGCCACGCTTTATTTTATTATTTTAACTATTTTATTTATAAAAACTTTCAGACATTAATTTATTTGTACTTATTGAAATTTTTCATGTTTATTTTATTAAAACTATTACTGTCTACAATATTACACTTCTTGTACTTAACTATTTACTATGCTTTCTTGTACTTCTTTCAATACCTACAAAATTTTGCTACTCAATTTTATTTACTACAAACTCATTTTAATTTCTTTTACAAATTTTTAATCTAACTATCCTCATCAGATCTGCCCTCATGGTATTTCTCTTGTTTCGTTTTGTATTGCATTATTCGGTTTATGGGTATACTTATATATTATATCACCACTATATATTTATTATATAATATCATATAATAACTAGTTTTTAACACCCGTTACATGCGTACATTTTCGAAACCAATTTCCAGCCAATCTGACACAACTTGTCGATTCCACTAAAGTTGACTTACAAACTAGCACAATTTCAGCCACTTTCTCACGAAAGTGACTCCAATTATCCCCATTCATTAAGCCAACCCCAGTGGCTCGCTCAATGCGTCTGCAATCCGGTTGTGTCAGACTGGTCATTCCTGTGAACGCAGAAGTGGGCGCATCGACAACTTTAGCAATACGCTATGGTTGCTCTAGCGAATGCGTCCCACTTCTTGCGTATCGGGCATTCTATGCTGAACGCATTGTGCGAGTGTTCCCCGAGCTTGGCTCTGGTGCAGTTCACGCACGACGCTGGTTCGCCAAGGTGTTTGACTGGGCAGTCCACCCTAAGGTGTGGACCGCCGCAGTGGCTGCATAGGTCAGCCGGCTCTACGCAAAGACGCTTGCCGTGACGGTTAGGTTAGGTTAGGTTAGGTTTTTTTTTTTTTTTTTTTTTTTTTTTTTTTTTTTTTTTTTTTATTATCTACCTCCTCTGACATAATATCAGAGCCTATGTTATCTTATGCTACTCTTTCATTCCAGTTCTATCAATTATTCCTCTCGCACTTTTATTCCACATACTGTATCTTTCTATCTTACTTTCTCTTTCATACTTTTCCGGTGGGATTCCGGTCTTAATCTTCTTTCTATTCTATCTACTCTACTTATTTTATTTCTTTATTTTGGGTATCGGGTTACAACACAAGGTTTCTTTATTAAATTAATGGACAGCCATTTGGCAGCAATTTTTATTCTTATGTTCTAGTTTACATCTGTTTCTTATTTTTATCTTATCACTATGCTTATCAATATACTTAGTTTTAATACAATTTTTATACAATGAATGGGAATTCGGGTTTACACCCACTGTTTTCTTGACTTTATTTTTGCCCAGTATTCTTACACGCAATATTCTTACATACTATTCGGTTAAGGTTCTATACATCTTATTTCTACTTAGGCTAAGCTTACACTTCTTTTAATTCTTATATCCTTATAGTTATTGCGTATGATGTACAATATATATAACATAATATATGGTCATCATACTATTATCACTTGTTTCTCTTTACGACTGTTTCTACTATTTTAAGACAATAGTCCATGAAGTCCTTTCTACGTTTTTTGTCCATCATAATTAATTTTATGTTTTCTACTGTCAGTTTCGTATCCAGTATCTGTTCAATCATATACCTTTCGTATCCAAACACTGGGCACTCCAGGATAATATGGGGAACGGACTCCTTTTCACACGGGTCACAAGTGCATGAGGGACTCTCCTTGCACTTAAAGCGGCTTAAGTATTCAGAGAATCCCCCATGGCCGGTCAGCAATTGCGTGCTCAAACATGTCGGCTCGAATTTACGGATCACGCCGTACGCGGCCACCACATCCGGAAAGAAGAGTTTCGTGACTCCGGCTACTTCACCTGACTTGTATCTCGCATCCCATTCGCGAATCGACTCCAGTCTGAGCTGTCGCTTCGCAAATGAGACAGGAAATAAGTCGTAGTCTGGTCTTCTCTTTCTTGATGCTGCAGCGGCTTCTTTGGCAAGCTGATCTGCCCTTTCGTTACCCTCCAATCCAGCGTGTGCTTTTATCCAGAACAGAGATACTACCTTGTTCTGTCGAGATATTTCTGAAAGGTTCTCGCGGGTTTCTACTGCTAGTGGATGGAGGGAGCCGAGGTTAGCGATCGTCTGTAATGCTGCCATTGAGTCGCTGTAAATCCCGAATGTGGGTGCCCCGTGTGCCCTGATCCGCCTCGTGGCTTCGCAGACGGCCAGCAGTTCCGCTTGGTACACTGTGCAGTAAGACGGCAAGCAAAGTTTGACGGTCCGAGTTTCCTCTTCGCCCTCCCAAAAGGACAGCGCTGCGCCGACTCTTCCTCCAACCTTGCTGCCATCTGTGAAGATTCTTACTGCACAGTCACCATTCGCGTCTACGTCGTTTTGGTCTCTGAGACATGTCAGCTCAAGGTCCACTACCGTTGCAGGGTGTGGCGCTTCTGTTGCTGGCATTGGTCGCTCGATCTCCCTATCCCCTAGTCCCGGCAGGGCCGCCCCCTTCCTGATCCTGTATAGTGAGGCTACCTCGCGTACACGAAGATCAAGCGGGAGCACCCCTGCAAGCACCATTGCTGAGTTCAGGGAGACCGTGCGATAAGCCTTGCACATTTTTTGAGCGAAGCCCCTCTGCAAAGCTCCGAGCTGTTTTTGCACCCCTATTTTCTCTGCTGCCGGTGCCCAGACGCTTGCCGCATACAATATGATGGGTTCGATGGTCGCTGTGTAAATTGTACGTATCACTTCAGGGTTTAGGCCCCAACTTGCTTTCGCTGCTCTAGCGAGCTGTTGGTAGATGTTGATGGCCTTCCTACAAACGTTTGACACGTGTGCCTTAAATGTGAGCTTCTCGTCAAACGTGACGCCCAACATCTTAATTTCTTTGGACATGCCAATGTCCACCCCTCCCATGCTCAAATGTGGAGTGTCGAATTTAAGCTTGCGCGTGATCACCATTGCGTTTGTCTTATGGGGCGCGAATTTGAGCTTATTTTCAACACCCCACACCCGAACAAGCTCGAGAGCGGCATTGGCGTGTCTTTGCACTTCTTGTGCAGTCTGACCATCAAACACCATGACGACGTCGTCGGCAAACGCCTGCACGTAGTGACCTGCGGATCCAAGGGTATTCAGCAGGGGATCCAGCAGCACGTTCCATAGGATGGGCCCACCTATAGATCCTTGGACGCACCCTTTGTTGGTCGCCTTGGTGTAAGTTTCCCCGTTGTATCTCACCGTGACCCTCCTCTGGTCAAGGTAACTGTCGAACACTTTCCGGATGTTTAATGGACAGTTCGCATTCGCCAGTTGGAGCCTAATCGCTGGCCACCATGCGCTGTCAAAGGCGCCCTCTATATCCAAAGACACGACAGTTATAATTTTCTTTTCATCCAGCTTCTGTTTAACGTGTTGCATAAATTTATAGAGGGCGTCTTCGCAGCTCTTTTGGGGCATGAATCCAAACTGTTTGGGGTTTAACTTCGGTAGAAGGTGGTGCTTTAGTCTGGCGACCAACATTTTCTCGTACACTTTGCCTAGTACCGGTAAGAGTCCTATAGGGCGGTATGATTTGGGAGTGGTGTACGATTCCTTTCCTGGTTTCCTCAACACTATCACCGTGGCTTCCTTCCAGATTATTGGGAAATAATGGAGCTCTAGACATTTGTTGAGTATTTCCAGGAATAGTTTTGGGTCCCTCTTTATGGCATGACTGCAAATGTCGGCAGTGAATCCGTCAGCACCGGGCGCTTTCTTCGGATTTAAGGAATCCAGAGCGGTGAGCATTTCCGTTGTTGTGAACGGAGGATCGTTCTGTCCCTCAGGTTGTTGTAAGTTCACGACTGATGCTCGGTCCCTTATTTCCTGATGCATCAGATTATCGTTCTCCCTTTGGTCTTCCGGGTAGAACGATTTCGCTAACAACTCTACCGAATCCCTTGCATCCAGAGTGATGCCGCCTTCTTCCAAGGGTATGTCCTCCTCCCTTTTTGCCGTTCTCCCTATTACTCGGTAGATACCCTCCCATAAGCTCTCTTTGTCCTGTTTGCCGCAAAATTCTTTCCAGCTTCCGATCAGGGCCTCCATGGCTCTAGTCTCGTACTCATCTCTGGCGATTTTATAAGAGTCCACTACACTTTGTTTGCGAATCGGTGCGGCGTTCTTGATTCTGCGTTTCCTAGTGGTGACTTCCTGCTTCATCTTCGCGAGCTCCTCTGACCACCATGGCAGGGTAAGTGTCTCTGTGTTTCTCTTTAATGGGATTGATACTTTGCTAGATTCTGCGATCGCTTTACTATAGTTTTTTATAAATGATTCTAATTTTTCGACGGAATTGATGGTTCTAATTTCCTCTATTTCTAAACTGTACTCTGATTTTAATTCATCAAATTTTTCATGAAAAGTTTCCCAATTTGCCTTCTTTGTGTTATAAATTCTAGTGGTTCTTTTGACACTTACCCCAACCGACTTTTTAAGCTTGATATTAAAGCTAATACCACTGTGGTCAGCGCTCGTAAGATTAACAATAACTTTCCAGTCCTCCACTAGGTCCAGCATATCAATAGTGCAGGCCGTCACGTCAACAAAACTGGTGTAGCGTTTTCCGCCACGAATGGTGTCAAAGGTAGGGGTGTCACCTTTGTTGAGGATATGGAGGTCCCTCTCATGAAGCGTACCAGCCATGTCGTCCCCCCTGTGATCGATCTCAGGGCTTCCCCACCAGGTGCTCTTAGCGTTGGAGTCGCCTCCGATGATGAGCCTCCGTGTTTTGGCTGTTGCAATCTTCTTAACGTGATCCAGGTACGGATCCATGGGTAGGTCGGGTTCGAAGTAATATGAAGCCATAGTTATGTGCCATTCTTTGGTGCTCACGCTCACCACTACGATGTTGTTTGTGGTGAGCTCCGGGTGTTGAGTGACGTCAAGTTCAGGGTCAAATACAGCGATGGCTGCCTTGGACTTTCCTCCTCCGGTGTTTTGGAATATCCTAGCACCGCGGTATGACTTCATATTATCCGACCCACCCACGTAAGGCTCCTGGATCAACGCTATTGCAGCCTTTCTTTCAGCAGCTTCCATCATTAGTTCTTCGGTCGCTAGCTTCTTGCGCTGGAGGTTACATTGGAGCACCCGGTACATGTGCTTGTCCTCTTGGACGCCCTTAGCAGTACGCTATAGACATCCGAGCTATGGCGTCGCGCTTTTTCCTTATGGGGCATTCCTGGCTAAAAGCGTTGTGGTCAGTGCGATCAAGCTTGGCCGCTGTGCAGTTTCTGCAAGAGGGTACACCTCCTGCAAGCCACTCTGGGCATTGCGCCCTAAGGTGCGGGTCTCCGCAGTGGCTACAGAGGTCTGCTGGATCTGTGCAGAACCTCTTACTGTGGCCATATCCAAGGCATCGCGAGCACTGTACCAGCGGTGACTGGTCCTGCACCCGGATGCGTTGTAGGTCAATGTAAACCGCTCCAGCGTCGATCGACCTTCTCCAAATAGCCGGAGAAACACTTAGAACGACATGACTGGTATGTGGATTGCGGGCTTTCCTTTTGTATTTTATTTCTACTCGGTCTTCGTTCTCCTTTAACTCGTGGAAGATGCCCCTGTTTTGATTCCTGAAGGCCCTAAGGATATCCTCATCAGTATTGACTGCCAAGACATCGGCGAGCTTCAGGAGTGGGTCTCTGTTTTTAACCTCTTCCACGAGCAGGTTTTTCCCCGATTTCTCCAGTCTTTGTTTGACTCTCTGCCTGTCCTCTTCTGTGTTGCAGCTCATAATAACCTTACGGTCTTTTCCCTTGCGAGTCCTCTCCACCTTGATCCATCCCTCTTTGGCATTTACAGCCTCTCTCACCTTTGTAAGCACGTGGTCTCCTGTATCGTTTTCGTCCTGAGACGTGACGACCACTGAGTGCAGTGCTTTCTGCGGAGGTAGGTGCAAGGTGGAGCGGACTGCCGTCCTTTCAGCATATGTTGGCAAGTCAAGGACCTGCTTATGCTGCTCTTCCATTTTTTCCTTCAAGTCATCCAATTTTTTGCCGTTTTCAAGGAGTAACCGGCTCTGCTCTTCCAATTGGCCGATAATACGACTATGGGCTTCAGGGATCTCTTGCTCGGATTTCTCTTTTGGTATCGTTTGAGGTTTTCCCGGTGTATATGTTTCCCCGGTCTTTTGAAGCCTTTTGATTTCGGCGTCTGCATCCTTTATAATTTGGAACAGTTTGTCTATTGCCTCCAGCGCATTAGCCTTTATGTCAGTTTTTAAGTTCCGAGAATTATTAATATTTGTTTTGGCCTTTATAACGTTTTGTTTGGCTTCCGCTAGGCGAGTCAAACGGGTAGGCAGAACCTGCCTTGGTAAAATTTGGGCCTCTGTCATGCCGGAAGTTGGAGTCAGATGTTGTGATGCTGACGCCGCAGCTTCCGAGTTCTCGACGCTTCGTCTGACATTGGACGAGAGTGTTTGTGTCCCTGGTGGAGATGTTACGGACGAAAGCGTCTGAGTCCGAGGGGGAGATTTCTGTATCTCCTTTCCTTGTAAGGGTTTCATTGGAGTTCTGGCGAACATTGTCAGAGGAGTGCGTCAGGTAAGGATGTAGATATAAAATAGCACAAAAGTGTCTATGTCGATGGTGGTCTGCACACAGTGTAAAGATGTGTGCAGTCAAATAAAAATAAACCAGCTAACAAAACAATTTAACAAATATAACTAGAAAAATATACTAGTGAACAGTCGTAAAGAGAACTCAAGTTTACAGTCCGGCTCAATAAAGCCTTCGTGCTTCACCCTAATTAAATAAAATATACAATAAGAAGTCAAGAATGACTTCCGTCTCTATGTAGAGTCGTATAATTCGGCTACGCTCAGTCACTGAAGTCCTGCTCCGCAAGAAAAACCGCTCCAGGACTCCCAGTACTTAATTTGAGCTCGAAAAAAATTCGTGCTCTATGTAGAGTCAGTTTAGTATATCCAACAGATAGAGCTCCCCGAGCCCTCAAATACGACACCAAGCTCGGCCCCGTAGCTCAAGGGGTTACAGAGATACAGCCGTTTGAAATTTCCGGATATAAAGCCGGATGGTACCCAACAAAACGGATATTCGCTGTATCTCCCGAACGCCTCGGCCGATTAGTACCGAGCTTGGGCTATAATGGAAGTGCTCGACGAGATCTACCTGCTGAACGGATTTTCAGCGCTGAAAAAAATCTTTCTCCTGAAAGATCCTGAAACGGGTTCTCCCAGGCAGCCAGAGTCCAGCTAAAGTCAACAAAAGAAACCCCAGCCCTCTACGACCCACCGATCCGGAGATAGGAGTGTTTTATTATTTACAAAATGGCCGCCGTAGACGTCAAAGTGCCTATTTGACCTGCGATATCTCCGTTCGTATGCGTCGCAGAAGACCCGAGTTTGGGCTCGCTGTTTTCAGCCTGGCCCGTCCTATCCACTGAAACCAGTTTCAGGCGACTGAAAATTTTCAGCCCCAATCTTCCTGAAACCGAGGGAGGGGATGGTCGTTAAGTCCTAGAGTGTTATTCTGGAAACAGAATTAATTTATCTCTGTCGGTTCAGGAGTTGGAGCCGAATTAGACTGGCCAAAATGGCCACCGATCTGTCAAACGAAATGTTAGACTCCCGCGTTCTCTACAACCACTGGTCGTATCAAACCGGGGTTTTCAATTGACAGATAGGCTCCACCTTTTCTGTCTGAAAATATGATTTTCAGGCCTGAAAAAGTCTTCAGCCTGAAAACACCTGAAACCTATATTTCAGGATTCTTCAAAGGGTGCTCTTCCCTTATCCGAAAACCGCAGCTTTCTACGCGAATTGGTTTAGAAGATAATCAAATTCCAAACAAGTATCCGGGTTATTTAAAATGGCCGACTTTTCCAATTTTCGGCGATTTTAGAGATACAGGGGCCGAGTTTCGGCTTAAGTGAGCCCAAACAAGGTGGAAAAATACAGTAAAGCAATAAAAATGTGATTTTTTCCTATTTATAGGGAATTATTTGCAAAAAACATATAAAATTCAATAACTTTAAAACTAGTTGAGTAAAAATTTTGAAAAAAATACTAAAATTAATTATAAATGAGCTTCTACAAGACTAAAACTAAATTTAAGATTTAACACTATAATTTGATATTAAATTTCAAAATTTAAGAAATTTTCAGTTTTTTAATTACTACACTAAATTTAATTAGACTAAAATTTTTAAAATTAGAAACTTAAGGTCTCCTAATGAGCGCGCACCCGGCTGCAGTTGTAGATTTTGAAAATTGTTCTCCTGTCCCGAGTTATGAGTGTTCAATTTGGGAAAATTATAACTGTCATATATAATTATGTAGTAGACATAAAATTCTGTTTTAAGTTGCACTCGCCTTGTTTGATAGGGGTCCAAGTGGTCGCCAAATTTCAGTCCGCTATCTCCGCTCCTTCAGCTTTTTCAGGGCACGTGGTTTTGTTGAAATCCTGAATAACTCGCCAATGCGTGGTGTCAGGGTGATTTTCAGTATTTCAGATGATCGGGAAACACGATGTACACACGATGACACTAAAAAAGCGTGGGGTCGTCGATCTATTTTCGGCGGCGTTTGCGTTTTTGTAAAACACGGTTTCCACTTAACCTCTAAAAATGAGGTTATTCGCTGAAAACTTATTTGGCACTGCAGACCGACGAGATTTAAACACGGCACTTTATGCGGCTTAGGTTTCCGCACCCAACGACACTTCTTTCTTTGATATCGGAGCACAAAAACCCAATAAAAAGATTTTTTATGTGCGGAGCGCGTGGGTTTTAGCTGTTAACGGCTCGGCAGACCGAGTGCAACTCGGGTTAGGTTAGGTTAGGTTAGGTTAGGTTAGGTTGGGGTGCGTCAGAATTCCTCCACGTTAGTTTGGCAGCTGCTGGTCCCTCTCGATACGTCTGGAGGGAAGAGCAGCTGCTGGGCCGGTGCACCCTGGGCGCGACAGTATTATTCCTCGAGGAATCGGGAAATGGTACTGTCGTGGCTAATATTCTGGGGGAGGGGTCACATCGTTCGTCGTGCGATGATCCACGGGTCTGTCGTGCGAGGTTCGATGTGCATAGGGGGGTTTTCATCGTGTACCGTGCGATGGCTCGAACGGGGTCATCGGACGGTACGTGATTAGTGATTCACTCTTCGAAGTTTTCGGAGAGTGAATCAGGGCGGGGGAAACGTCGTGTACCGTGCGATGGCTCAAGCGGGTCATCGGACGGTACGTGATAAGTGATTCACTACTCGAAGTTTTCGGGGAGTGAATCAGGGCGGGGGAAACGTCGTGTACCGTGCTATGGCTCAAGCGGGTCATCGGACGGTACGTGATAAGTGATTCACTCCTCGAAGTTTTCGGGGAGTGAATCAGGGTGGGGGAAACGTCGTGTACCGTGCGATGGCTCAAGCGGGTCATCGGACGGTACGTGATAAGTTATTCACTCCTCGAAGTTTTCGGGGAGTGAATCAGGGAGGGGAAAACTTCGTGTACCGTGCGATGGCTCAAGCGGGTCATCGGACGGTACGTGATTAGTGATTCACTCTTCGAAGTTTTCGGGGAGTGAATCAGGGTAGGGGATCCTCCTTGATTTTGCATCGCGGCATTCGTCGCCCTCTGGTACGCGTCTGCCCGTCAGACGTGACTGTGAGCGTGGCGAATGGTAGTGGTGGGGGATCAAGTGGGAGGGGGGGAATTTATGTATGTATGTATCTATATATTTTTATGTGTATATGTTTATTTATTTATGAATGATGAAGTGGGGAGACAGGGACCGCACCCTTAAAAGGAACAAAAATGAAAAAAGCGACTGGAAATATATTACCCCAGGGCGGTACCAGCTGCTCAGCAGCTGGAGAATCCGTCACGATCCCTTCGGGATCGTCTGCCCCACCGTATTCTGGGGGGGGCAACCACCGCTTTCCGTTTGCCAGTGGCAACAAGAGCCGAGGAGGCTCATCGAGGTCACGGTCCTTTGAAGACCTGATCTCCTTCAAACCACCCGACCCAAAACCGGGTGCAAGGACGGGAGCAGAGGCTCCAGACACTCCGAGGTGCGCGCCGTCTGCAGAGCCATGCGTGGTTCTGGAGAGGGTGAGCATGTCGGAGTCGGACGACGCATCGCTGGCTGCTGCGGCCGTTTCCTCCAAGTTTTGGGGGAAGCGTTCGCGCGGTCAGACGGACGCTGTTTCGGCGGCGGGTCTGTCTTCTAGTGAGGAGGACCAGCCGGCCGCCAAAGTGCCAACAGCGAAGAGAGGTAGAGGTCGCGGGACAGGCAGTCCAGCAGCATCACGCGACACCCGGGGCCGCTTCCTGAAGCGCCCCGACACGCCGGTGCCAAGCGGGTCAGATCGCGCATCACCTGCGGTCTCGACCGACGACCAGGGAGGGGTCACCGTCGCTCTTGTGGGCACAAAGGCGGAGGCCAATGCCGCGAAGCGCGCTCAAAGTAGAGCGGTCGCGGCCGATGAGGTGGCCGAAATGGCCCGTAAGGCCCGAGAGTGGCGGTCTGCCCAGGCGGCCAATGGGGAGAGCCTGACAGCAGAGGCTCTCAGCCGCCAAGTAATGGACGGCGTGGACATCGTCCTGAAGGTTGCCACCAAATCCGGCAACCTGAAGGGCTCCTTCACGCGCGCCCTCAAAGAGGCGGCAGAGGGGATCAGGGAGGCGGTTCTGGTTCTCCATGACCACACGACCTCCGAGGAGACTGCGAGGTTGTGGACGGAGAACAGCCGTCTCCGATCCGAGCTGGAGGACCTCAAGCGGCAGTTTGCCGCTCTGCAAAGTGTCGGGCAGCAGCAGGCGGCTCCCTCGTCGGCCCCTGCACCTGCAGCGCCACCTACTCCGAGTCTGTCGGACTACGACGTAGAGAGGGTGGCCAGAATCTGCATGCTGCAGTGTGGGGGCATGGTGAGTGCCCGCCTGGAGGCAATCGAGTCTCGACTGCCCCCGGCTGAGCGCCTCCGCCCCCCGCTTGCGGCAGACAGGCGGAGGATGGAAGAGCCCGCGAGGCCGAAGCCCGCGCAGCTCACGCGGAGGACTGCAGGGGGGGCCAAAGAGCCCACAGTGGAGCCCGGGACGCCGGTACAGGTTGCGTCCGCACCCCTCGTCCGGACGTCCCAGCCCCCGGTGACCGCTTCTCCCGCCCAAGTTACGGTAGGTGGAGAGGGCCGCCGCAGGAGGAAAAAGAAGAAGAGGGTGGCGGGTGCGACCGCGCCACCTACCTCCCAAGAGGCCGCGATTCCGGCGTCCGCACCACCCACCCAGGAGCCCTGGACGACGGTGGTGAAGAGGGGCCGCAAGAAACGGGCGCCGCAGCCGACACCTCCCCAGGTACCGGCTCGACCAGAGGGCACGAGGCCACCAAAGGTCACTACCCCACGCTCCGAGGCTGTAGTTATTACTCTGCAGCCCGAAGCCATAAGCAGGGGAGTGACCTACAAGTCGGTCCTGGCGGAGATGAAGCAGAAGCTTCAATTTAGCGAGTTTGGCACCCCGGCTGGTTTCGTCTTCAGGACGGCAGCCACGGGTGCCAAGATGCTTCAGTTGTCGGGTGCGGCAAGGCAGGAGAGGGCGGACAAGTTGGCCGCCAAACTCCGGGAAGTCCTCAAGCCAGAGGACGCCCGAGTGTCCAGGCCCATGACCACGGCTGAATTGCGCGTGGAGGGGCTGGACGACTCGGTGACCCCGGAGGAAGTAGTGGCGGCCATTGCCCAAAACGGAGGGTGTCCGCCCGACAACGTGGCGGCGGGCAAAATTCGCAGCAGCGCGGATGGGCTGGGCACTGTTTGGGTGCGGTGCCCGGTCGCTGCTGCGAATAAGGTTGCAGACGGCGGGCGACTATTGGTGGGCTGGGTGTCTGCCAAGGTCAAACTCCTGCCAAGGCGGGCTGTGCAGTGCTTCCGGTGCCTGGAAAAGGGGCATGTCCGGGCACAATGCACTGCACAAATCGACCGCAGCGAAATATGTTTTCGCTGCAGTCGACCCGGCCATAAGGCGGCCCAGTGCTCCGTAGCGCCATACTGCAGCCTTTGCGCAGCTGCAGGGAAACGCTCGGAGCACAGACTTGGCGGGAAGGCCTGCAAGGCACCCAAGTCTAGAAATAGGAGGACTCGAGCTGTCGGAGAATCTGCGCCTCTCCCACAGCCCGACTCCCGACCCAGGGAAGGAGGAGCCGAGGAAATGGAGTGTCATTAATGGCACAATTCCGTTTCCTCCAGGCGAACATCAACCACGCCGCCAGAGCTCAGGATCTGTTGCTCCAGAGCATGGCGGAGTGGTTGATCAACGTGGCTGTGGTCGCCGAGCCATATTTTGTCCCCCCCCGCGATAACTGGGCAGGGGACCTAGACGGTTTGGTGGCCATCATTGGCGGGACTCTTGGCAGTCCGTCCCGAGGACACGGTTGGGTGGCTGCCCTCGTGGACGGCATAGTCACAATTGGGGCGTATTTCTCCCCCAACAAGAGTCTCGCTGACTTCGAGGAGTTCCTTGTCGAGCTAGGTGCCGTCGTGAGCCGGTTCCACCCTCGCCCGGTGGTGTTGCTCGGGGATCTCAATGCCAAGTCCGCGGCTTGGGGATCCCCGATCACCGATCCTAGGGGCGAGGTGTTGGAGGAGTGGGCGGTTGAAACCGGCTTGACCGTCCTAAATCGGGGCTCGGTGTACACGTGCGTGCGGCAGCGGGGCGGGTCCATAGTGGACGTGTCGTTTGCAAGCCCCGCTGTTGCAGGCCGTGTACGCGACTGGCGAGTTGCCGTGGAGGTGGAGACGCTGTCGGACCATCGATATATTCGATTCGACGTCTCCACCCAGACTGCGGGGGGCGGTCGCCCGCCGACCCCGCGGATGGACGGTCCTCGCTGGTCATACAAGCGTATCGACAGGGAACTTCTCGAGGAGGCCGCAATCCTCCAGGCCTGGGTCCGGGAGTCAACGACGAACGAACCCGTCGACGTCGAAGCGGAGGCGCAGTGGTTCCGCGGGGCGATGACGCAAATCTGCGACGCGTCAATGCCCCGTGTCACCCAACCCACAAGACGCCAGCTGTACTGGTGGTCCGCCGTCATCGCGCAGCTGCGCGTGACGTGCGTGGAGGCGAGACGCCAGTACAGCCATTACCGCAGGAGACGTCGCCGGGTTCCGGAGGAAGAGGCCGCGCGGTATGAGGTGTACCGCGCGGCCAAGGAGGCTCTGTGGCTGGCCGTCGGTGAGGCTAAGACTCGAGCCAGGGAGGAGATGCTGTCGGCTCTCGACGTGAATCCGTGGGGGCGCCCTTACCGTGCGGTCCGAGGGAAACTTCGTGCCTGGGCACCCCCACTCACCGAGAGCCTGCAGCCTGAGCTGTTGCAGGAAGTGGTCGCAACGCTCTTCCCTGCTAGAGAGGAACATGTTCCACCACCGATGGCTTTGCCCACAGCCACAGAGCCAACGGATGAGGAGGACGTCAGCGTCCCAGAGGTGACACAAGCAGAGATGAGGGTGGCGATAACGCGGCTTCGGGCCAAGACCGTTGCCCCGGGGCCTGACGGAGTTCCCGGCGTTGCGCTCGCCCTCGCTCTGAAGGAGCTAGAGCCCCAGCTGAGAGGACTCTTCACCGCATGTCTTGAGCAGGGCCAATTCCCTAGGGAGTGGAAAAAGGGTCGCCTGGTCCTGCTCAGGAAGGCGGGGCGCCCAGCGGAGTCGCCGTCTGCGTACCGGCCCTTAGTGCTGCTGGATGAGGTGGGTAAGCTGTTTGAGCGGATTATCGCTGCCCGCCTCGCCGGCCACTTGTACAGAGAGGGGCCGGATCTGGACGACAGCCAGTTCGGCTTCCGGCGTGGGCGCTCCACTGTGGACGCCATATTGCGGGTAAGAGTCCTGGCGGAGGAAGCGGTGTCCCGGGGCGGGGTGATGTTGGCGGTGTCCTTGGACATCTCCAACGCTTTCAACACCCTGCCCTGGAGCTGTATTCGGGAGGCGCTGTGTTACCACAGGGTGCCCCCGTACCTCCGCCGCATCGTTGGGGCTTATTTGGCGGAAAGGTGTGTCACCTACTCGGGACGCGACGGCGGAGGCCAGCGCGACATGTCGTGCGGTGTTCCACAGGGTTCGGTCGTTGGCCCACCCCTGTGGAACATCGGGTACGACTGGGTGCTGAGGGGCGAGCTCCAACCGGGAGTGGCCTTGGTGTGTTACGCAGACGACACGCTGGTCACGGCCCGGGGGAGCTCGTACAGGGAGGCAGCGTTGCTAGCGACCTGTGCGGTCTCACAGGTTGTGGGCCGCATACGGCGCCTGGGCCTGGAGGTGGCCCTCAACAAGTCGGAGGCTGTGGTCTTTCACGGCCGCCGGCGGGCGCCGCCGCCGGGATCACAAATTGTGGTAGGGGGGACCCCGATCGCTGTCGAGTCCACCATGAAGTATCTGGGATTGGTGCTCGACAGCCATTGGAACTTCGGCCCCCACTTCCGGCGACTGGCGCCCAAGTTGATGGGCGCTGCGGGCGCGCTTGCAACGCTGCTTCCCAATCTAGGGGGGCCGAGCACCGCCTGTAGGAGACTGTACCTAGGGGTCTTGCGATCCATGGCCCTGTACGGGGCCCCGGTGTGGGCCTCTGACTTGACGGCCGGCAGCATCGCGATGCTGCGGAAACCGCAGAGGGCGATGGCCGTCAGGTCAATCAGGGGGTATCGCACAGTCTCCTACGAGGCGGCTTGTGCACTGGCCGGGTCGCCACCTTGGGACCTAGAGGCGAGAGTCCTCGCGTCGCTTTACCGGTGGCGCGAGGAGGTGCGGACGCGGGGCGGTGGACCGATGCAGCGAGAGATCGATCTGCGTCGGTCTCAGCTCCGCGAGGTCCTGGTGGCGGAGTGGCGGGACAGGCTTCTACGCCCTACCGCCGGCCTCGCCACCATCGAGGCGATCCGACCGGTGCTCGAGGAATGGCTCGAGAGGAGGCACGGCTCCTTGTCGTTTCGGGCGACGCAGGTGCTCTCGGGGCATGGTTGCTTCGGGAAGTACCTGTGTCGCATAAACAGGGAGCCGGACGCTCGGTGTCATCACTGCGTCCACTGTCTGGAGGACACGGCTCGGCACACGCTGGCAGAGTGTGCCGCATGGGAGGAGCCGCGCCGTGCCCTCGTGACAGAAGTGGGAGCCGATCTGTCGCTGCCGGCCGTCGCTCGCGCGATGGTCGGGAGCGCAGAGTCGTGGGATGCGGTGATCTCCTTCTGTGAAACGGTCATCTCACAGAAGGAGGCTGCGGAGAGGTTGAGGGAGGTCGAGACCACTCTCCCGACCCGCAGCAGACGAACCGGGCGTCGGCGGAGGGCGGACAACGCCCTCTTCCAGCCCCCCTAGACGGGTCCAGAGGGACGGTGGACTTGGGGAGGTCCGCCGCCCCGCCGAATAACTGGACCCGAGGCGGTGGCGCGTAGTGTTCCGCGCGCGCCCCTATAGGACGTCGCGGGAGGAGTACACCTCACTCCCCCCGCAGACCTGAGGAGGCCCGCAGTGGCGGGCCGGCACTAGCCGGGGATCGTGGAAGGCGCACTAGTTCCCATGATCCCCGGTGCAAGTGTGGGAAGGGAACACCGGGGTGGTTTTTAGTCAGTACGAGTCTGACAGACCCCTCCGCTCTCCCCAGGGCGGAGGACATCCATTGAGGATTTTCCACCCCGGCAACAAAAAAAAAAAAAAAAAAAAGGTTAGGTTAGGTTAGGTTAGGTTAGGTTGGGGGACCACCCCACAGTGCTTGCGTCCACGTCGCGTCCCCTGGAAACGGCCCAGTTCTGACCACCGTAACGGAGTGGCAGACTGGGTACGGCCAAAGTGCACTGTGCTCTCGTAGCGATTATCCTTGCCTTGAAACCTACGAGCTGTCTGAATGTCGAAAATAACGCGGAGCGCCTCCGGGCGAAAACCAAAAGGCCCTTCTGAGGGCCAACCCAAAGGCCCTTCTCAGGGCCAACCCAAAGGCCCTTCTCAGGGCCAACCCAAAGGCCCTTCTCAGGGCCAACCCAAAGGCCCTTCTCAGGGCCAACCCAAAGGCCCTTCTCAGGGCCAACCAAAAGGCCCTTCTCAGGGCTACCCCGACGCTCCGGCGTCAGTAGCTAGCCGCGCGCCGTCTGCGGCAGGCTTTTTGGCGGACGAGTCGTCCGATAACGACTCGCTTTTTGGTATGTCGGATGCGAGTGGCTGTCGGTCGCGGAAGCGGGTCCACCTGAGCGGTGGGTCGGAGGGTTCCCAGGCCTCGGGGTCTAAGGCTAAAAAACCAACGACCGTGGCCGCGGATACCCATAACGTTGGGCTCGCGGACGCCCAACGCCAGTTGGACCTCGCCCGGCGAGCGCAGCTCCAGCTAGAGCTGGAGGAAAAGGTTGCCGCCAAGGAGAAGCGGGCGCATGCCGCTCGGGCCAAGTCCGGGTACGGTGCGTCCCGCGTCTTGTACGCGGACCACTCTCTTACGGAGCTGGAGAGGATGGCGGAGGAGGACGAGGAGGAGATCGTGGAGGTCGCCTCCAAGTCCTCCAACCTAAAGGGCACTTTCCAGAAGGCCCTCAAGAGCCGGGCCGCGAGCTTGCGCGGTGTTGTCGCGGAGCTGGTCCGTCGCAAGACCAACGACGAGACGCGGCAACTGCAGGCGAAGGTAGATCGCCTGCAGTTGGAGGTCAGCCAGCTTCATCAGAAGCTGGCTGAAGCCACGGCCCAGCCACAACAGGCCCGGACGAGCCCTGTGGCAGAAGGCCCATCCTCCAACCTTGAGGATATCATCCGCAAGGTTGTGATGGAGGAGAGGGCCTTCACAAGGGCCTGCTTAGCGGGCATCGAGGACCGGCTCTTGCCGGAGGAACGCCTCCGACCGCCACTTGCGGCGGATAAGAGGCAGCCGAGCAAGCCGGAGCCGTCCCCCTCCCAGGCGGAAGATGCCCTTCTCCCTGCCACCACCCCGTCCAACGAGTGGACGGACGTGGTCCGTAGGGGGAAGGGCAAGGGAAAAGGGAAAAAGTCGGGGACGGCTGTCCCTGCCG
The DNA here is from genome assembly GCA_950022955.1 of Xestia ashworthii. Taxonomy (NCBI): domain Eukaryota; kingdom Metazoa; phylum Arthropoda; class Insecta; order Lepidoptera; family Noctuidae; genus Xestia; species Xestia ashworthii. Next base: position 115,830 of record OX465549.1, on the reverse strand, counting down.
TCCCTGCCGTCCCCGCCACTGCTGCCCCCAGCCGGTCGCAGACGACCGGCAAGGGAAACGGGAAGGGGAAAGGGAGGGGAAAGGGCAAGCTAGTCCCCCCGAAAACCGCAGCTGTCGTGGTGACGCTCACCGCGGAGGCTGCGGAGCGCGGGGAGACTTACATGTCCGTTTTGGTGCGGGCGCGTGCCAATGCCGATCCCACCCAACTCGGGATCGGCAGTGTGTCTTGCCGGCGGACCCAAGCCGGGGCTCGAATATTCGAGTTTCCGGGGGCAGAGGGTAGTGCCCACGCGGACCTCTTTGCAGCCAAGCTGCAGGAGGTCATCGCGGACTCTGCAAAGGTGGCCCGACCGGTCAAATCGGCGGCCATTGAGGTGACGGAGCTCGACGACTCCGTCACCAAGGAGGAGGTGGTGGCGGCTGTCGCAGCGGTAGGGGGCTGTGGCGCCGCAGCGGTGCAAGGCCGGGACATAAGGCCCGGCCGCGGCGGCATGGGTACCATTCGCCTCGAGTGCCCGGTCGGCGCTGCCAAAGCCGTCCTTGCCAAGGGACGGCTGCTGGTCGGGTTTAGCTCGGGTGCAGTCCGGGCCCTCGAGGACCAGCCTCTGCGGTGTTTCCGGTGCTTCGGCATCGGACACACCCGGCCCATGTGTCCGTCCACGGTAGACAGGACGGACACGTGCTACCGCTGCGGCAAGAACGGCCACAAAGCCGTGTCTTGTGAGGCCGCCAAGCCACACTGCGCGGTGTGTGCCGCCAGTGGCCGCCCGGCAGGCCACGTAATGAAGGGGAGGAACTGTAATCCTCCCCATAAGCGGGGCAAAGCGCAGGTGCTGACCGGGCCTGCTGCTGCTGCTACTTGCTCCGTCGTTCCCGCGGCGGCTGCGGAGGAGGGTGCGATGTCCGACTGATGGATAGGGTCGAACATCGCATCCTTCAGGTGGTGCGGCCTTCCACTGACTCCCCTCCCCTCTCGCTCTCAGAGAGGGGACCGGGATACGTGGCCGCCGCGTGGGGAGACATGGCCCTGGTGGGGGTCTATTTCTCCCCAAACCACCCTGTCACGGAGCGCGAGCGGGAGGACGACCCTCTCGCTGCGCCGCTCCGCAGACGAAGAAGGGGTCGGAGAGGGTGCCGTCCTCTCCCTCCTCCTGGTGGCGACGGGCGGGCGACAGGCACGGGGGTGCCTTCGCCCGCATTGCACCCGTCACCACCTTCGTCCGTCATTCCCGGGCCCCCTGTGAGGGGCCCGCCATGAAGGGCAATCGTCGGCGGAGGACTGGACGTAAAGGCTACGCCGGTTTCCCAGTCCCCCGCCACTCGGACGAAGCGGGAATTTTCGCTGGGTCGTTTTAGTGGGTATACCGGGTCAGACCCGGGGAGTCCCACATACCCCTCTCATCCCCCGATGGGAGGGTATGCGTAATGCATTTTTTCCCAGCGTCAAAAAAAAAAAAAAAAAAAAAAAAAAGGTTAGGTTGGGGGACCACCCCACAGTGCTTGCGTCCACGTCGCGTCCCCTGGAAACGGCCCAGTTCTGACCACCGTAACGGAGTGGCAGACTGGGTACGGCCAAAGTGCACTGTGCTCTCGTAGCGATTTTATGCCTTGCAGCTACGAACTGTCGGATATCGAATATGTCGAAACTAACGCGGAGCGCCTCCGGGCGAAAATCAAAAGGCCCTTCTCAGGGCCAACCCAAAGGCCCTTCTCAGGGCCAACCCAAAGGCCCTTCTCAGGGCCAACCCAAAGGTCCTTCTCAGGGCCAACCCAAAGGTCCTTCTCAGGGCCAATCCAAAGGCCCTTCTCAGGGCCAACCAAAAGGCCCTTCTCAGGGCCACCTAAAAGGCCCTTATCAGGGCCACTCCGACGCTCCGGCGTCAGAAGCAAGCCGCGCGCCGTCTGCGGCTGGCTTCTTAGCGGACGAGTCATCCGATAACGACTCGCTTTTTGGTGTGTCGGACGCGAGCGGCTCTCGCTCGCGGAAGCGGGTCCACCTGAGTGGTGGATCAGAGGGTTCTCAAGCCTCGGGTTCGAAGGCTAAAAAGCCGACGACCGTGGCCGCAGACACCCACAACGTTGGGCTCGCGGACGCTCAACGCCAGCTGGACCTGTTCCGGCGAGCGCAGCTCCAGCAAGAGCTGGAGGAGAAGGTAGCCGCCAAAGAGAAGCGGGCGCACGTCACCCGGGGCAAGTCCGGGTACGGTGCGTCCCGCGTTATATACGCGGACCACTCTTTAGAGGAGCTAGAGAGAATGGCGGAGGAGGACGAGGAGGAGATCGTGGAGGTCGCCTCTAAGTCCTCCAACTTGAAGGGGACCTTCCAGAAGGCCCTCAAGAGCCGGGCCGCTAGCCTGCGCGGTGTCGTCGCGGAGCTAGTCCGACGAAAGACCACCGACGAGACACGGCAATTGCAGGCGAAGGTGGATCGCCTGCAGTCGGAGGTCAGCCAGCTTCATCAAAAGCTGGCTGAAGCCACGGCCCAGCCGCAACAGGCCCGGACGAGCCCCACGGCAGAAGGCCCATCCTCCAACCTTGAGGATATCATCCGCAAGGTTGTCATGGAGGAGAGGGCCTTCACAAGGGCCTGCTTAGCGGGCATCGAGGACCGGCTCCTGCCGGAGAAACGCCTCCGACCGCCGCTTGCGGCGGATAAGAGGCAGCCGAGCGAGCCGGAGCCGTCCCCCTCCCAGGCGGTCGATGTCCTTCTCCCTGCCACCACCCCGTCCAACGAGTGGACGGACGTGGTCCGTAAGGGGAAGGGCAAAGGGAAAAAGTCGGCAACGGCTGTCCCTGCCGTCCCTGCCGTCCCCGCCACCAGTGCCCCCAGCCGGTCGCAGACGACCGGCAAGGGAAACGGGAAGGCGAAAGGAAGGGGAAAAGGGAGGCTTGTCCCCCCAAAAACCGCAGCCGTCGTGGTGACGCTCACCGCGGAGGCTGCGGAGCGAGGGGAGACATACATGTCAGTTTTGGTGCGGGCGCGTGCTAATGCCGATCCCACCCAACTGGGGATCGGCAGCGTGTCTTGCCGGCGGACACAAGCTGGGGCTCGAATTTTCGAGTTCCCGGGGGCCGAGGGGAGTGCCCATGCGGACCTCTTCGCAGCAAAGCTGCAAGAGGTCATCGCAGACTCGGCCAAGGTGGCCCGACCAGTAAAGTCGGCGGCCATTGAGGTGACGGAGCTCGACGACTCCGTCACCAAGGAGGAGGTGGTGGCGGCGGTCGCAGCGGTGGGGGGCTGTGGCACCGCAGCGGTCCGAAGCCGGGACATAAGGCCCGGCCGCGGCGGCATGGGCACCATTCGCCTTGAGTGCCCAGTCGCCGCTGCCAAAGCCGTCCTAGTCAAGGGACGGCTGTCGGTCGGGATTAGCTCGGGTGCAGTCCGGGCCCTCGAGGACCAGCCTCTGCGGTGTTTCCGGTGCTTCGGCATCGGACACACCCGGCCCATGTGTCCGTCCACGGTAGACAGGACGGACACGTGCTACCGCTGCGGCAAGACCGGCCACAAAGCCGTCTCTTGTGAGGCCGCCACGCCGCACTGCGCGGTGTGTGCCGCCAGTGGACGCCCGGCAGGCCACGTCATGAAGGGGAGGAAATGTAATCCTCCCCCTAAGCGAGGCAAAGCGCACGCGCCGATTGGCCGCTCCGCCGTTCCTGCGGCGGCTGCGGAGGAGGGTGCGATGTCAGACTAATGGATAGGGTCGAACATCAGGTGGTGCGGTCTTCTACAGACTCCCCTCCCCTCTCGCTCTTAGAGAGGGGACCGGGATACGTGGCCGCCGCGTGGGGAGACATGGCCCTGGTGGGGGTCTATTTCTCCCCAAACCACCCTCTCACGAAGCGCGAGCGGGAGGTCGACCCTCTCGCTGTGCCGCTCCACAGACGAAGAAGGGGTCGGAGATGGCATCGTCCTCTCCCTCCTCGTGGTGGCGACGGGCGGGCGACAGGCACGGGGGTGCCCTCGCCCGCATTGCACCCGTCACCACCTTCGTCAGTCATTCCCGGGCCCTTGTGAGGGGCCCGCCAAGAAGGGCAATCGTCGGCGGAGGACTGGACGTAAAGGCTATGCCGGTTTCCCAGTCCCCCGCCACTCGGACGAAGCGGGAATGTCGCTGGGTCGTTTTAGTGGGTATACCGGGTCAGACCCGGGGAGTCCCACATACCCCTCTCATCCCCCGATGGGAGGGTATGCGTAATGCATTTTTTCCCAGCGTCAAAAAAAAAAAAAAAAAAGGTTAGGTTAGGTTAGGTTTTTTTTTTTTTTTTTTTTTTTTTTTTTTTTTTTTTTTTTTTTTTGCTTCTACCTCCAACGTGATCGGAGCCTATTTTCGGCTATACAATCATACTAGTTCTCGCAATTATTCCTCTCGCACTTTCATTCCTCATACTTTATCTTTCTAGCATTCTATCTTCTTTTGTCTCTAAGGGTAGGACGCCCTTCTACTTACTCCCTATTCTGTACTATCTATTATTTTTCTTTCATTTCGGGTGTAAACAATTCAACACATAGATGTTATTTTTATTCGATGTTTTACAGATGTTGTTTCAGCAATCTTAATACTATTTTATTTCTATTACATATTTCTTAGGTCTATTTTTATTACTATTCCTTATCTATTACAGGTGTTTCTTTGCATCATTACAACTATCTTATATCCTATCTTATATTCTACTCTTTCACATTCTTATCCTTTTTTATTTTTATTTTTAGGAAAATAAATCACTGCCATAGTGTCAAAACATTCTCTTCTTAACCTATATACAATATTAGTTCTCATTTTTAACATGAATCTTACATACTGTTTTCATTTCTACTTATTCTGCTAATTACGGTCTTTTTTACTTCTTAATTTTCTATGTTTACATAAAATATATGTACTAATATATTTGAAACATAGTTTTAACAACTTAAACACTTTTGTTTCTTTCTATTGCTTTATTGCAGATTTTTATACAATAGTTTAAAAATTTTTGTCTTTCTCTCCCAGATACTATTTCCCTAATGCTTTCTCTCTCGAGTTTCATATCTATTTCATTCTCTAATTTGTACCTTTCTGTCGCGTACACCGGGCAGTTCAAGAGTAGGTGTGGGACCGTTTCGCTTACTCCAGGGTCACAGATACACGATGGGTTCCCCTTACACTTGAAGCGATGCAAGTATTCGGAGAACCCACCGTGCCCCGTCATAATTTGTGTTAGTATTGGTTTTTTTGCTATCTTTTTGACCGTTCTGTACGCCGTCACTGCGTCCGGGAAAAACATTTTTGTAACAGACGCCGTCTGACCCGCCGTATACCTTTGGTTCCATTCATCAAGCGTCACCATACGAATGTGACGCTTGATGAAAGAAACCGGGCACAGGTCGTAGTCAGGTTTCCTCTTGTTACTCAGGGCGGCCTCCTTTGCCAGCTGATCCGCTCTTTCGTTGCCCTCAAACCCTGCATGGGCCTTTATCCAAAACAAGTTTACCATTTTGTTTTGTTGGGATACTGTCGTTAGATTATCCCTGGCTTCCACTGCTAGGGGATGAAGGCAACTGTGGTTTTTCACTGTCTGGAGGGCAGCCATGGAGTCGCTGTACACTCCGAAGCTGGATGCCGAGTGCTTCTGGATTTCCCTAGTTGCCCGGCATATCGCCAGAAGTTCCGCCTGGTAGACCGTGCAGTAATCCGGTAGCGCCAATCTGATAGCACGCGCCTCGGCGTCGCCTCTCCATATGGAAAGAGCGGCTCCGACGCGCCCTTCTATTTTGCTTCCGTCAGTGAAGATTTTAACTTCCAGGTTTGCGTTGGCGTCCACTTGCTCACGGTCAGCCAGACTTACGAACTCCAGGTCGATACGCCTAGCTGGATGCGGGGATTCCATAGCGGAGGCCACCCGCTCCACCTCCCTGCCCACTAGCACTGCCTGGGGTACACCTCTCCTGGTCTCATACAGTGAGGCCGCCTCTCGGACCCGGAGATCTAGAGGGAGCAACCCAGCCAGAAGCAGTGCCGAGTTCAGGGAGACAGTGCGGTAGGCTTTGCACATTTTCTGTGCAATCCCACGTTGCACGACACCCAGCTGCTTTATGACTCCCAGCTTACTTGCTGCTGGGGCCCATACACTGGCGGCGTACAGGACGATCGGTTCTACAGTTGCTGTATAAATAATTTTGATGACCTCTGGATTTAGTCCCCAACTCACCCTCGCCGCTCTACACAGTTGCTTGTGAACACCTATGGCTCTGCGGCATACGTTGGACACATGAGTGTTAAATGTTAGCTTGTCGTCGATGGTGACACCCAGAATCTTGATTTCTTTTGAAACGTTTATGTCAATCCCGCTCATGCTCAGGCGTGGGGTATCATACTTTAATTTCTTGGTAATAACCATCGCATTGGTTTTATGTGGTGCAAATTTGAGTTTATTTTTAACACCCCACGCCCGAACATGGTCGAGGGTGGCATTTGCTTTCCGCTCGATTTCTGTTGCTGTGTCACCATCGAAGACAAGAACAACGTCGTCCGCGAATGCCTGGGAGTAGTCTCCTCTCCCCTGCAGAGTCTTCAAAAGTAGGTCTAAGAGCAGGTTCCAGAAGAAGGGGCCTCCGATGGAGCCCTGCACGCAGCCTTTGTTAGTGCCTTTTGAGTACTCTTCTCCACCGTACCGGACTCTGACCCTTCTGTCTCTCAGGTAACTGTCGACGACCCTCCTCAGGTTGACCGGACACTCTTCCTCAGCCAGTCGGACTCTGATAGCTGGCCACCAGGCGCTGTCGAAGGCTCCCTCTATGTCTAGCGATACAAGTGTTACGATTTTCTTTTCATGAATTTTATTGCGGATGTGCTGCATAAGATCATAGAGGGAGTCTTCAGTGCTCCTCTGCGGCATGAATCCGTACTGGCGAGTACTCATCCTAGGTAATATGTAGAACCTGAGGCGGGCCACCAGCATCTTCTCGAATATTTTACCTAGAATGGGTAGCAAGCCGATTGGTCTGTATGCTTTCGGTGTGGTATAATCCCCTTTACCCGGTTTTCTCAAAACCACAACCGTAGCCTCCTTCCAAGACTGTGGAAAGTACCCATATTCCAGGCATTGGTTCAGAAGGGCCAGGAATGTCTCTGGCGCACTGCGAATGGCACGGCTGCAGATGTCGGCTGTGAAGCCATCTATTCCCGGAGCCTTTTTGGGGTTGAAAGAATCACTGGCTGTTTTCAATTCTGCCATGGTGAAGGGCGGATCGAGGTTATCCCTGTTCTCCTCTTTGTTGACTCTGTCTGCTTCCAGGCGGATGTGGCAATGGTAATCATCGTCAGCACTGACAGAGTCGTCCGGGTAAAAGGTTTCCGTGATAAATTTCACGGAGCCTTTCGCGTCTAATTCTTCTCCATTCCTCACCATGGGCAGATCCTCTTCTCTACGTGTAGTCCTTCCTATTACCCTATATATCCCCTCCCAAACCCCTTCCCTATCCTGCTTGCAGCAAAACTCTTTCCAACTCTCGGTTGCCGCTTTTGCTTCCTCTAGTTCATACTCTTCTTTCTGTTTCAGGTACTCTCCGACGACCTTCGATCTTCGGACAGGAGCAGCGCTCTGGATTCTTCGCTTCTTGGTGGTGACTAATTGCTTTAGCTTCTCGAGATTTTCCGACCACCACGGCAAGGTAAAGTTTTCTTTTCTAGTTTTGATTGGCATTGCCGAATCGCATGCTTCTTTAATTGCTTTGGTTAAGTTGCTTGTTATTATGTCTATTTGCTCAGTGCTACTAATCTTATCTATTTCTAATTTAGTGACGTTGTATTCTGTAGCTAATTGGTTGAATTTCTCATGAAATTCGTCCCAATTGGCTTTTTTGGTATTGTAAATTCTTGTCGTTCTTTCTATTCTAATGCCTTTTGATTTACGTAATCTAATATTGAATGTAATGCCGTTGTGGTCGGAGCTCGTTAAACCTTCATCCACTCTCCAGTCATCCACCAATCCAAGGATATCCGTCGAGCAGGCTGTGATGTCGACGTAGCTGCTGTACCTCTGTCCTCCTCTGATAGTGTCGAAGGTCGGGATTTCCCCTACGTTGAGTACATGAAGCCCCATCTCCCCGAGAGTTCCACACACGTCTTCGCCTCTATTATCAATAACTGGGCTTCCCCACCACGTGCTCTTCGCATTGACGTCCCCTCCAACGATCAGTGGCTTAGAGCCATTTGCAACCTCAATTTTCCTGAGATGTTCTAGGTATTCATCTATCGGCTTATCTGGCTCAAAATAGAGCGAGACGAGTGTGATCTCCCAAGCACTGGTTTGGATTCCCACCACAGAGATGTTGTTGGTGGTGAGTTTCGGGTATTGGATGACGTTTATGTCATTATCAAAGACGGCAATTGCCGCCTTAACAGTCCCTTCTCGTACATCAGTGCTTTGGAAGATCCTCACTCCCCTCTGACTCTTCAACGTCTTGATATTGCCGACGTAAGGCTCTTGGATGAGCGCAGCCGCTATTCCGCGTTTCTCCGCCTCCAGAAACATCTCATTTGTCGCAAGCTTCTTTCGTTGGAGGTTAGCCTGTGCGAATTTATAAGCATGTTGTGCCCCCTGGGTGCCCTTAGCAATATGCCACCGTGGACCTTGCTATTTCATCCCATTTGCGGCGTGTTGGGCACTCGGAGCTAAAGGCGTTGTGGCCAGCGTCCCCGAGTTTCGCTCTTGTGCAGTTTTGACACTTGGGCGCAACACCCGTTAAGAAGTCGGCGCATTCCGACCTCAAGTGGGGGCCGCCGCAGTGACTGCACAAGTCAGCCGGTTCTTTACAGTATCGTCTACCATGCCCGTAGCCTAGGCAGCGCGTGCACTGTACCAGTGGGGTCTGGTCTTCGACCCTTACGCGCTGGAGGTCTACGTGCAGGTATCCGAGCTCTGTTGAACGTTTCCAAATTGTTGGCGAGACGCTGACCACAACGTGACAGGTGTGTGGGTTCCTTGTCCTTCTCCGGAACTTCACCACCACCCTGTCCTCCTCCTTGTCGAGGTTGTGAAAAACATCTCTGTTCTGGTTCTTCAATGCTTTGAGGATGTCCTCGTCCGTGTTAACAGAGAGGACACTCCTTAGAATCAGTAGCGGGTCTTTGTTCTTCACCTCCTCGACATGGAGGTCCTGACTGTCTCTTGCTAGTCGCACTTTGAGTTTATCTCGCTCTTCCATTGTTTGGAAGCCCATTATTATCTTCCTGTCTTTCGCCTTCCTCACCTTTTCAACCTTAATCCAGCCTTCTTTAGCATCCGCGACTTTCCGCACTTTGTCCAGTACTTCATCCCCAGTCTCCGTTTCGTCTTTGGAGGTAACGACGATCGAGTGTAGCGTACTCCGCATAGGGTACGCGTTTCCGCTGTGGGTCGCCGCTACGCTCGCGTATGTCATGGCGGTGCTGTTCTCCACGGTCTGCTTGTGCTGCTCGATAACCACCTTCAGGTCCTCCATCCTCCTGGTGTGGCTCTCCAGCAGCAGTGAGTGGCTCTTTAGTTGAGCCTCGAGATGGCCATAGTTAGGTGCTGGGTCGGCAATATTTGTGAAGGTGAGGTCGGCGGCTAGGCCTTCGGGCTGTGCATTGTCAGGCCCCACTCTTTTTGACTTTGCCAATTTTTCGGCCTCCTTGACCAGCTGGAACAACCGGTCCAGCACGTCGAATACGCCGGCTTTGATCTCGTTTTTGGTGTTCCTTGAGGTGTTGAGCAGGACTTTTGCCTTGGTCAAGCAGGCCTTTGCCTCTGCCGACCGGTCCGCGTATTGAGGTTTTGGCGGGGAGTGGATTTGCACAAGCCGTGATTGGAGAGGCTTCTGAATAAGTCTCGCAGGGCCAGCCTGCGCCGTCTTGGTGATTTGGGGGGAGGGCGTTTTGTTCGGGTTCACGTTAGAAGGCCCTGCGGCCTCTGGTTCTCCATCGCTGCGTCTCACCTTTGGTGGCGAAATGGTCGGATTTGGTGATTTTTCACCATCAGCTGACTTCGCCTTGAGCGGGGTCCTGAATGCGTTCATGTCGGAGGTTTGCGTCAAGTGTGTAAAAGTTAAAAGTAAAAGGTAAAGGTGTATATGAAAAAAAAAAAAATAAAAATAAAAATATAAAAGATCTAAGACTTCAAAAGAAAATCTTCAGCTTGTCGAAAAATTTTGCTCTACATAGAGTTGTCGTGGTCTTTCCTTCGCTCAGAGAGCAGGTCAAGCACTAAGTACAGTCACAAGAACTCCAGAAGTCAAATTTCTTCAAAAGTAGAGTGACCTCTGGTAGGACTCTATATAGAGTCGATTTGTATCATCCAGTGGATAGCTCTCACCGAGCCCTCTCAGACGAACCCAAACTCGATTCAGTTACACCAAGGGGTTCCGGAGATATCTTAACCTAAAATTTCGGGTTTTTCACCAAAGTTAAAAACCCAAAGTGGTTACAGAGGATTTCTCCGGAACCGCCGGTCCAAAAGCCTCGGTGTTTGGGCTCCTCGAACTTGGCTCGGTGAGACCAGTCCACTGAAAAAGCTTTCAGCCTGAAAAATGTTTACTTCAGGAAAACTCCTGAAAATAGTCTCCCCCTATGCTCTGTGGCCTGCCAATATGACCAGTGGAAGTCCCGGCCCTGTACGACTCTCCGTTCGGAAGTTATGGTTGTTTAAAGATTTTTCAAAATGGCCGCTGTGCTGTCAAAGGCGTACTTTGACAACGGATAACTTCCTTCGAGAGAGTCGCAGACCCCCCGAGTTTGGGCTCTCCCAACTCGGCCTGAGCTCCTCTGTCCGCTGAAACTACTTTCAGAGTCCTGAAAATTTTCAGCTCCAAACCTCCTGAAAACTTGGGGTAAGTAGGGCAGCGGGCTCCTGTCTGTAACGTCGAAATCCGCTACTTCCTACGACCACCGGTTTAGGAGTTACAGTGGTTTGAAACTGAACAAGATGGCCGCCGAACTGTCAAAAGCTGTATTAAATCGTCCGTAACTATGGAACCCTACGTCACAGAGAGACGGGGTTTTGGACCTACAGCTCGGCGTCACTTCAGGTATGACCTGAAAGCAGTTTCAGCGACAGATTTTTGGAAGGCCTGAAACAGGCTGAAAACTGAAAAATCTTAAAACTAAATATAATCCACTGGCCGGAGTGAAAAAACGAGCTAAAACGGGCCAGCGGTTCTCAAGTTATCTTAATCTAAAAGTTTAAACCTAAAAACCTATTTTGGTGTTTTTTGTCAAAACAGCCAAATTAAATGCTATAGGGCCCGAGTTTGGGCTTAATCAAGTCCGTATATGGTAAGACAACACAATAATAACTTAAAAAACTAATTATTTCCTATAATTAAAGAGTTATGAACAAAAAAGATGTAAAATTCAATAACTTTGAAACTAATTAACAGAAAATTTTGAAAAAATATGTAAAAAATGGGTTAAATAAAGGGCTACAAGATACACTAATAAAATTTAAAAAAAATCAAAAGTAAAACAGAAAATATTTTGAAAAAGTGATTTTACTGAAAATTTCCCTGTAACTTGAAAACCGTTATATCTAAAAATCTAGAACTTAGAGTCTCTAATGTACTAATGAGCGCGCACCAGGCTGCAGTTGAAGAATTTTGATAATCGTCTTGTGTCCAAAGTTATGAAGGTCGAAATTTCCAAATTTTAAACTGTTATGTAAATTATACCAGTTGTCTTAAAATTCTATTTGTTGTTGCACTCGCCTTGTGTTATGATGGTCCAAGTATACGCCAAGTTTCGTGCTGCTGACTCCACTCCTTCTGCCTTTTCAGGACACGTGGTTTTCCGAATTTCCTGAATAACTCGCCAGTTGGGGATGTCAGGGTGGTTTTCAGTCGCTCACATGATCAGGTACCACCATGTGCACACGATGTCGATGAAAAAGCAGGGGGTCGTCGATCTTGTTCAGGCAGCGTACGCGTTTTTAGTTAAGCGAATTTTCACTTAACCTCTAAAAACGCTGTTTTGCACTGAAAACTTATTCGGCACTGTAGATAAGCAAGATTTTAACACGTCACTTTGTGCGGCTTAGGTTTCCGCACCCAACGACACTTCTTTCTTTAAAATCGGAGCACAAAAACCCAATAAAATGATTTTTTATGTGCGGAGCGCGTGGGTTTTAGCTGTTAACGGCTCGGCAGACCGAGTGCAACTTGGGTTAGGTTAGGTTAGGTTAGGTTAGGTTAGGTTGGGGGCGGCCCAGCCACAACAGGCCCGGACGAGCCCTGTGGCAGAAGGCCCATCCTCCAACATTGAGGATATCATCCGCAAGGTTGTGATGGAGGAGAGGGCCTTCACAAGGGCCTGCTTAGCGGGCATCGAGGACCGGCTCTTGCCGGAAAAACGCCTCCGGCCGCCGCTTGCGGCGGCTAAGAGGCAGCCGAGCGAGCCGGGGCCGTCCTCCTCCCAGGCGGAAGACACCTTCCTCCCTGCCACCACCCCGTCCAACGAGTGGACGGAAGTGGTACGTAAGGGAAAGGGCAGGGGCAAGAAATCGGCGAAGGCCGTACCTGCCGTCCCCGCCACCACCGCTCCCAGTCGGTCGCAGACGACCGGCAGGGGAGCAGGGAAGGGAAAGGGAAGGGGGAAGGGCAAGCTAGTCCCCCCGAAAACCGCAGCCGTCGTGGTGACGCTCACCGCGGAGGCAGCGGAGCGAGGGGAGACTTATATGTCCATTTTGATGCGGGCGCGTGCCAATGCCGATCCCACCCAACTGGGGATCGGCAGCGTGTCTTGCCGGCGGACACAAGCCGGGGCTCGAATTTTCGAGTTCCCGGGGGCCGAGGGGAGTGCCCATGCGGACCTCTTCGCAGCAAAGCTGCAAGAGGTCATCGCAGACTCGGCCAAGGTGGCCCGACCAGTCAAGTCGGCGGCCATTGAGGTGACGGAGCTCGACGACTCCGTCACCAAGGAGGAGGTGGTGGCGGCGGTCGCAGCGGTGGGGGGCTGTGGCGCCGCAGCGGTCCAAGGCCGGGACATAAGGCCCGGCCGCGGCGGCATGGGCACCATTCGCCTTGAGTGCCCAGTCGCCGCTGCCAAAGCCGTCCTTGCCAAGGGACGGCTGCCGGTCGGGATTAGCTCGGGTGCAATCCGGGCCCTCGAGGACCAGCCTCTGCGGTGTTTCCGGTGCTTCGGCATCGGACACACCCGGCCCATGTGTCCCTCCATGGTAGACAGGACGGACACATGCTACCGCTGCGGCAAGAACGGCCACAAAGCCGTCTCTTGTGAGGCCGCCACGCCGCATTGCGCGGTGTGTGCCGCTAGTGGTCGCCCGGCAGGCCACGTCATGAAGGGGAGGAAATGTAATCCTCCCCCTAAGCGAGGCAAAGCGCACGCGCCGATTGGCCGCTCCGTCGTTCCTACGGCGGCAGCGGAGGAGGGTGCGATGTCCGACTAATGGATAGGATCGAACATCGCATCCTTCAGGTGGTGCGGCCTTCCACTGACTCCCCTCCCCTCTCGCTCTCAGAGAGGGGACCGGGATACGTGGCCGCCGCGTGGGGAGACATGGCCCTGGTGGGGGTCTATTTCTCCCCAAACCACCCTGTCACGGAGCGCGAGCGGGAGGACGACCCTCTCGCTGCGCCGCTCCGCAGACGAAGAAGGGGTCGGAGACGGCAACGTCCTCTCCCTCCTCATGGTGGCGACGGGCGGGCGACAGGCACGGGGGTGCCTTCGCCCGCATTGCACCCGTCACCACCTCCGTCAGTCATTCCCGGGCCCCTGTGAGGGGCCCGCCATGAAGGGCAATCGTCGGCGGAGGACTGGACGTAAAGGCTATGCCGGTTTCCCAGTCCCCCGCCACTCGGACGAAGCGGGAATTTCGCTGGGTCGTTTTAGTGGGTATACCGGGTCAGACCCGGGGAGTCCCACATACCCCTCTCATCCCCCGATGGGAGGGTATGCGTAATGCATTTTTTCCCAGCGTCAAAAAAAAAAAAAAAAAAAGGTTAGGTTGGGGGACCACCCCACAGTGCTTGCGTCCACGTCGCGTCCCCTGGAAACGACCCAGTTCTGACCACCGTAACGGAGTGGCAGACTGGGTTGGCCAAAGTGCACTGTGATCTCGTTGCGATTTTATCTTGCCTTGTGTAAACGAACTGTCGGAGACTATGTCTAAACTAACGCGTAGCGCCTCCGGGCGATTTTTAAAGACCAAAGGCCCTTCTCAGGGCCAGCCTAAAGGCCCTTCTCAGGGCCAACCTCAGGGCCCTTCTCAGGGCCAACCAAAAGGCCCTTCTCAGGGCCAACTCCAAGGCCCTTCTCAGGGCCAACCTAAAGGCCCTTCTCAGGGCCAACCCAAAGGCCCTTCTCAGGGCCAACCCAAAGGCCCTTCTCAGGGCCAACCAAAAGGCCCTTCTCAGGGCCAACTTGACGCTCCGGCGTCAGAGGCTAGCCGCGCGCCGTCTGCGGCTGGCTTCTTTGCGGACGAGTCCGACAACGACTCACTGTGTAGTGTGTCGGACACGAACGATTCTCGGTCGCGAAAGCGGGTCCACCTGAGCGGTGGGTCCGAAGGTTCCCAGGCCTCGGGGTCGAAGGCCAAAAAGCCGACGACCAAGGCCGCCGATACCCATAACGTTGGGCTTGCGGACGCCCAACGCCAGTTGGACCTGGCCCGGCGAGCGCAGCTCCAGCAGGACCTGGAGGAGAGGGTGGCCGCAAAGGAGAAGCGGGCGCACGTTGCCCGGGCCAAGTCCGGGTACGGTGCGTCTCGCGTCCTGTACGCGGACCACTCTCTTGAGGAGCTGGAGAAAATGGCGGAGGAGGACGAGGAGGAGATCGTAGAGGTCGCCTCTAAGTCCTCCAACCTAAAGGGGACCTTCCAGAAGGCCCTCAAGAGCCGGGCCGCGAGCATGCGCGGTGTCGTCGCGGAGCTGGTGCGTCGCAAGGCCACCGACGAGACGCGGCAACTGCAGGCGAAGGTCGATCGGCTACAGTTGGAGGTCAGCCAGCTTCATCAGAAGCTGGCTGAAGCCACGGCCCGGCCTCAAGAGGCCCGGACAAGCCCTGCGGCAGAAGGCCCATCCTCCAACCTTGAGGATATCATCCGCAAGGTTGTGATGGAGGAGAGGGCCTTCACAAGGGCCTGCTTAGCGGGCATAGAGGACCGGCTCTTGCCGGAAAAGCGCCTCCGACCGCCGCTTGCGGCGGATAAGAGGCAGCCAAGCGAGCCAGGGCCGTCCTCCTCCCAGGCGGAAGACACTCTTCTCCCTGCCACCACCCCGTCCAACGAGTGGACGGATGTGGTACGTAGGGGGAAGGGCAGGGGGAAGAAGTCGGCGAAGGCCGTACCTGCCGTCCCCGCCACTACCGCTCCCAGTCGGTCGCAGACGACCGGCAAGGGTGCAGGGAAGGGGAAAAGAAAGGGAAAGGGGAAACTAGTCCCCCCAAAAACCGCTGCCGTCGTGGTGACACTCACCGCGGAGGCGGCGGAGCGTGGGGAGACGTACGCGTCCGTCTTGGTGCGGGCGCGTGCCAATGCCGATCCCACCCAACTGGGGATCGGCAGCGTGTCTTGCCGGCGTACACAAGCCGGGGCTCGAATCTTCGAGTTCCCGGGGGCCGAGGGGAGTGCCCGCGCTGACCTATTTGCAGCCAAGCTGCAGGAGGTCATCGCGGACTCGGCGAAGGTGGCCCGACCGGTGAAGTCAGCGGCCATCGAGGTGACGGAGCTCGACGACTCCGTCACCAAGGAGGAGGTGGTTGCGGCGGTCGCAGCGGTAGGGGGCTGTGGCGCCGCGGCGGTCCAAGGCCGGGACATAAGACCCGGACGCGGCGGCATGGGCACCATCCGCCTCGAGTGCCCAATCGCCGCTGCCAAAGCCGTCCTTGCCAAGGGACGGCTCACAGTTGGCTTCAGCTCGGGTGCAGTCCGGGCACTCGAGGACCAGCCTCTGCGGTGTTTCCGGTGCTTCGGCATCGGACACACCCGGCCAATGTGTCCGTCCACGGTGGATAGGACGGACACGTGCTACCGCTGCGGCAAGAACGGCCACAAAGCCGTATCTTGTGAGGCCGCCACGCCACACTGTGCGGTGTGTGCCGCCAGTGGCCGCCTAGCAGGCCACGTAATGAAGGGGAGGAACTGCAATCCTCCCCCTAAGCGTGGCAAAGCGCTGGCGCCGACCAGGCCTGCTGCTGCTGCCGCTAACTCCGTCGTTCCTGCGGCGGCTGCGGAGGGGGGTGCGATGTCCGACTGATGGATAGGGTCGAACATCGCATCCTCCAGGCGAACACCAACCACTGCAGGGCAGCCCAGGATCTGCTGATGCAGACCATGGCTGAGTGGTTGGTGGACTTGGCGGTGGTCGCCGAACCCTACTCGGTCCCTGGCCGTTGGCTGGGCGACCGGGACGGCTTGGTGGCGTTGGTGGCGCGGTCTTCCACGGACTCCCCTCCCCTCTCGCTCTTAGAGAGGGGACCGGGATACGTGGCCGCCGCCTGGGGAGACATGGCCCTGGTGGGGGTCTATTTCTCCCCAAACCGCCCTCTCTCGGACTTTGAGGATTTCCTCGAGATCCTCACCGCAGTCAAAGGGAGGGCGGCGCCACGCCAAGTTCTGGTGTTGGGCGACCTGAACGCCAAGTCGGCGGCCTGGGGCAACCCGGCCACCGGTTGCAACGTCCGGGGACGCGCCGTCGAGTTTTGGGCGGCCTCATGCGGTGTGTCCCTCCTCAACAGGGGGGCGGTCCACACGTGTGTGCGGCAACAGGGTGGGTCGGTGGTGGACGTCTCGTTTGCCACCCCCACGCTGGCCACCCGCGTCGTCAACTGGCGGGTAGAGATGGTGGAGACGTTGTCGGACCACCGATATGTGCGGTTCGACATCTCCACCCAGCAGGGGGGGAGGGGGATGACCCGTGCTGGGCAATCTCCCTTCCCGCGGTGGGCACTCACCCGCCTGGACCGGGAGGCAGCCAAGGAGGCGGCCTTCCTCCAGGACTGGCTGTCGCCCCCTGTCGAGGTCCTGGACGTTGACGCTGCAGCGGTCCAGCTCAGGGGGTCCCTGACCGAGGTGTGCAACTCCAGCATGCCTCGGTCTCGCCGTCCGCCTCCCCGTCGTGCCGTCTATTGGTGGACGGAGGAGCTGGAGGGACTCCGGGCCACCTGCGTGGCGGCCAGAAGGGCCTACACGCGGAGCCGACGGCGCAGCGCCCAAAACCGAGTCCGGGCAGAAGAGGACCGCCTATACGCCTCTTACCGAGAGGCGACGACGGCCCTCAAGTCTGCAATGGGCGCTGCACAAGACTCGGCGAGGGCCGAGATGTTGGAGGGTCTCGACAGGGACCCCTATGGGAGACCATACAAGGCGGCGCGGAACCAGCTACGCCCCTATGGTCCCCCACTGTCGGAGACCCTTGAGCCAGTGTTGCTGGATGGGGTGGTCCGGTCCCTGTTTCCGCGCAGGACCGACTTCACCCCACCAACGATGGATCCCCCGCAAGGGGCGGCTTCGCCGGAGGAGGAGGAGGTCCCCCCGGTGACGGCGGCGGAGTTATACGCGGGGGTGCTCAGCCTCCGCGTGAAGAAGACGGCCCCCGGACCAGACGGTGTCCCCGCTCGGGTGCTGGCGATCGCCGCCTCCGGTATGGAGGACAGGTTTCGGGACCTCTTCAGCGCGTGCTTTACGGCTGGGAGGTTCCCGAAACTGTGGAAGGAGGGGCAGCTATGCCTCCTCCGAAAGGAGGGCCGCCCAGTGGACTCCCCCTCGGCATACCGGCCCGTCGTCCTGCTCGATGAGGTCGGTAAATTGTTCGAGGGGATTGTCGCCTCCCGGCTTGATAGCCATTTGCGGGGGGTAGGGCCGGATCTGTCGGACGCCCAATTCGGCTTCCGTCGAGGGCGTTCGACGATCGACGCGCTGGCCCTACTCAAGGGCCAGGTGAAGGAGGCGGTGGAGGCGGGGGACGGAGTGCTGGCGGTGTCGTTCGACATTGCCAACGCCTTCAACTCCGTCCCCCACTCGACGATATTGGAGGCGCTCCGGTATCACGGAGTGCCCCAATACCTGCGGGACCTCCTGGCCAGCTACTTGGAGGACCGAGAGGTCCTCCTCGTGGACAAGACGGCCACCGTGAGGCGGTACGGCGCAGAGTCCGGTGTTCCACAGGGGTCGGTGCTTGGGCCCCCCTTGTGGAACATCGGGTTCAACTGGCTCTTGCGGGGAGCCCTCCTCCAGGGCACGAGTGTCATCTGCTACGCGGATGACACTCTCCTCACTGCCCGGGGGAGGAACTTTGCCGACGCGGCCTGTCTGGCCTCGGCTGGCGGATCCTTGGTTGCAGAGAGGATCCGCCGCCTGGGATTGAAGGTGGCGCTGCACAAGACCGAGGCCGTGTTCTTTCGCGGGCCTCGGCAGCGCTGCCCTCCCGACGCCCACATAATTGTGGAGGGCGTCAGGATAGGGGTCCAGCCCCAGATGAAGTATCTGGGGCTGGTGCTGGACGACAGGTGGCGCTTCGGCCCGCACTTCAGCGGGCTGTCGACGCGCCTATTGAAGGCCGCTGACGCCCTATCGTGGCTCCTCCCGAACCTGGGGGGGCCCAAGGCGAAATGCCGGCGCCTCTATGCCGGCATCCTGCGGAGTATGGCCCTATATGGGGCCCCAATCTGGGCGGACTCCCTCCACAGGAGGGAGAATGCGACCGCCATCCGCAGGCCCCAAAGGGCCATTGCACAGCGGGTGGCGAGGGCCTACCGCTCGGTGGGCTTCTCGGCGGCATGCGCTCTGGCCGGCACCCCTCCTTGGGAGTTGGAGGCTTGGGTGCTCGCCAGAGTGTACGAGTGGACGGCGCGCCGAAAGGCTCTCGGGGAGCGCCCCGTCACCGAAGAGCGGGAGGCCGTGCGGCGGGAGGCAAAGGACGCCATCGTCCTCCATTGGTCGGAGGACCTCGCCAACGCCGCCTTTGGCCGCCGAACGTTGGACGCGCTCGGTCCGGTTTTGCAAAGCTGGCTCGAGCGGTCCCACGGTTTCCTCTCGTTCCGTCTGGTGCAGGTGTTGTCCGGCCATGGCTGTTTCGGATCGCACCTGCATCGGATCGGGAGGGAGGAGACCCCGGCGTGCCACGTCTGCGGCACGGCTGAGGACACGGCGCAGCACACCCTTGAGGTGTGCCCGGCTTGGTCTGGGCCGCGCCGCAGCCTGACCGCGGTGATTGGACCGGACCTCTCGCTTCCCGGCGTCGTCAACGCCATGCTGGGGAGCGAGGAGGCCTGGGCAGCGGTCGCCTCCTTTTGCGAGGACGTCATCTCGCAAAAGGAGGAGGCGGAGCGCGAGCGGGAGGACGACCCTCTCGCTGCGCCGCTCCGCAGACGAAGAAGGGGTCGGAGAAGGCACCGTCCTCTCCCTCCTCTTGGTGGCGACGGGCGGGCGACAGACACGGGGGTGCCTTCGCCCGCATTGCACCCGTCACCACCTTCGTCGAACATTCCCGGGCCCCTGTGAGGGGCCCGCCATGAATGGCAATCGTCGGCGGAGGACTGGACGTAAAGGCTATGCCGGTTTCCCAGTCCCCCGCCACTCGGACGAAGCGGGAATGTCGCTGGGTCGTTTTAGTGGGTATACCGAGTCTTATTAGACCCGGGGAGTCCCACATACCCCTCTCATCCCCCGATGGGAGGGTATGCGTAATGCATTTTTTCCCAGCGTCAAAAAAAAAAAAAAAAAAAAAAAAAAAAAGGTTAGGTTAGGTTAGGTTAGGTTGGGGGACCACCCCACAGTGCTTGCGTCCACGTCGCGTCCCCTGGAAACGACCCAGTTCTGACCACCGTAACGGAGTGGCAGACTGGGTTGGCCAAAGTGCACTGTGATCTCGTTGCGATTTTATCTTGCCTTGTGTAAACGAACTGTCGGAGACTACCATGTCTAAACTCACGCGTAGCGCCTCCGGGCGATTTTTAAAGACCAAAGGCCCTTCTCAGGGCCAGCCTAAAGGCCCTTCTCAGGGCCAACCAAAAGGCCCTTCTCAGGGCCAACTCCAAGGCCCTTCTCAGGGCCAACCTAAAGGCCCTTCTCAGGGCCAACCCAAAGGCCCTTCTCAGGGCCAACCCAAAGGCCCTTCTCAGGGCCAACCAAAAGGCCCTTCTCAGGGCCAACTTGACGCTCTGGCGTCAGAGGCTAGCCGCGCGCCGTCTGCGGCTGGCTTCTTGGCGGACGAGTCCGACAACGACTCACTGTTTAGTGTGTCGGACGCGAACGATTCTCGGTCGCGAAAGCGGGTCCACCTGAGCGGTGGGTCCGAAGGTTCCCAGGCCTCGGGGTCGAAGGCCAAAAAGCCGACGACCAAGGCCGCCGATACCCATAACGTTGGGCTTGCGGACGCCCAACGCCAGTTGGACCTGGCCCGGCGAGCGCAGCTCCAGCAGGACCTGGAGGAGAGGGTGGCTGCAAAGGAGAAGCGGGCGCACGTTGCCCGGGCCAAGTCCGGGTACGGTGCGTCTCGCGTCCTGTACGCGGACCACTCTCTTGAGGAGCTGGAGAAAATGGCGGAGGAGGACGAGGAGGAGATCGTGGAGGTCGCCTCTAAGTCCTCCAACCTAAAGGGGACCTTCCAGAAGGCCCTCAAGAGCCGGGCCGCGAGCATGCGCGGTGTCGTCGCGGAGCTGGTGCGTCGCAAGGCCACCGACGAGACGCGGCAACTGCAGGCGAAGGTCGATCGCCTACAGTTGGAGGTCAGCCAGCTTCATCAGAAGCTGGCTGAAGCCACGGCCCGGCCTCAAGAGGCCCGGACAAGCCCTGCGGCAGAAGGCCCATCCTCCAACCTTGAGGATATCATCCGCAAGGTTGTGATGGAGGAGAGGGCCTTCACAAGGGCCTGCTTAGCGGGCATAGAGGACCGGCTCTTGCCGGAAAAGCGCCTCCGACCGCCGCTTGCGGCGGATAAGAGGCAGCCAAGCGAGCCAGGGCCGTCCTCCTCCCAGGCGGAAGACACTCTTCTCCCTGCCACCACCCCGTCCAACGAGTGGACGGATGTGGTACGTAGGGGGAAGGGCAGGGGCAAGAAGTCGGTGAAGGCCGTACCTGCCGTCCCCGCCACTACCGCTCCCAGTCGGTCGCAGACGACCGGCAAGGGTGCAGGGAAGGGGAAAAGAAAGGGAAAGGGGAAACTAGTCCCCCCGAAAACCGCTGCCGTCGTGGTGACACTCACCGCGGAGGCGGCGGAGCGTGGGGAGACGTACGCGTCCGTCTTGGTGCGGGCGCGTGCCAATGCCGATCCCACCCAACTGGGGATCGGCAGCGTGTCTTGCCGGCGGACACAAGCCGGGGCTCGAATCTTCGAGTTCCCGGGGGCCGAGGGGAGTGCCCACGCTGACCTATTTGCAGCCAAGCTGCAGGAGGTCATCGCGGACTCGGCGAAGGTGGCCCGACCGGTGAAGTCAGCGGCCATCGAGGTGACGGAGCTCGACGACTCCGTCACCAAGGAGGAGGTGGTTGCGGCGGTCGCAGCGGTAGGGGGCTGTGGCGCCGCGGCGGTCCAAGGCCGGGACATAAGACCCGGACGCGGCGGCATGGGCACCATCCGCCTCGAGTGCCCAATCGCCGCTGCCAAAGCCGTCCTTGCCAAGGGACGGCTCACAGTTGGCTTCAGCTCGGGTGCAGTCCGGGCACTCGAGGACCAGCCTCTGCGGTGTTTCCGGTGCTTCGGCATCGGGCACACCCGGCCCATGTGTCCGTCCACGGTGGATAGGACGGACACGTGCTACCGCTGCGGCAAGAACGGCCACAAAGCCGTATCTTGTGAGGCCGCCACGCCACACTGTGCGGTGTGTGCCGCCAGTGGCCGCCTAGCAGGCCACGTAATGAAGGGGAGGAACTGCAATCCTCCCCCTAAGCGTGGCAAAGCGCTGGCGCCGACCAGGCCTGCTGCTGCTGCCGCTGACCCCGTCGTTCCTGCGGCGGCTGCGGAGGGGGGTGCGATGTCCGACTGATGGATAGGGTCGAACATCGCATCCTCCAGGCGAACACCAACCACTGCAGGGCAGCCCAGGATCTGCTGATGCAGACCATGGCTGAGTGGTTGGTGGACTTGGCGGTGGTCGCCGAACCTTACTCGGTCCCTGGCCGTTGGCTGGGCGACCGGGACGGTTTGGTGGCGTTGGTGGCGCGGTCTTCCACGGACTCCCCTCCCCTCTCGCTCTTAGAGAGGGGACCGGGATACGTGGCCGCCGCCTGGGGAGACATGGCCCTGGTGGGGGTCTATTTCTCCCCAAACCGCCCTCTCTCGGACTTTGAGGATTTCCTCGAGATCCTCACCGCAGTCAAAGGGAGGGCGGCGCCACGCCAAGTTCTGGTGTTGGGCGACCTGAACGCCAAGTCGGCGGCCTGGGGCAACCCGGCCGCGGGTTGCAACGTCCGGGGACGCGCCGTCGAATTTTGGGCGGCCTCATGCGGTGTGTCCCTCCTCAACAGGGGGGCGGTCCACACGTGTGTGCGGCAACAGGGTGGGTCGGTGGTGGACGTCTCGTTTGCCACCCCCGCGCTAGCCGCCCGCGTCGTCAGCTGGCGGGTGGAGATGGTGGAGACGTTGTCGGACCACCGATATGTGCGGTTCGACATCTCCACCCAGCAGGGGGGGAGGGGGATGACCCGTGCTGGGCAATCTCCCTTTCCGCGGTGGGCACTCACCCGCCTGGACCGGGAGGCAGCCAAGGAGGCGGCCTTCCTCCAGGACTGGCTGTCGCCCCCTGTCGAGGGCCTGGACGTGGACGCCGCTGCGGTCCAGCTCAGGGGGTCCCTGACCGAGGTGTGCAATTCCAGCATGCCTCGGTCTCGCCGCCCGCCTCCCCGTCGTGCCGTCTATTGGTGGACGGAGGAGCTGGACAAGACTCGGCGAGAGCCGAGATGTTGGAGGGTCTCGACAGGGACCCCTATGGGAGACCATACAAGGCGGCGCGGAACCAGCTACGCCCCTATGGTCCCCCACTGTCGGAGACCCTCGATCCACCGTTGCTGGATGGGGTGGTCCGGTCCCTGTTTCCGCGCAGGACCGACTTCACCCCACCAACGATGGATCCCCCGCAAGGGGCGGTTACGCCGGAGGAGGAGGACGTCCCCCCGGTGACGGTGGCGCAGTTATACGCGGGGGTGCTCAGCCTCCGAGCAAAAAAGACTGCCCCCGGACCAGACGGCGTCCCCGCACGGGTGCTGGCGATCGCCGCCTCCGGCATGGAGGACAGGTTTCGGGACCTCTTCAGCGCGTGCTTTACGGCTGGGAGGTTCCCGAAACTGTGGAAGGAGGGGCAGTTATGCCTTCTCCGAAAGGAGGGCCGCCCGCTGGACTCCCCCTCGGCATACCGGCCCGTCGTCCTGCTCGATGAGGTCGGTAAACTGTTCGAGGGGATTGTCGCCTCCCGGCTTGATAGCCATTTGCGGGGGGTGGGGCCGGATCTGTCGGACGCCCAATTCGGCTTCCGTCGAGGGCGTTCGACGATCGACGCACTGGCCCTACTCAAGGGCCAGGTGAAGGAGGCGGTGGAGGCGGGGGACGGAGTGCTGGCGGTGTCGTTCGACATTGCCAACGCCTTCAACTCCGTCCCCCACTCGACGATATTGGAGGCGCTCCGGTATCACGGAGTGCCCCAATACCTGCGGGACCTCCTGGCCAGCTACCTGGAGGACCGAGAAGTCCTCCTAGTGGACAAGACGGCCACGGTGAGGCGGTACGGCGCAGAGTCCGGTGTTCCGCAGGGGTCGGTGCTTGGCCCTCCCTTGTGGAACATCGGGTTCAACTGGCTCCTGCGCGGAGCCCTCCTCCAGGGCACGAGTGTCATCTGCTACGCGGATGACACTCTCCTCACTGCCCGGGGGAGGAACTTTGCCGACGCGGCCTGTCTGGCCTCGGCTGGCGGATCCTTGGTTGCAGAGAGGATCCGCCGCCTGGGATTGAAGTTGGCGCTGCACAAGACCGAGGCCGTGTTCTTTCGCGGACCTCGGCAGCGCTGCCCTCCCGACGCCCACATAATTGTGGAGGGCGTCAGGATAGGGGTCCAGCCCCAGATGAAGTATCTGGGGCTGGTACTAGACGACAGGTGGCGCTTCGGCCCGCATTTCAGCGGGCTGTCGACGCGCCTGCTGAAGGCCGCGGACGCCCTCTCGTGGCTCCTCCCGAACCTGGGGGGGCCCAAGGCGAAATGCCGGCGCCTGTATGCCGGCATCTTGCGGAGTATGGCCCTTTACGGGGCCCCCATCTGGGCGGACTCTCTCCACAGGAGAGAGAATGCGACCGCCATCCGAAGGCCCCAAAGGGCCATTGCACAGCGGGTGGCGAGGGCCTACCGATCGGTGGGCTTTTCCGCGGCGTGCGCTCTGGCCGGCACCCCTCCTTGGGAGTTGGAGGCATGGGTGCTCGCCAGAGTGTACGAGTGGACGGCGCGCCGGAAGGCGCTCGGGGAGCGCCCCGTCGCCGAAGAGCGGGAGGCCGTGCGGCGGGAGGCAAAGGATGCCATCGTCCTCCACTGGACGGAGGACCTCGCCGCCGCCGCCTTTGGCCGCCGGACGTTGGACGCGCTCGGTCCGGTTCTACGGAGCTGGCTCGAGCGGTCCCACGGTTTCCTCTCGTTCCGTCTGGTGCAGGTGTTATCCGGGCATGGCTGTTTCGGATCGCACCTTCACCGGATCGGGAGGGAGGAGACCCCGGCGTGCCACGACTGCGGCGCGCCGGAGGACACGGCGCAGCACACCCTCGAGGTGTGCCCGGCTTGGTCCGAGCCGCGCCGCGGCCTGACCGCGGAAATTGGACCAGACCTCTCGCTTCCCGGCGTCGTCAACGCCATGCTGGGGAGCGAGGAGGCCTGGGCAGCGGTCGCCTCCTTTTGCGAGGACGTAATCTCGCAAAAGGAGGAGGCGGAGCGCGAGCGGGAGGACGACCCTCTCGCTGCGCCGCTCCGCAGACGAAGAAGGGGTCGGAGAGGGCGCCGTCCACTCCCTCCTCCTAATGGCGACGGGCGGGCGACAGGCACGGGGGTGCCTTCGCCCGCTTTGCACCCGTCACCACCTTCGTCGAACATTCCCGGGCCCCCGTGAGGGGCCCGCCATGAAGGGCAATCGTCGGCGGAGGACTGGACGTAAAGGCTATGCCGGTTTCCCAGTCCCCCGCCACTCGGACGAAGCGGGAATGTCGCTGGGTCGTTTTAGTGGGTATACCGGGTCAGACCCGGGGAGTCCCACATACCCCTCTCATCCCCCGATGGGAGGGTATGCGTAATGCATTTTTTCCCAGCGATAAAAAAAAAAAAAAAAAAAAAAAAAAAAAAAAAGGTTAGGTTAGGTTAGGTTGTGGACGGGGGACCACCCCACAGTGCTTGCGTCCACGTCGCGTCCCCTGGAAACGGCCCAGTTCTGACCACCGTAACGGAGTGGCAGACTGGGTACGGCCAAAGTGCACTGTGCTCTCGTAGCGATTATACCCTTGACTTGCGATCTACGAGCTTGCTGGAAAATGCCAAAACTAACGCGGAGCGCCTCCGGGCGAAAACCAAAAGGCCCTTCTGAGGGCCAACCCAAAGGCCCTTCTCAGGGCCAACCCAAAGGCCCTTCTCAGGGCCAACCCAAAGGCCCTTCTCAGGGCCAACCCAAAGGCCCTTCTCAGGGCCAACCAAAAGGCCCTTCTCAGGGCTACCCCGACGCTCCGGCGTCAGTAGCTAGCCGCGCGCCGTCTGCGGCAGGCTTTTTGGCGGACGAGTCGTCCGATAACGACTCGCTTTTTGGTATGTCGGATGCGAGTGGCTGTCGGTCGCGGAAGCGGGTCCACCTGAGCGGTGGGTCGGAGGGTTCCCAGGCCTCGGGGTCTAAGGCTAAAAAGCCAACGACCGTGGCCGCGGATACCCATAACGTTGGGCTCGCGGACGCCCAACGCCAGTTGGACCTCGCCCGGCGAGCGCAGCTCCAGCTAGAGCTGGAGGAAAAGGTTGCCGCCAAGGAGAAGCGGGCGCATGCCGCTCGGGCCAAGTCCGGGTACGGTGCGTCCCGCGTCTTGTACGCGGACCACTCTCTTACGGAGCTGGAGAGGATGGCGGAGGAGGACGAGGAGGAGATCGTGGAGGTCGCCTCCAAGTCCTCCAACCTAAAGGGCACTTTCCAGAAGGCCCTCAAGAGCCGGGCCGCGAGCTTGCGCGGTGTTGTCGCGGAGCTGGTCCGTCGCAAGACCAACGACGAGACGCGGCAACTGCAGGCGAAGGTAGATCGCCTGCAGTTGGAGGTCAGCCAGCTTCATCAGAAGCTGGCTGAAGCCACGGCCCAGCCACAACAGGCCCGGACGAGCCCTGTGGCAGAAGGCCCATCCTCCAACCTTGAGGATATCATCCGCAAGGTTGTGATGGAGGAGAGGGCATTCACAAGGGCCTGCTTAGCGGGCATCGAGGACCGGCTCTTGCCGGAGGAACGCCTCCGACCGCCACTTGCGGCGGATAAGAGGCAGCCGAGCAAGCTGGAGCCGTCCCCCTCCCAGGCGGAAGATGCCCTTCTCCCTGCCACCACCCCGTCCAACGAGTGGACGGACGTGGTCCGTAGGGGGAAGGGCAAGGGAAAAGGGAAAAAGTCGGGGACGGCTGTCCCTGCCGTCCCTGCCGTCCCCGCCACCACTGCCCCCAGCCGGTCGCAGACGACCGGCAAGGGAAACGGGAAGGGGAAAGGGAGGGGAAAGGGCAAGCTAGTCCCCCCGAAAACCGCAGCTGTCGTGGTGACGCTCACCGCGGAGGCTGCGGAGCGAGGGGAGACTTACATGTCCGTTTTGGTGCGGGCGCGTGCCAATGCCGATCCCACCCAACTCGGGATCGGCAGTGTGTCTTGCCGGCGGACCCAAGCCGGGGCTCGAATATTCGAGTTTCCGGGGGCAGAGGGTAGTGCCCACGCGGACCTCTTTGCAGCCAAGCTGCAGGAGGTCATCGCGGACTCTGCAAAGGTGGCCCGACCGGTCAAATCGGCGGCCATTGAGGTGACGGAGCTCGACGACTCCGTCACCAAGGAGGAGGTGGTGGCGGCTGTCGCAGCGGTAGGGGGCTGTGGCGCCGCAGCGGTGCAAGGCCGGGACATAAGGCCCGGCCGCGGCGGCATGGGTACCATTCGCCTCGAGTGCCCGGTCGGCGCTGCCAAAGCCGTCCTTGCCAAGGGACGGCTGCTGGTCGGGTTTAGCTCGGGTGCAGTCCGGGCCCTCGAGGACCAGCCTCTGCGGTGTTTCCGGTGCTTCGGCATCGGACACACCCGGCCCATGTGTCCGTCCACGGTAGACAGGACGGACACGTGCTACCGCTGCGGCAAGAACGGCCACAAAGCCGTGTCTTGTGAGGCCGCCAAGCCACACTGCGCGGTGTGTGCCGCCAGTGGCCGCCCAGCAGGCCACGTAATGAAGGGGAGGAACTGTAATCCTCCCCATAAGCGGGGCAAAGCGCAGGTGCTGACCGGGCCTGCTGCTGCTGCTACTTGCTCCGTCGTTCCCGCGGCGGCTGCGGAGGAGGGTGCGATGTCCGACTGATGGATAGGGTCGAACATCGCATCCTTCAGGTGGTGCGGCCTTCCACTGACTCCCCTCCCCTCTCGCTCTCAGAGAGGGGACCGGGATACGTGGCCGCCGCGTGGGGAGACATGGCCCTGGTGGGGGTCTTTTTCTCCCCAAACCACCCTGTCACGGAGCGCGAGCGGGAGGACGACCCTCTCGCTGCGCCGCTCCGCAGACGAAGAAGGGGTCGGAGCAGGCACCGTCCTCTCCCTCCTCTTGGTGGCGACGGGCGGGCGACAGGTACGGGGGTGCCTTCGCCCGCATTGCACCCGTCACCACCTTCGTCGGTCATTCCCGGGCCCCCTGTGAGGGGCCCGCCATGAAGGCCAATCGTCGGCGGAGGACTGGACGTAAAGGCTATGCCGGTTTCCCAGTCCCCCGCCACTAGGACGAAGCGGGAATTTTCGCTGGGTCGTTTTAGTGGGTATACCGGGTCAGACCCGGGGAGTCCCACATACCCCTCTCATCCCCCGATGGGAGGGTATGCGTAATGCATTTTTTCCCAGCGTCAAAAAAAAAAAAAAAAAAAAAAAAAAAAAAAAAAAAAAAAAAAAAAAAAAAAAGGTTAGGTTGTGGACGCTGCAGCGGTCCAGCTCAGGGGGTCCCTGACCGAGGTGTGTAACTCCAGCATGCCTCGGTCTCGCCGTCCGCCTCCCCGTCGTGCCGTCTACTGGTGGACGGAGGAGCTGGAGGGACTCCGGGCCACCTGCGTGGCGGCCAGAAGGGTCTACACGCGGAGCCGACGGCGCAGCGCCCAAAACCGAGACCGGGCAGAAGAGGACCGCCTATACGCCTCTTACCGAGAGGCGACGACGGTCCTCAAGTCTGCAATGGGCGCTGCTCAAGACTCGGCGAGGGCCGAGATGCTGGAGGGTCTCGATAGGGATCCCTATGGGAGACCATATAAGGCGGCGCGGAACCAGTTACGCCCCTATGGTCCCCCACTGTCGGAGACCCTCGAGCCAGCGTTGCTGGATGGGGTGGTCCGGTCCCTGTTTCCGCGCAGGACCGACATCACCCCACCAACGATGGATCCCCCGCAAGGGGCGGCATTGCCGGAGGAGGAGGTCCCCCCGGTGACGGCGGCGGAGTTCTACGCGGGGGTTCTCAGCCTCCGCGCAAAGAAGACGGCCCCCGGACCAGACGGCGTCCCCGCACGGGTGCTGGCGATCGCCGCCTCCGGCATGGAGGACAGGTTTCGGGACCTCTTCAGCGCGTGCTTTACGGCTGGGAGGTTCCCGAAACTGTGGAAGGAGGGGCAGTTATGCCTCCTCCGAAAGGAGGGCCGCCCGGTGGACTCCCCCTCGGCATACCGGCCCATCGTCCTGCTCGATGAGGTCGGCAAATTGTTCGAGGGGATTGTCGCCTCCCGGCTTGATAGCCATTTGCGGGGGGTAGGGCCGGATCTGTCGGACGCCCAATTCGGCTTCCGTCGAGGGCGTTCGACGATCGACGCGCTGGCCCTACTCAAGGGCCAGGTGAAGGAGGCGGTGGAAGCGGGGGACGGAGTGCTGGCGGTGTCGTTCGACATTGCCAACGCCTTCAACTCCGTCCCCCACTCGACGATATTGGAGGCGCTCCGGTATCACGGAGTGCCCCAATACCTGCGGGACCTATTGGCCAGCTACTTGGAGGACCGAGAGGTCCTCCTCGTGGACAAGACGGCCACCGTGAGGCGGTACGGCGCAGAGTCCGGTGTTCCACAGGGGTCGGTGCTTGGGCCCCCCTTGTGGAACATCGGGTTCAACTGGCTCTTGCGGGGAGCCCTCCTCCAGGGCACGAGTGTCATCTGCTACGCGGATGACACTCTCCTCACAGCCCGGGGGAGGAACTTTGCCGACGCGGCCTGTCTGGCCTCGGCTGGCGGATCCTTGGTTGCAGAGAGGATCCGCCGCCTGGGATTGAAGGTGGCGCTGCACAAGACCGAGGCCGTGTTCTTTCGCGGGCCTCGGCAGCGCTGCCCTCCCGACGCCCACATAATTGTGGAGGGCGTCAGGATAGGGGTCCAGCCCCAGATGAAGTATCTGGGGCTGGTACTGGACGACAGGTGGCGCTTCGGCCCGCATTTCAGCGGGCTGTCGACGCGCCTGCTGAAGGCTGCGAACGCCCTCTCGTGGCTCCTCCCGAACCTGGGGGGGCCCAAGGCGAAATGCCGGCGCCTGTATGCCGGCATCCTGCGGAGCATGGCCTTATATGGGGCCCCCATCTGGGCGGACTCCCTCCACAGGAGGGAGAATGCGACCGCCATTCGCAGGCCACAAAGGGCCATTGCACAGCGGGTGGCGAGGGCCTACCGCTCGGTGGGTTTCTCAGCGGCATGCGCTCTGGCCGGCACCCCTCCTTGGGAGTTGGAGGCTTGGGTGCTCGCCAGAGTGTACGAGTGGACGGCGCGCCGAAAGGCTCTCGGGGAGCGCCCCGTCGCCGAAGAGCGGGAGGCCGTGCGGCGGGAGGCGAAGGACGCCATCGTCCTCCACTGGACGGAGGACCTCGCCGCCGCCGCCTTTGGCCGCCGGACGTTGGACGCGCTCGGTCCGGTTCTACGGAGCTGGCTCGAGCGGTCCCACGGTTTCCTCTCGTTCCGTCTGGTGCAGGTGTTGTCCGGCCATGGCTGTTTCGGATCGCACCTGCACCGGATCGGGAGGGAGGAAACCCCGGCGTGCCACGACTGCGGCGCGCCGGAGGACACGGCGCAGCACACCCTGGAGGTGTGCCCAGCTTGGTCCGAGTTGCGCCGCGGTCTGACCGCGGTAATCGGACCGGACCTCTCGCTTCCCGGCGTCGTCAACGCCATGCTGGGGAGCGAGGAGGCCTGGGCAGCGGTCGCCTCCTTTTGCGAGGACGTAATCTCGCAAAAGGAGGAGGCGGAGCGCGCGCGGGAGGACGATCCTCTCGCTGCGCCGCTCCGCAGACGAAGAAGGGGTCGGAGAAGGCACCGTCCTCTCCCTCCTCTTGGTGGCGACGGGCGGGCGACAGGCACGGGGGTGCCTTCGCCCGCATTGCACCCGTCACCACCTTCGTCGAACATTCCCGGGCCCCTGTGAGGGGCCCGCCATGAAGGGCAATCGTCGGCGGAGGACTGGACGTAAAGGCTATGCCGGTTTCCCAGTCCCCCGCCACTCGGACGAAGCGGGAATGTCGCTGGGTCGTTTTAGTGGGTATACCGGGTCAGACCCGGGGAGTCCCACATACCCCTCTCATCCCCCGATGGGAGGGTATGCGTAATGCATTTTTTCCCAGCGTCAAAAAAAAAAAAAAAAAAAAAAAAAGGTTAGGTTGGGGGACCACCCCACAGTGCTTGCGTCCACGTCGCGTCCCCTGGAAACGGCCCAGTTCTGACCACCGTAACGGAGTGGCAGACTGGGTACGGCCAAAGTGCACTGTGCTCTCGTAGCGATTTTATCCTTGACTTGCGAACTACGAACTGTCGGAGACTACCATGTCTAAACTCACGCGTAGCGCCTCCGGGCGATTTTTAAAGACCAAAGGCCCTTCTCAGGGCCAACCCAAGGGCCCTTCTCAGGGCCAACCCAAGGGCCCTTCTCAGGGCCAACCCAAAGGCCCTTCTCAGGGCCAACCCAAAGGCCCTTCTCAGGGCCAACCAAAAGGCCCTTCTCAGGGCCAACCAAACGGCTCTTCTCAGGGCCACCCCGACGCTCCGGCGTCTGAAGCTAGCCGCGCGCCTTCTGCGGCAGGCTTCTTGGCGGACGAGTCGTCCGACAACGACTCACTGTTTAGTGTGTCGGACACAAACGACGCTCGGTCGCGGAAGCGGGTCCACCTGAGCGGTGGGTCCGAGGGTTCCCAGGCCTCGGGGTCCAAGGCAAAAAAGCCGACGACCGTGGCCGCGGATACCCACAATGTTGGGCTCGCGGACGCCCAACGCAAGTTGGACCTGGCCCGGCGAGCGCAGCTCCAGCAAGAGCTGGAGGAGAAGGTCGCCGCCAAAGAGAAGCGGGCGCACGTCACCCGGGCCAAGTCCGGGTACGGTGCGTCTCGCGTTACATACGCGGATCACTCCCTTGAGGAGCTTGAAAAAATGGCGGAGGAGGACGAGGAGGAGATCATGGAGGTCGCCTCTAAGTCCTCCAATCTTAAGGGGACCTTCCAGAAGGCCCTCAAGAGCCGGGCCGCGAGCTTGCGCGGTGTCGTCGCGGAGCTGGTGCGTCGCAAGACCACCGACGAGACGCGGCAACTGCAGGCGAAGGTCGATCGCCTGCAGTCGGAGGTCAGCCAGCTTCATCAGAAGCTGGCCGAAGCCACGGCCCGGCCACAAGAGGCCCGGACAAGCCCTGCGGCAGAAGGCCCATCCTCCAACCTTGAGGATATCATCCGCAAGGTTGTGATGGAGGAGAGGGCCTTCACAAGGGCCTGCTTAGCGGGCATCGAGGACCGGCTCTTGCCGGAGAAGCGCCTCCGACCGCCGCTTGCGGCGGATAAGAGGCAGCCGAGTGAGCCGGGGCCGTCCTCCTCCCAGGCGGAAGACACCCTACTCCCTGCCACCACCCCGTCCAACGAGTGGACGGATGTGGTCCGCAAGGGAAAGGGCAGGGGCAAGAAGTCGGCGAAGGCCGTACCTGCCGTCCCCGCCACCAGCGCTCCCAGTCGGTCGCAGACGACCGGCAAGGGAGCAGGGAAGGGGAAGGGAAAAGGAAAGGGGAGGCTAGTCCCCCCAAAAACCGCTGCCGTCGTGGTGACACTCACCGCGGAGGCGGCGGAGCGTGGGGAGACGTACGCGTCCGTCTTGGTGCGGGCGCGTGCCAATGCCGATCCCACCCAACTGGGGATCGGCAGCGTGTCTTGCCGGCGGACACAAGCGGGGGCTCGAATTTTCGAGTTCCCGGGGGCCGAGGGGAGTGCCCATGCGGACCTCTTCGCAGCAAAGCTGCAGGAGGTCATCGCAGACTCGGCCAAGGTGGCCCGACCGGTCAAGACGGCGGCCTTTGAGGTGACGGAGCTCGACGACTCCGTCACCAAGGAGGAGGTGGTGGCGGCTGTCGCAGCGGTAGGGGGCTGTGGCGCCGCGGCGGTGCAAGGCCGGGACATAAGGCCCGGCCGCGGCGGCATGGGCACCATTCGCCTCGAGTGCCCAATCGCCGCTGCCAAAGCCGTCCTTGCCAAGGGACGGCTCACAGTTGGCTTCAGCTCGGGTGCAGTCCGGGCACTTGAGGACCAGCCTCTGCGGTGTTTCCGGTGCTTCGGCATCGGGCACACCCGACCCATGTGTCCGTCCAAAGAAGACAGGACGGACACATGCTACCGCTGCGGCAAGAACGGCCACAAAGCCGTCTCTTGCGAGGCCGCCACGCCGCACTGCGCGGTGTGTGCCGCCAGTGGCCGCCTGTCAGGCCACGTCATGAAGGGGAGGAACTGCAATCCTCCCCCTAAGCGTGGCAAAGCGCTGGCGCCGACCAGGCCTGCTGCTGCTGCCGCTAGCTCCGTCGTTCCTGCGGCGGCTGCGGAGGGGGGTGCGATGTCCGACTGATGGATAGAGTCGAAAATCGCATCCTCCAGGCGAACACCAACCACTGCAGGGCAGCCCAGGATCTGCTGATGCAGACCATGGCTGAGTGGTTGGTGGACTTGGCGGTGGTCGCCGAACCTTACTCGGTCCCTGGCCGTTGGCTGGGCGACCGGGACGGCTTGGTGGCGTTGGTGGCGCGGTCTTCCACGGACTCCCCTCCCCTCTCGCTCTTAGAGAGGGGACCGGGATACGTGGCCGCCGCCTGGGGAGACATGGCCCTGGTGGGGGTCTATTTCTCCCCAAACCGCCCTCTCTCGGACTTTGAGGATTTCCTCGAGATCCTCACCGCAGTCAAAGGGAGGGCGGCGCCACGCCAAGTTATGGTGTTGGGCGACCTGAACGCCAAGTCGGCGGCCTGGGGCAATCCGGCCGCTGGTTGCAACGTCCGGGGACGCGCCGTCGAGTTTTGGGCGGCCTCATGCGGTGTGTCCCTCCTCAACAGGGGGGCGGTCCACACGTGTGTGCGGCAACAGGGTGGGTCGGTGGTGGACGTCTCGTTTGCCTCCCCCGCGCTGGCCGCCCGCGTCGTCAACTGGCGGGTAGAGATGGTGGAGACGTTGTCGGACCACCGATATGTGCGGTTCGACATCTCCACTCAGCAGGGGGGGAGGGGGATGACCCGTGCTGGGCAATCTCCCTTCCCGCGGTGGGCACTCACCCGCCTGGACCGGGAGGCAGCCAAGGAGGCGGCCTTCCTCCAGGACTGGCTGTCGCCCCCTGTCGAGGTCCTGGACGTGGACTATGCAGCGGTCCAGCTCAGGGGGTCTCTGACCGAGGTGTGCAACTCCAGCATGCCTCGGTCTCGCCGTCCGCCTCCCCGTCGTGCCGTCTATTGGTGGACGGAGGAGCTGGAGGGACTCCGGGCCACCTGCGTGGCGGCCAGAAGGGCCTACACGCGTAGCCGACGGCGCAGTGCCCGAAACCGGGACCGGGCAGAAGAGGACCGCCTATACGCCTCTTACCGAGAGGCGACGACGGTCCTTAAGTCTGCCATGGGCGCTGCTCAAGACTCGGCGAGGGCCGAGATGTTGGAGGGTCTCGATAGGGATCCCTATGGGAGACCATATAAGGCGGCGCGGAACCAGCTCCGCCCTTATGGTCCCCCACTGTCGGAGACTCTCGAGCCAGCGTTGCTGGATGGGGTGGTCCGGTCCCTGTTTCCGCGCAGGACCGACTTCACCCCACCAACGATGGATCCCCCGCAAGGGGCGGCTTCGCTGGAGGAGGAGGACATCCCCCCGGTGACGGTGGCGGAGTTATACGCGGGGGTTCTCAGCCTCCGCGCAAAAAAGACGGCACCCGGACCAGACGGCGTCCCCGCACGGGTGCTGGCGATCGCCGCCTCCGGCATGGAGGACAGGTTTCGGGACCTCTTCAGCGCGTGCTTTACGGCTGGGAGGTTCCCGAAACTGTGGAAGGAGGGGCAGTTATGCCTCCTCCGAAAGGAGGGCCGCCCGGTGGACTCCCCCTCGGCATACCGGCCCATCGTCCTGCTCGATGAGGTCGGTAAGTTGTTCGAGGGGATTGTTGCCTCCCGGCTCGACAGCCATTTGCGGGGGGTAGGGCCGGATCTGTCGGACGCCCAATTCGGCTTCCGTCGAGGGCGTTCGACGATCGACGCGCTGGCCCTACTCAAGGGCCAGGTGAAGGAGGCGGTGGAGGCGGGGGACGGAGTGCTGGCGGTGTCGTTCGACATTGCCAACGCCTTCAACTCCGTCCCCCACTCGACGATATTGGAGGCGCTCCGGTATCACGGAGTGCCCCAATACCTGCGGGACCTCCTGGCCAGCTACTTGGAGGACCGAGAGGTCCTCCTCGTGGACAAGACGGCCACCGTGAGGCGGTACGGCGCAGAGTCCGGTGTTCCACAGGGGTCGGTGCTTGGCCCTCCCTTGTGGAACATCGGGTTCAACTGGCTCCTACGCGGAGCCCTCCTCCAGGGCACGAGTGTCATCTGCTACGCGGATGACACTCTCCTCACTGCCCGGGGGAGGAACTTTGCCGACGCGGCCTGTCTGGCCTCGGCTGGCGGATCCTTGGTTGCAGAGAGGATCCGCCGCCTGGGATTGAAGGTGGCGCTGCACAAGACCGAGGCCGTGTTCTTTCGCGGGCCTCGGCAGCGCTGCCCTCCCGACGCCCACATAATTGTGGAGGGCGTCAGGATAGGGGTCCAGCCCCAGATGAAGTATCTGGGGCTGGTGCTGGACGACAGGTGGCGCTTCGGCCCGCACTTCAGCGGGCTGTCGACGCGCCTGCTGAAGTCCGCGGACGCCCTCTCGTGGCTCCTCCCGAACCTGGGGGGGCCCAAGGCAAAATGCCGGCGCCTGTATGCTGGCATTTTGCGGAGCATGGCCCTATACGGGGCCCCCATCTGGGCGGACTCCCTTCAGAGAAGGGAGAATGCGACCGCCATCCGCAGGCCCCAAAGGGCCATTGCACAGCGGGTGGCGAGGGCCTACCGCTCGGTGGGCTTCTCGGCGGCATGCGCTCTGGCCGGCACCCCTCCTTGGGAGTTGGAGGCTTGGGTGCTCGCCAGAGTGTACGAGTGGACGGCGCGCCGAAAGGCTCTCGGGGAGCGCCCCGTCGCCGAAGAGCGGGAGGCCGTGCGGCGGGAGGCGAAGGACGCCATCGTCCTCCACTGGACGGAGGACCTCGCCGCCGCCGCCTTTGGCCGCCGGACGTTGGACGCGCTCGGTCCGGTTCTACGGAGCTGGCTCGAGCGGTCCCACGGTTTCCTCTCGTTCCGTCTGGTGCAGGTGTTGTCCGGCCATGGCTGTTTCGGAACGCACCTTCACCGGATCGGGAGGGAGGAGACCCCGGCGTGCCACGACTGCGGCGCGCCGGAGGACACGGCGCAGCACACCCTCGGGGTGTGCCCGGCTTGGTCCGAGTTGCGCCGCGGTCTGACCGCGGTAATCGGACCGGACCTCTCGCTTCCCGGCGTCGTCAACGCCATGCTGGGGAGCGAGGAGGCCTGGGCAGCGGTCGCCTCCTTTTGCGAGGACGTAATCTCGCAAAAGGAGGAGGCGGAGCGCGAGCGGGAGGACGACCCTCTCGCTGCGCCGCTCCGCAGACGAAGAAGGGGTCGGAGAGGAAGCCGTCCTCTCCCTCCTCCTGGTGGCGACGGGCGGGCGACAGGCACGGGGGTGCCTTCGCTCGCATTGCACCCGTCACCACCATCGTCGGTCATTCCCGGGCCCCTGTGAGGGGCCCGCCATGAAGGGCAATCGTCGGCGGAGGACTGGACGTAAAGGCTATGCCGGTTTCCCAGTCCCCCGCCACTCGGACGAAGCGGGAATGTCGCTGGGTCGTTTTAGTGGGTATACCGGGTCAGACCCGGGGAGTCCCACATACCCCTCTCATCCCCCGATGGGAGGGTATGCGTAATGCATTTTTTCCCAGCGTCAAAAAAAAAAAAAAAAAAAAAAAGGTTAGGTTAGGTTAGGTTAGGTTAGGTTGGGGGACCACCCCACAGTGCTTGCGTCCACGTCGCGTCCCCTGGAAACGGCCCAGTTCTGACCACCGTAACGGAGTGGCAGACTGGGTACGGCCAAAGTGCACTGTGCTCTCGTAGCTTCTTACTGCTTGCCTTGCGAACTACGATTGTCGGATATGTCAAAACTCACGCGGAGCGCCTCCGGGCGAAAATCAAAAGGCCCTTCTCAGGGCCAACCCAAAGGCCCTTCTCAGGGCCAACCCAAAGGCCCTTCTCAGGGCCAACCCAAAGGCCCTTCTCAGGGCCAACCCAAAGGTCCTTCTCAGGGCCAACCCAAAGGTCCTTCTCAGGGCCACCTAAAAGGCCCTTCTCAGGGCCACTCTGACGCTCCGGCGTCAGAAGCAAGCCGCGCGCCGTCTGCGGCTGGCTTCTTGGCGGACGAGTCGTCCGATAACGACTCGCTTTTTGGTGTGTCGGATGCGAGCGGCTCTCGGTCGCGGAAGCGGGTCCACCTGAGCGGTGGGTCTGAGGGCTCCCAAGCCTCGGGGTCTAAGGCTAAAAAGCCAACGACCGTGGCTGCGGATACCCACAACGTTGGGCTCGCGGACGCCCAACGCAAGCTGGACCTTGCCCGGCGAGCTCAGCTCCAGCAAGAGCTGGAGGAGAAAGTTGCCGCCAGGGAGAAGCGGGCGCACGTCGCCCGGGCAAAGTCCGGGTACGGTGCGTCCCGCGTTATATACGCGGACCACTCTTTAGAGGAGCTGGAAAGAATGGCGGACGAGGACGAGGAGGAGATCGTGGAGGTCGCCTCTAAGTCCTCCAACCTTAAGGGGACCTTCCAGAAGGCCCTCAAGAGCCGGGCGGCGAGCATGCGCGGTGTCGTCGCGGAGCTGGTGCGACGAAAGACCACCGAAGAGACGCGGCAACTGCAGGCGAAGGTGGATCGCCTACAGTCGGAGGTCAGCCAGCTTCATCAGAAGCTGGCTGAAGCCACGGCCCAGCCACAACAGGCCCGGACGAGCCCTGCGGCAGAAGGCCCATCCTCCAACCTTGAGGATATCATCCGCAAGGTTGTCATGGAGGAGAGGGCCTTCACAAGAGCCTGCCTTGCAGGGATTGAGGACCGGCTCTTGCCCGTGAAACGCCTCCGACCACCGCTTGCGGCGGATAAGAGGCAGCCGAGCGAGCCGGAGCCGTCCCCCTCCCAGGCGGTCGATGCCCTTCTCCCTGCCACCACCCCGTCCAACGAGTGGACGAACGTGGTCCGTAAGGGGAAGGGCAAAGGGAAAAAGTCGGCGACGGCTGTCCCTGCCGTCCCTGCCGCCCCCGCAACCACTGCCCCCAGTCGGTCGCAGACGACCGGCAAGGGAAACGGGAAGGGGAAAGGAAGGGGAAGAGGGAAACTTGTCCCCCCAAAAACCGCAGCCGTCGTGGTGACGCTCACCGCGGAGGCTGCGGAGCGAGGGGAGACATATATGTCAGTTTTGGTGCGGGCGCGTGCCAATGCCGATCCCACCCAACTGGGGATCGGCAGCGTGTCTTGCCGGCGGACACAAGCGGGGGCTCGAATTTTCGAGTTCCCGGGGGCCGAGGGGAGTGCCCATGCGGACCTCTTCGCAGCAAAGCTGCAAGAGGTCATCGCAGACTCGGCCAAGGTGGCCCGACCAGTCAAGTCGGTGGCCATTGAGGTGATGGAGCTCGACGACTCCGTCACCAAGGAGGAGGTGGTGGCGGCGGTCGCAGCGGTAGGGGGCTGTGGTGCCGCAGCGGTGCAAAGCCGGGACATAAGGCCCGGCCGCGGTGGCATGGGTACCATTCGCCTCGAGTGCCCAGTCGCCGCTGCCAAAGCCGTCCTTGCCAAGGGACGGCTGCTGGTCGGGTTTAGCTCGGGTGCAGTCCGGGCACTCGAGGACCAGCCTCTGCGGTGTTTCCGGTGCTTCGGCATCGGACACACCCGGCCCATGTGTCCGTCCACGGTAGACAGGACGGACACGTGCTACCGCTGCGGCAAGAACGGCCACAAAGCCGTATCTTGTGAGGCCGCCAAACCACACTGCGCGGTGTGTGCCGCCAGTGGCCGCCCGGCAGGCCACGTAATGAAGGGGAGGAACTGTAATCCTCCCCATAAGCGGGGCAAAGCGCAGGTGCCGACCGGGCCTGCTGCTGCTTGCTCCGTCGTTCCCGCGGCGGCTGCGGAGGAGGGTGCGATGTCCGACTGATGGATAGGGTCGAACATCGCATCCTTCAGGTGGTGCGGCCTTCCACTGACTCCCCTCCCCTCTCGCTCTCAGAGAGGGGACCGGGATACGTGGCCGCCGCGTGGGGAGACATGGCCCTGGTGGGGGTCTATTTCTCCCCAAACCACCCTGTCACGGAGCGCGAGCGGGAGGACGACCCTCTCGCTGCGCCGCTCCGCAGACGAAGAAGGGGTCGGAGAAGGCACCGTCCTCTCCCTCCTCTTGGTGGCGACGGGCGGGCGACAGGCACGGGGGTGCCTTCGCCCGCATTGCACCCGTCACCACCTTCGTCGGTCATTCCCGGGCCCCCTGTGAGGGGCCCGCCATGAAGGGCAATCGTCGGCGGAGGCCTGGACGTAAAGGCTATGCCGGTTTCCCAGTCCCCCGCCACTAGGACGAAGCGGGAATTTTCGCTGGGTCGTTTTAGTGGGTATACCGGGTCAGACCCGGGGAGTCCCACATACCCCTCTCATCCCCCGATGGGAGGGTATGCGTAATGCATTTTTTCCCAGCGATAAAAAAAAAAAAAAAAAAAAAAAAAAAAAAAAAAAGGTTAGGTTAGGTTAGGTTGGGGGACCACCCCACAGTGCTTGCGTCCACGTCGCGTCCCCTGGAAACGACCCAGTTCTGACCACCGTAACGGAGTGGCAGACTGGGTTGGCCAAAGTGCACTGTGATCTCGTTGCGATTTTATCTTGCCTTGTGTAAACGAACTGTCGGAGACTACCATGTCTAAACTCACGCGTAGCGCCTCCGGGCAATTTTTAAAGACCAAAGGCCCTTCTCAGGGCCAGCCTAAGGGCCCTTCTCAGGGCCAACCTCAGGGCCCTTCTCAGGGCCAACCAAAAGGCCCTTCTCAGGGCCAACTCCAAGGCCCTTCTCAGGGCCAACCTAAAGGCCCTTCTCAGGGCCAACCCAAAGGCCCTTCTCAGGGCCAACCCAAAGGCCCTTCTCAGGGCCAACCAAAAGGCCCTTCTCAGGGCCAACTTGACGCTCTGGCGTCAGAGGCTAGCCGCGCGCCGTCTGCGGCTGGCTTCTTGGCGGACGAGTCCGACAACGACTCACTGTTTAGTGTGTCGGACGCGAACGATTCTCGGTCGCGAAAGCGGGTCCACCTGAGCGGTGGGTCCGAAGGTTCCCAGGCCTCGGGGTCGAAGGCCAAAAAGCCGACCACCAAGGCCGCCGATACCCATAACGTTGGGCTTGCGGACGCCCAACGCCAGTTGGACCTGGCCCGGCGAGCGCAGCTCCAGCAGGACCTGGAGGAGAGGGTGGCCGCAAAGGAGAAGCGGGCGCACGTTGCCCGGGCCAAGTCCGGGTACGGTGCGTCTCGCGTCCTGTACGCGGACCACTCTCTTGAGGAGCTGGAGAAAATGGCGGAGGAGGACGAGGAGGAGATCGTGGAGGTCGCCTCTAAGTCCTCCAACCTAAAGGGGACCTTCCAGAAGGCCCTCAAGAGCCGGGCCGCGAGCATGCGCGGTGTCGTCGCGGAGCTGGTGCGTCGCAAGGCCACCGACGAGACGCGGCAACTGCAGGCGAAGGTCGATCGCCTACAGTTGGAGGTCAGCCAGCTTCATCAGAAGCTGGCTGAAGCCACGGCCCGGCCTCAAGAGGCCCGGACAAGCCCTGCGGCAGAAGGCCCATCCTCCAACCTTGAGGATATCATCCGCAAGGTTGTGATGGAGGAGAGGGCCTTCACAAGGGCCTGCTTAGCGGGCATAGAGGACCGGCTCTTGCCGGAAAAGCGCCTCCGACCGCCGCTTGCGGCGGATAAGAGGCAGCCAAGCGAGCCAGGGCCGTCCTCCTCCCAGGCGGAAGACACTCTTCTCCCTGCCACCACCCCGTCCAACGAGTGGACGGATGTGGTACGTAGGGGGAAGGGCAGGGGCAAGAAGTCGGTGAAGGCCGTACCTGCCGTCCCCGCCACTACCGCTCCCAGTCGGTCGCAGACGACCGGCAAGGGTGCAGGGAAGGGGAAAAGAAAGGGAAAGGGGAAACTAGTCCCCCCAAAAACCGCTGCCGTCGTGGTGACACTCACCGCGGAGGCGGCGGAGCGTGGGGAGACGTACGCGTCCGTCTTGGTGCGGGCGCGTGCCAATGCCGATCCCACCCAACTGGGGATCGGTAGCGTGTCTTGCCGGCGGACACAAGCCGGGGCTCGAATCTTCGAGTTCCCGGGGGCCGAGGGGAGTGCCCACGCTGACCTATTTGCAGCCAAGCTGCAGGAGGTCATCGCGGACTCGGCGAAGGTGGCCCGACCGGTGAAGTCAGCGGCCATCGAGGTGACGGAGCTCGACGACTCCGTCACCAAGGAGGAAGTGGTTGCGGCGGTCGCAGCGGTAGGGGGCTGTGGCGCCGCGGCGGTCCAAGGCCGGGACATAAGACCCGGACGCGGCGGCATGGGCACCATCCGCCTCGAGTGCCCAATCGCCGTTGCCAAAGCCGTCCTTGCCAAGGGACGGCTCACAGTTGGCTTCAGCTCGGGTGCAGTCCGGGCACTTGAGGACCAGCCTCTGCGGTGTTTCCGGTGCTTCGGCATCGGACACACCCGGCCCATGTGTCCGTCCACGGTGGATAGGACGGACGCGTGCTACCGCTGCGGCAAGAACGGCCACAAAGCCGTATCTTGTGAGGCCGCCACGCCACACTGTGCGGTGTGTGCCGCCAGCGGCCGCCTAGCAGGCCACGTAATGAAGGGGAGGAACTGCAATCCTCCCCCTAAGCGTGGCAAAGCGCTGGCGCCGACCAGGCCTGCTGCTGCTGCCGCTAACTCCGTCGTTCCTGCGGCGGCTGCGGAGGGGGGTGCGATGTCCGACTGATGGATAGGGTCGAACATCGCATCCTCCAGGCGAACACCAACCACTGCAGGGCAGCCCAGGATCTGCTGATGCAGACCATGGCTGAGTGGTTGGTGGACTTGGCGGTGGTCGCCGAACCCTACTCGGTCCCTGGCCGTTGGCTGGGCGACCGGGACGGCTTGGTGGCGTTGGTGGCGCGGTCTTCCACGGACTCCCCTCCCCTCTCGCTCTTAGAGAGGGGACCGGGATACGTGGCCGCCGCCTGGGGGGACATGGCCCTGGTGGGGGTCTATTTCTCCCCAAACCGCCCTCTCTCGGACTTTGAGGATTTCCTCGAGATCCTCACCGCAGTCAAAGGGAGGGCGGCGCCACGCCAAGTTATGGTGTTGGGCGACCTGAACGCCAAGTCGGCGGCCTGGGGCAATCCGGCCGCTGGTTGCAACGTCCGGGGACGCGCCGTCGAGTTTTGGGCGGCCTCCTGCGGTGTGTCCCTCCTCAACAGGGGGGCAGTCCACACGTGTGTGCGGCAACAGGGTGGGTCGGTGGTGGACGTCTCGTTTGCCACCCCCGCGCTGGCCGCCCGCGTCGTCAACTGGCGGGTAGAGATGGTGGAGACGTTGTCGGACCACCGATATGTGCGGTTCGACATCTCCATCCAGCAGGGGGGGAGGGGGATGACCCGTGCTGGGCAATCTCCCTTCCCGCGGTGGGCACTCACCCGCCTGGACCGGGAGGCAGCCAAGGAGGCGGCCTTCCTCCAGGACTGGCTGTCGCCCCCTGTCGAGGTCCTGAACGTGGACGCTGCAGCGGTCCAGCTCAGGGGGTCCCTGACCGAGGTGTGCAACTCCAGCATGCCTCGGTCTCGCCGTCCGCCTCCCCGTCGTGCCGTCTACTGGTGGACGGAGGAGCTGGAGGGACTCCGGGCCACCTGCGTGGCGGCCAGAAGGGCCTACACGCGGAGCCGACGGCGCAGCGCCCAAAACCGAGACCGGGCAGAAGAGGACCGCCTATACGCCTCTTACCGAGAGGCGACGACGGCCCTCAAGTCTGCAATGGGCGCTGCACAAGACTCGGCGAGAGCCGAGATGTTGGAGGGTCTCGACAGGGACCCCTATGGGAGACCATACAAGGCAGCGCGGAACCAGCTACGCCCCTATGGTCCCCCACTGTCGGAGACCCTCGATCCACCGTTGCTGGATGGGGTGGTCCGGTCCCTGTTTCCGCGCAGGACCGACTTCACCCCACCAACGATGGATCCCCCGCAAGGGGCGGTTACACCGGAGGAGGAGGACGTCCCCCCGGTGACGGTGGCGGAGTTATACGCGGGGGTGCTCAGCCTCCGAGCAAAAAAGACGGCCCCCGGACCAGACGGCGTCCCCGCACGGGTGCTGGCGATCGCCGCCTCCGGCATGGAGGACAGGTTTCGGGACCTCTTCAGCGCGTGCTTTACGGCTGGGAGGTTCCCGAAACTGTGGAAGGAGGGGCAGTTATGCCTCCTCCGAAAGGAGGGCCGCCCGCTGGACTCCCCCTCGGCATACCGGCCCGTCGTCCTGCTCGATGAGGTCGGTAAACTGTTCGAGGGGATTGTCGCCTCCCGGCTTGATAGCCATTTGCGGGGGGTGGGGCCGGATCTGTCGGACGCCCAATTCGGCTTCTGTCGAGGGCGTTCG
Source organism: Xestia ashworthii (assembly GCA_950022955.1). Taxonomy (NCBI): domain Eukaryota; kingdom Metazoa; phylum Arthropoda; class Insecta; order Lepidoptera; family Noctuidae; genus Xestia; species Xestia ashworthii. The sequence goes on along the minus strand of OX465549.1, from coordinate 72,675 downwards.
ACGATCGACGCACTGGCCCTACTCAAGGGCCAGGTGAAGGAGGCGGTGGAGGCGGGGGACGGAGTGCTGGCGGTGTCGTTCGACATTGCCAACGCCTTCAACTCCGTCCCCCACTCGACGATATTGGAGGCGCTCCGGTATCACGGAGTGCCCCAATACCTGCGGGACCTCCTGGCCAGCTACCTGGAGGACCGAGAAGTCCTCCTAGTGGACAAGACGGCCACGGTGAGGCGGTACGGCGCAGAGTCCGGTGTTCCGCAGGGGTCGGTGCTTGCGGGTTGCCGTGCGGCGGGAGGCAAAGGATGCCATCGTCCTCCACTGGACGGAGGACCTCGCCGCCGCCGCCTTTGGCCGCCGGACGTTGGACGCGCTCGGTCCGGTTCTACGGAGCTGGCTCGAGCGGTCCCACGGTTTCCTCTCGTTCCGTCTGGTGCAGGTGTTGTCCGGCCATGGCTGTTTCGGAACGCACCTTCACCGGATCGGGAGGGAGGAGACCCCGGCGTGCCACGACTGCGGCGCGCCGGAGGACACGGCGCAGCACACCCTCGAAGTGTGCCCGGCTTGGTCCGAGCCGCGCCGCAGCCTGACCGCGGAAATTGGACCAGACCTCTCGCTTCCCGGCGTCGTCAACGCCATGCTGGGGAGCGAGGAGGCCTGGGCAGCGGTCGCCTCCTTTTGCGAGGACGTAATCTCGCAAAAGGAGGAGGCGGAGCGCGAGCGGGAGGACGACCCTCTCGCTGCGCCGCTCCGCAGACGAAGAAGGGGTCGGAGAGGGCGCCGTCCTCTCCCTCCTCCTGGTGGCGACGGGCGGGCGACAGGCACGGGGGTACCTTCGCCCGCATTGCACCCGTCACCACCTTCGTCGAACATTCCCGGGCCCCTGTGAGGGGCCCGCCATGAAGGGCAATCGTCGGCGGAGGACTGGACGTAAAGGCTATGCCGGATTCCCAGTCCCCCGCCACTCGGACGAAGCGGGAATGTCGCTGGGTCGTTTTAGTGGGTATACCGGGTCAGACCCGGGGAGTCCCACATACCCCTCTCATCCCCCGATGGGAGGGTATGCGTAATGCATTTTTTCCCAGCGTCGAAAAAAAAAAAAAAAAAAAAAAAAAAAAAAAAAAAAAAAAAAAAAAAAAAAAAGGTTAGGTTAGGTTAGGTTAGGTTTTTTTTTTTTTTTTTTTTTTTTTTTGTTTTGGCAGGAGTGGGAAATCCCCGCGGACACCTCGACTATCTCACAGGAATTTCTCTTGTGAGACAGTCGAGGTAGTGCCGGACTCGAACCGGCTAAAAACCACTCCTGCCCCAGCCAGTGTTCCTCTAACATGATCAGAGACCTTTATAACTGAGTTTTTGGCTTAGGTACGCTTCTGGGTGGCCGGAAATACCACTTTATAAGCATTGTATTTTACATTTTATGTTAATTTATTAATATATTCAAATACGCTACCTTTTATCGTCTTATTCGAAGTTTACTAATTCTATATTATTCGTTCTAAAACTTTCTTAAATTTAAAAATCTATTTCAACAATATTTACGATGTCTTTTGACCAATTTATGACTTTAATTAAACCCTACATTTTTGCCCTTAACTACAGTATTATTTTTAACTACCTTTACTTTATGTTGTTTTTTCTTGATTATTATGAATGTCTATGATACCCAAGCTATATATACTTAATATATACTTTCATATCATATGCATTTTTACAACAATATATATGTACTTATTTACTTTAGCGGTTCTAAATTCTTTACTAATAATTTTAAATCGATTGTTTATTTTGTTTATTAATTCTTCACTGTAGTTTTCTGGATCATGTTCGACACAACGTGACGATACCACCAGGGCTGACCCCTGGACTAGCTTAACTTGGGTCAGCTTCTCACGAAGCTGACTTCGGTTACCATTTATCGTGTTGCCAACCCTAGTGGTTCGATCAGTACATCTGCTATTTGGTTGTGTCGAACAAGTCCTCAGTCTGTACATCTTCGAAGTGGGCGCTCCGACAACCTTAGCAGTAAGCTATAGATGCCCTAGCGAAGGCGTCCCACTTCTTACGTACTGGGCATTCATTACTGAATGCATTGTGTGAGTGCTCCCCCTGCTCTTTGGCTCTGGTGCAGTTAATGCACACCGCTGATTCTCCGGTCTGTTTGACTGGGCAGTCCAACCTAAGGTGTGGGCCGCCGCAGTGACTACAGAGATCGGCTGACTCCGAGCACAGGCGTTTTCCGTGCCCGTATGGGTTAGGTTAGGTTAGGTTAGGTAAGGTTAGGTTAGGTTAGGTTAGGTTAGGTTAGGTTAGGTTAGGTTAGGTTAGGTTACTGCGGCGCGCCGGAGGACACGGCGCAGCACACCCTCGAGGTGTGCCCGGCTTGGTCCGAGCCGCGCCGCAGCCTGACCGCGGTAATTGGACCAGACCTCTCGCTTCCCGGCGTCGTCAACGCCATGCTGGGGAGCGAGGAGGCCTGGGCAGCGGTCGCCTCCTTTTGCGAGGACGTAATCTCGCAAAAGGAGGAGGCGGAGCGCGAGCGGGAGGACGACCCTCTCGCTGCGCCGCTCCGCAGACGAAGAAGGGGTCGGAGAGGGCGCCGTCCTCTCCCTCCTCCTGGTGGCGACGGGCGGGCGACAGGCACGGGGGTGCCTTCGCCCGCATTGCACCCGTCACCACCTTCGTCGGTCATTCCCGGGCCCCTGTGAGGGGCCCGCCATGAAGGGCAATCGTCGGCGGAGGACTGGACGTAAAGGCTACGCCGGTTTCCCAGTCCCCCGCCACTCGGACGAAGCGGGAATGTCGCTGGGTCGTTTTAGTGGGTATACCGGGTCAGACCCGGGGAGTCCCACATACCCCTCTCATCCCCCGATGGGAGGGTATGCGTAATGCATTTTTTCCCAGCGATAAAAAAAAAAAAAATAAAAAAAAAAAAAAAAAAAAAGGTTAGGTTAGGTTAGGTTAGGTTAGGTTAGGTTCCAGCCTCTGCGGTGTTTCCGGTGCTTCGGCATCGGACACACCCGGCCCATGTGTCCGTCCACGGTAGACAGGACGGACACGTGCTACCGCTGCGGCAAGAACGGCCACAAAGCCGTCTCTTGCGAGGTCGCCACGCCACACTGCGCGGTGTGTGCCGCCAGTGGTCGCCTGGCAGGCCACGTCATGAAGGGGAGGAAATGTAATCCTCCCCCTAAGCGTGGCAAAGCGCAAGCGCCGACTGGCCGCTCCGTCGTTCCTGCGGCGGCTGCGGAGGAGGGTGTGATGTCCGACTGATGGATAGTGTCGAACATCGCATCCTTCAGGTGGTGCGGCCTTCCACTGACTCCCCTCCCCTCTCGCTCTTAGAGAGGGGACCGGGACACGTGGCCGCCGCGTGGGGAGACATGGCCCTGGTGGGGGTCTATTTCTCCCCAAACCACCATGTCACGGAGCGCGAGCGGGAGGACGACCCTCTCGCTGCGCCGCTCCGCAGACGAAGAAGGGGTCGGAGAAGGCACCGTCCTCTCCCTCCTCTTGGTGGCGACGGGCGGGCGACAGGCACGGGGGTGCCTTCGCCCGCATTGCACCCGTCACCACTTTCGTCGGTCATTCCCGGGCCCCTGTGAGGGGCCCGCCATGAAGGGCAATCGTCGGCGGAGGACTGGACGTAAAGGCTATGCCGGTTTCCCAGTCCCCCGCCACTCGGACGAAGCGGGAATGTCGCTGGGTCGTTTTAGTGGGTATACCGGGTCAGACCCGGGGAGTCCCACATACCCCTCTCATCCCCCGATGGGAGGGTATGCGTAATGCATTTTTTCCCAGCGTCAAAAAAAAAAAAAAAAAAAAAAAAAAAAAAAAAAAAAAAAAAAGGTTAGGTTAGGTTAGGTTAGGTTAGGTTAGGTTAGGTTTTTTTTTTTTTTTTTTTTTTTTTTTTTTTTTTTTTTTTTTTACAGCTTTTCCCCGTTCGTGGTAAAACAGGACCTTACTATTCTGATTTCACATCCATACTAGTTCTCGCATTTTTGCCTCTCGCACTTTCAAGCTTCATACTGGATCTTTCTTTCTTTGCCGGGTGGGACTCCCGCTATTGTAGTCTGAATTCTACTTTTATGATTTATTTTTACTTTAGGGAAATAAAGGTGGTACACAGGGTTTGTTTTATCAACATTGTTTTTGGTGGACGTTGCAGTCTTACATCTACGTTTCTTGTTTTAGTACATTTTTATTTAGCAAATTTATCCTGTTTAATTATTTCTTAATTCTATGTTTACATTACATTACATTGTATCTTATATCTATATTTTCTTATTTTAGTACATTTCTGTTGTATGATGTTCAACAATTTTTTCCTTATATCATATTACCTAAGTTCTATGTAATTTTAAAACTATGCTTCTTATATTTATACATTTCTATTTCTAACTTAAATATCTATCATTTTCTTACTTGCTGAGTTTTACATTTTTATTTCCTTATTCTATATTAACACATACATACTTATCCTTGTACTTAACCTATCTTTTTATCTAGCACAATGTACTTTTTGGGTTAACTTATCTAATGCTATATTCTTAATCGGTTTTAGGACATGGGGTTAGGGTTATGGTCTGAGGATTTAGGGTTTGGACCTATTTAATTTGGCACAGTCTATTTTCATCGCTAAATTTTATTTATTCTTAAACTGAATTTTTTAAAACAATAAATTATATAAACATTTACTTTATATAATAAGTTTATTGCTATTTCTTGTGCTATTTTCTAAACAGGTAAATGAATGGTTGGGGATATATTTCTTTAACATTATTGGGGTTATTTATTTTTCTTAAGGTGTTGGCAATAATATATTTATATAATATACTCAGATTATATATAATTATTATCCTTTCTTGTTCCAGATTTTTATTCTTTTTTACACATACAAGGGTTGTTTGGGGTATGTATTTAGATGTTATATTGATATATACATATATATTTACTATACATATCTGGTGGGCGGTTTAGGCGTATGCCGTCGTCGTCCGGGCCAGATAATCCCACTTCTTGCGGACCGGACATTCCATGCTGAAGGCATTGTGGTCGGTCCTCTGGAGCTTTGAGTGCAGGCAGTTGCAGCACTGCGGTTCGTTCCCCGCAAGAAATTCTGAACATTTCTCACGGAGGTGCGGTCCTCCGCAGTGACTGCACCTGTCCGCACTCTCGGTGCAAAATTTCCGGCCATGTCCGAAGGCCAGGCACTTTGTGCATTGGATGAGCGGTGACTGGTCCTCCACTCTGACCCTTTGTAGGTCAAGGTAAAGGGCACCAGCCTCCGTCATCCTCTGCCATACCCTGGGTCTGACCTGGACGACGACGTGCGCCGTTTTGGGGTTTCGGGTCCTTTTCTTATACTTTATTTGTATTTCCATGTCGTCTTCGTCCATGTCCCTAAATATATTCTTATTCTGAGAGTGGAGCGCCTTGATCATGTCGTCGTCGGTGCCGTCTAAGAAGACGTCCTTGAGGACGACCAACGGGTTTTTGTTTTTCATGGGCGCTACCACTAGCCCTTCGCCCCGGCTCTCGATCCTATCTTGTACTCTTTTCAGTTCATCCTCTGTGTCGCAACCCAGTATAACCGTTTGGTTTTTGGCCTTCCTCACCTTGTTTATTTTTAGGCCAGTTTCCCTGGCGTCGACCGCCTTCTTCACTCTGGCTAACACCTCGTCCGCAGTCTCCTGGCTGCCCTCGAGGGTGACCGCCACCGAGTGAAGTGCCGGCCGATACCCGGGTCTGCTTGCCGTGACGCTGGCGTATGACGGCTCCACAGTTTTTGGCTCAGATTCCGCTCTTTTTATGGTCTCCTTGACGTCTCTAGCGGCTTCGTCAATCCTGAGCTCGAGGACTCCCTGCCCCACCTCAACCTTGCAGCTGAGTTCCTCGAGCTGTTCGCCGATCTTATCTAAGAGGTCGGCACCGCTCTCGTTGATCTCCTCTTTTAGATTCAAGGTGACTTTTGAGACCTTCTCCTCGAGTTGGTTGAGCCGCGTCTCCAAGTTCGATTCCACCCTTGTGAGCCTTCCCATGATATCATCCGACAGTTCGGGTGTGGTAGGCTTGGTGTTGGTTGTGGGAGGAACCGTTCCGGGGGCTGTCTCCAGGCTCTTAACACGCTTACTCAACTCGAATAAAGTCCGCAGGCACTTTGTTTACGCATGATTGTCCCTCACATCTTCTTCAATAATTTTATGCGCAACGTTTAGTAGTCTTAGTCCTAGCTATAAGAATATTATCAGGCGTTAAGCATTTTGGTTCAATTTTTGAATGTCATCGTCACTTACAAAATTATACTTGTTCACTACGCACTGCTGAGAAAGTTTTATTCCCCAAAATCCTCTGGAAGCCCTTTTCAAATTTATACATGGTCCTTACGAACCGGATACCAAAGGATTACCAGTAGAAGAGGATACAAGGATATTATCTGGAATTTAATTATATAAATAATTATCGTCGAGTACCGGAGTGACGAGGTCAAAGTGCAACACGAGTTTTGAGAAGGAAAAAGTGGCTTGGACATTAGTGTTAATATTAAAAACGGACAGTGTTCATTCAACATTTATAATATTTATTAATTTCCACCCAGCACTCAATAAATTTGTATAATATTCAGGTAATATAAACTTTCATCAATTAGGTACTTAGGATTCATACATAAGGTTGGTAACGTGTTTTATATTTATTTTACAAAGTTATTATTTAAAATTTATTTACAAGCAATAAACACAACAATTTGGTTAATTTTCATTTGTATGCTCAGTATAGTTAGCCAGTACTTATAAAATACAGTACAGTAACATAAGTGTTATGTTACATTATTTAGTTAACTATTTAGTTATTTAGATACAATTGTTATTAATTAACACCTTTTAATGTATGCATTGTGAATCTTTGTGGAATTAGTCATTTTAACAGTTACATTATCTTAAATTGTACATACTCGTAGTATACCTTATATTCCTACCTACAGCAGTTCATTATTAATTTAGTAGTGATACAATTTTAAGTCAAACTTACATCTAGTTATTAATTTACGCCAATTGTTATTAATTATAGTCTCTTCACGATTAGTTTTTGTTATAAATAATTATTGTTATATTGTTTTTTAACATTTTACTGTATAATTTCAGGGTCATCGACACCCACCTTCAAAATGACTGATATTAAAGATCTTAAAAAGAAGCGTAGCAGTTATAAGGGAAGATTGACAGTATTCGGAACTTACTTAAGTATATTAAAGGATACTGAATTATCCCCCTGTCAGGTAATGGAGTTACAGTTGCGTGTCGATAAGTTGGAAAATTTGTATGACGATTTTAATGACATTCAGCTAAAAATAGAATGCCTTTGTGATAATATTGACGCTGAAGCTCTCGAGAGAACCTCGATTGAGTCCCAATATTATGGATTAATAGCTCAAGCTAAAATTATGATTAGTAACCACTCAAAAACTGAACAAGAGGAAACTAAATCAAATCACAGTAGTTATAAGCGTCAACTCGTCAAATTACCAACCATTCAATTACCAAAATTCTCGGGATCTTACGATACCTGGCTCGAGTTTCATGACACATTCTCTAGTCTCATTCACAACAATGACGAAATAGACGAGATAAATAAATTCCACTACCTGAGATCGTCACTGGAAGGGTCTGCTGCTATTTTAATTCATTTAATTGAGTTTTCCGCTCAAAACTACAAGGAAGCATGGGAACTCCTTTGCGAGAGATTCGATAACAAACGATTATTAATTGAGAATCACGTCACAGCGTTGTTCAACATCGAATCGATCACAAAGGAGTCCTCAACTGCATTAAAGGCGATAATCGATAATGTGAACAAAAACATTAGAGCATTAAAAACATTAGGCGAACCTGTTCATAATTGGGACACGTTATTGATTTATGTAATTCGTCAAAAATTTGACAGTAAAACATTCAGAGAATGGGAGGAATATAAAGGGCATTTAGATAAGTCGAAGCAAATCACACTTCAGCATATAATTGAATTCATGCAAAGTCGTGCTGATTTTATGGAAACGCTGGAAAAATCACGTCATTCAACAACTAACCTAAAAAATAATACCAAAATTAAAGCACTGGTTTCAACAGAAAATACTAAATCCAAAAGTGATTCATCATCACAAAGTTGTCCAAAATGTAATGGCGATCACAATCTTAATTCTTGTCCAGAGTTTTTAGCACTGAGCGTCAACGATAGAATATCAATATTGCCTCGTTTTAAGGTATGTTATAACTGCTTTCGTCACGGTCACTTTCCTAATAACTGTAAGAAACCTGGTTGTAAAGTCTGTAAGCGCAAACACCACACGCTTATTCATAACCCTGATTATAAACCAAAACCTGTTTCAAGCAAATCAGCTGACGGGACGACCGATAAAGGTAAGGTCGACGCATCTTCTACCGTCGTCGATAATAATAATAGTCACGTTGCGCTCTCGGCTAACATCACTGCGCATTCGCAAGCAAGCAGCACAGGCGACGTATTGTTGTCGACTGCGTTAATTAGATGCTATGATGCGAATAATAAAGAACATATTGCTCGTGCTCTTCTTGATTCAGCCAGTACGTCGTGTTTAATGACAGAAGAACTATTTAAAAAGTTAAATCTGCCATATTTAAATACGAATAAGTCCATTCAAGGAATTAATAATTCGCTGTCACAGGTGACTAAAATGTGTCGAGTTCATATACAATCATTGCACGAATGTTACACAAATGATGTAACCTGTTTGAGTGTACGACTACACGCCGACAGACATTACGCCGACAGACTGAACGCCGACAAGACTTTATTCCGACGGTACACTGCGCCGACAGGACATTTTCCGACAGGCCTCTTCGCCGACAGGGCTAATCAGCGACGCAACTTACCTCCGATAGTCAGATAATATCATCATGTTAAGATACCTACCAATAAAAATGCATAGAAAAAAAAACGAAAAAAATAATTTATTTAAACAATCTTCTTAGTAAACATAAAATCAATTTCTAATAACAACTCCTATGCATAGAAAAAAATACAAACAAAAACATTTATTTAAATAAACCTCTTAGTAAACATAAAATTAATCATTCCAATAACAACTCCTATGCATATATATATAAAAAATACTAACAAATTTTTTTTATTTAAACAAACCTCTTATTCAACATTAAATTAATCATTCTAATAACAACTCCTATGCATCGAAAAAAATACAAAAAATAATAATTACTTAAACAAACCTCTTATTAAACATAAAATTAACCATTCTCATAACAACTCCTTTTTAGAATTTAGAACGGGATATTTACCATGTTTATTGTTTGTTGTGAGTTTCCGATATTAGTATTATTTGTATTTTTTGTATTATTTGTTTTCGTTAGTGACCATGTCAGTCTAAAAACTCATAACTCCTTTTTAATTAAATATTAGTTTATGTCTTAAAATTAATTATATAGGATAAACCTTTTATAATGACAGTTTCGCCATTGTAATCGTAATGTCCCACTAAAAACTGTTCCTTTTCAAAGTTTTGATAATCAGCTGGTATACTAATATCACTTAGTTTTTTAGGAATACAAGGTGTATTCTTAATTCTCGTCCGATTTATCATTTTAGTAATTGCGTACTTATTAGGCATACAGGGAGAACTTACACTTGGAACATCCTTCATACAACTTTGTATTATTTGTACAGGTGAATCCATAGAACATTGAGCTTTGTCTTTTATTTTAGCCTGGAATTTACGAAGAACCCGTAGTTCGGGATTCGGCATGTTGTGACAATGCTGCCTGATTGTTTTACTTACTAAATCATGTTTCCCATCAGTAATTTTGCTTTTCACAAACACGTTACAATGATTTTTTTTATTTTCGACACAACTCCAATAAAACACATTCCCACGAACTTTATTTCGGCAATACAAATATCCATCAATTACTAATTGTAAGTTACCGGTTTTTGATTTCATAAATTCACATGAACTCATTATAAAAGAAATTATAAAGTGGTAATTATAAGCGTGCAGTGACCGTGCTGAACTGTAATGCAAGTGTTCGTAAGAATAAAAATTTCAACTAGTAAACTAAACATTTTAGAACTACCTTCAAATTCGGTTACCATAATATCGTTAAACTCAAACTCAAACTCAAACTCAAACTCAAATCATTTATTTCAATTAGACCATTACGGCACTTTTGAATGTCAAAAATACAAAACTAAATCAAAGCTACGGTCACAGTCACAAGGCATAATAACTTGAGAAAGTACTGTAGTTGCCCATTCCCTAGCGTAGATCTCTATGGAGAAGAACGGGCAAGAAACTCCATGGACACTCTTTTAAATCAAAATATTGTTACAAAATCTTGGTTACATCATTCATGTTGTGATTATACATATATGTGAGAACGATGTAGACAGACGTGCACATTAAGAGCGTCCAGAGAAAAGATGAAATCAACAAATTAAAAAATAAATAAATTAAAATTAACCGTGGCAGCCGAGAGTTGACCAGTCTCAATTGACAGCGCCCGTTCACGAACATGACGCATGTATCAGCACCATTCAGCTCAACCATATTGAAGGGAACTAAATGACCCGACACACCCGCCACCATCACCGAGACATTTGAGTGAGCATGACATTCTCTCAGCCGCCAAGGCTTATTCAAGTCAGAAAAAATAAAATAACTAGATGTAAATGGTGGCTTTACAGTACATAGTACTCACACATGCGCTATGAAGTTATATAATACTAATATATGGAATCTATACAATGCAACGATCTTTTTTACAATCTTCTGCAGCTTCCACAATAACTTGACTGGGAATCAATTAGTTTGCTCCTATGGTTGTGGAGCAGGACCGGCATTGAGCCAAGCATTTTTATCATCAATGTAATCCACCAACTTATAATACGCTTGACTACATAGTGTGCGTTTTACACAAGATTTAAATTTCGTCTCATTCAGTTGTAGAATGTGGAGAGGTATTTTATTGTAACATTTTAAGCAGTACCCCATGAAAGAGGAATCTACTTTAGCAAGCCTGAAACCTGGCTGAACTAGTTGGTCCCTATTTCTAGTATTATAGTGGTGTCTGTCACCTCTTTTACTGAATAAATGCAGATTTTTCCTAACGTACATGATGTTTTCATAGATGTATTGACAAGGTACTGTCATGATATTAATTTCCTTAAACAGCTCTCTTAGAGAGTCGCGTCTACGTAAATCATATATGGCTCTGATAGCTCTTTTCTGCAGAATAAATATAGACTCGATGTCTGCAGCCCGTCCCCATAGTAAAATACCGTATGACATAATACTATGAAAATAACTAAAATAAACTATCCTCGCGGTATCAACATCGGTAAATTGACGGATTTTTCTAACAGCATATGCTGCTGAGCTTAGGCGTCCTGCAAGAGATGTTAAATGAGGGCCCCATTGTAGCCTTGAATCGAGCGCGATTCCCAAGAAAATCGTTTTATCGACAAATTCTAGTTTCTCTTGATTTAATACTATGTCACAATCACTACTTTTGACATTTGGTAGAGCAAATCTGATGCACTTAGTTTTTTCCCATTTAGAACTAAATTATTTACAGTAAACCAATTATGAACCTGCAGTAGGGCGTTATTTACGTCGTCAAGATTAGTGGCACGTCTGTTTATCCTAAATATTAAAGAAGTATCGTCTGCAAACAACACCATTTGCGGGTGATTGTTAAATAAATGGGGTAAGTCATTAATATAAACTAAAAAGAGGAAGGGACCCAATATCGAACCTTGTGGTACACCCATTTCTACTTTTAAACCCATTGAATTGACACCATTGATTTGTACCTGCTGCTGTCTATCACTCAAATACGATTTTACTAAGCTGAGCGCAAGTTTACCTAAACCGTAATGCTCAAGTTTCAAGATCAGGGTTTCGTGATTTACGCAATCAAATGCCTTCGAAAGGTCACAGAAGATTCCTATGGCATCTTGTGCCTCTTCCCACGCAGTAAATATGTGTTTTAATAAAGTGACACCGGCGTCAGTTGTACAACGTCCTTTGGTGAAACCATACTGTTGCTCGTGTAATATTTTATTGTTGTTAAAATGGTGAAGCATTTGATTGAGCATTATCTTTTCAAACACCTTGCTGAAAACTGGCAACACGGATACGGGCCTATAGTTATTCGTGTCTTTACTGTCCCCGGATTTAAAAAGCGGTATTACCTTACTGAACTTCATTAGATCCGGAAAGACCCCTTGATCCACGCACAAATTAAATATTAAGGCTAAATACGGAGCTACAGTCTCAATAATTGAGGTACAAACTTTGATAGACAAACCCCATAGATCTTCAGTTAATTTGATCTTGATTTGCTTAAAAGCTTTTAAGACTGTTATGTGGTTAATATGCTGAAATTTAAATTCATTTGGACAGGCTGAAACGTTTGCTTTCAGTAAATCAATAGAAAGCAAGGGACAAGAGTTTAAGGTTTCTGTAGTTTTAATTGGGATACTAGTAAAGAAATTTACAAATTCATGAGCAACTTCACTGTTGGAGCTGACAAGGCCACGTGAGGTCTCTAGTGTTAAGTCATTACTTTGTTTTTTATTTCTATTTGTTTCGCTGTTGATTATTTTCCAAACCGTCTTTATTTTATTTTCGGCTGATTTAATCTTTTTGCTAATGAATAAAGATTTGGCTACCTTGCAAGTGGTTTTAAAAATTTTCGAGTAAGTAGCTACATATTTATTAAAAGATTCTGTTTTGATGTAAGGCTTAAGGCCGTACAACTCAAACAATCGTTCCCTACTTTTCCTAATACCCTGTGTTGCCCAGTCACTGAAAATAAACTTTGGGCCAATAGTTTTAGTTTTCTTTTTTAAAGTGTTATTGAACTCAGTGTGCACTACCGAAAAGAATTCTTCATACAATTCATTTACATTGTTTCTAATATGGCCTGGTATATTTAGCTTGCTAATTAAATTATTATTAAACTTTTCTAAATTGCTGGGTGTTATTTGTCTGGTTTGAATCTGAATTTTTTGTAATTGTTTATTGTACGCGAAAGCAACTGTCTGCCCGCTGTGATCTGAAGGAAGGTAATTTACGATAGATTTATCTATGTAGTCGCAGCAACAAAACACATTATCAATACATGTAGCAGTATTTGTAGTAATTCGGGTTGGTTCTGAAAAAACGTTTGACAAATTAAATGATTTAAAAAGACTTAAAAATCTACTGCTATTTACATTATTCTCTAAGATATTAACATTGAAGTCACCACAGATAATTATTGGTTTATTACCAGTTACAAGTTTTGCTAAAGCATCTTCCATTACTGACTCAAAGATAGAGTAGTTCAGATAATTTGGGGGTCTGTAAACGCACACTATTATATGCTTATCAAGCTCAACACAAGACAATTCAATGCTATGTTCGACCGATAGATCGACTATATCATTTCGAGACTTAGATTTAATACAATTGTTAACTAAGATTAAGGAACCCCCTCGCATCTTAGATTTTCGGTTAAAGCAACTTCCCACGTTGTACAATGAAGAAGATCTATTATGTTTTTTTTTTAACAAACACATAGGAGTTGTTATTAGAAATTGGTTTTATGTTTACTAAGAAGATTGTTTAAATAAATATTTTTTTTCGTTTTTTTTTTCTATGCATTTTTATTGGTAGGTATCTTAACATGATGATATTATCTGACTATCGGAGGTAAGTTGCGTCGCTGATTAGCCCTGTCGGCGAAGAGGCCTGTCGGAAAATGTCCTGTCGGCGCAGTGTACCGTCGGAATAAAGTCTTGTCGGCGTGTAGTCGTACACTCAACCTGTTTCGTCTTGCCCACAATAACAGATAACGTCCCCACCAGACAGGTAAAAATAAACATACCATCAAACATACAGTTAGCGGATCCGTATTTCCACACACCCGCATCTATTGATATAATTATAGGAGCTGACATCTTTTGGAATTTATTAGGATCAAATAAAATTATATTAGGTGACAAGAAACCAACACTTTATCAAACTAGACTTGGTTGGATAGTTTGTGGTCCAATTAACGGCGGCTATGATTGTGTTGGGTCTCACTCGTCACCGTTAATAAAATGTAATTTCACCAATCTAAACACTGATTTAGAAAGTTCTTCACGTTCTCATGAGTTAGATGATATTCAAAACCAACTAACGCGTTTTTGGCAGCTCGAAGAAGTATGTCATGAATCATCTGCTCACTCAGCTGAGGAGAAATTGTGTGAAGAACACTTCATGAAATACACAACACGATTGGCAGATGGCCGCTTTAATGTTAGAATTCCATTGAAGGAATCGTCGGATAGTCTGGGTGATTCATTTCATCGCGCAAAACGATGCTTTCAGTCACTTGAGTGTAGAAATCTCAGAGTACCCTCACTCGACAAAATGTACAAAGAGTTCATGTCTGAGTACATTTCCTTAGGCCATATGTCGGAGTGTCATCATATAAATAAAGATCAGAAGTCTTACTTTATTCCTCACCACGGAGTATTGCGCGAAAGTAGCAGTACTACGAAACTAAGAGTAGTTTTTAATGCTAGTGCACCAACCACTTCTGGAGTATCGTTAAATAAAATACAGATGGTGGGACCTACCGTTCAGGACGATCTGATATCGATCCTGCTTAGGTTTAGGATGCACAAGTACGTCCTCTCCGCTGACGTGGAGAAGATGTACAGGCAGGTGTCTGTCGACCTGTCAGACAGGCACTTGCAGCAAATTATTTGGCGTGATGATGTCTTGAGTCCTCTAAAAATTTATCAATTGCATACAGTCACCTATGGCACTGCTAGTGCACCATTCCTCGCAACTAGGTGTCTCAAGCAGATCGGTCTTGAATGTAAGGATCAGAAGGTCGCAGAAGTTATCCTTCATGATTTCTACGTTGATGATCTTCTGACTGGAACAGACTTGTTTGAGGCGGCTTTAATGTTGCGTCATAAGGTGACTGATGCCCTGGCGTCTGCCTGCATGCCTTTAAGAAAGTGGAAATCCAATGAACCTACTTTGATTTTAGAAATACCTAATGAATCGCATTTCGATTTCCACAAGGAAGGTGATGTTGTCAACAAAACTCTGGGACTCAGTTGGCGAACAAATACAGATGATCTGTGCTTCCCTCTAAATGTTCCAGAGAGCATTGAAAACACCAAACGTGGCATGCTTTCAGTAATAGCGAGGATATTCGATCCTCTCGGCTTATTGGCACCATGTGTAGTTACTATGAAAATGTTGCTTCAGAAACTTTGGCTAAACGCGTTAAAATGGGATGACCAGTTGCCAGTCGAGGTCGGGACAGCATGGACCAACATAATCATCGCTTTGCCAGCAATTAATGATTTATGTGTCTCACGTCGTGTAGTCTGTGATTTATACAAACAATTTGAATTTCATATTTTCACCGACGCTTCCGAGAAGGCCTACGGCGCTTGTTTGTATATTCGCAGTGTCAACGAGCAGGGTGACGTCACCGTGCGGCTACTGATATCTAAAAGTCGTGTGACTCCTATTAAACCGCAAACTATACCGCGACTCGAGCTTTGTGCCGCTGTGCTAGGTGCACGTTTGTACAAGAAGGTATCTAGTTCCCTTCGTATTCAACCGTCTAGTGTTATTTTTTGGACTGACTCCATGATAGTGCTGGGCTGGTTAAAAATGTTACCAATGAAGTTAAACACTTTTGTTCGCAATCGTGTCAGCGAAATATTGGATTTAACCAGTACATTCACTTGGAGGCATGTTCCAACCCACGACAATCCAGCAGATTTAATATCGCGCGGAGTGGAACCTGCCGCCATGCACTCGCTTGATTTGTGGTGGTTTGGCCCATCCTTTTTACTACAAAGTGATAGTAAGTGGCCATCAAGCACCTTTAAAAAATCAGGAATATTACCTGAAGTTAAATCAGATAATATATTAATTAATTTAGCTCGAAATCAAAACCGTAACCCATATTCATTTGAAAGTGTGATCGAGTTTAATCGGTTTTCTAATTTTATCAGGTTACAACGTTCTGTTTGTCACGTAATTCGATTTATTAATATATGTAAAAGACGGTTCACGTCGGCGACGGTATCCGTCTCGTTTAAGTTCTGAAGAACTACAAAATGCTTTAAATTTTATTATTATTCAGTCGCAACAGGAATCTTTCCCTGAATATAACTTTTTAGCGAATAATGTTAAACTACCTCATAAAAATCAATTATTAAAATTAAATGTGTTCCTCGATGAAAATAAAATTATTCGTGTCGGTGGCAGACTGCACAATTCAGAATTTTCATTCGAGAAGAAACACCCTATCTTACTACAGTCCACTCATCAGTTCACAAAATTATTATTTAAATTTGAGCACCACAAATTGATGCATGCAGGTCCTCAACTATTATTAAATACAATTAGAGACATATACTGGCCTCTTGGTGGTCGTAACTTAGCCAGAGCTTGTTATCGTCAATGTGTTAGATGTCAACGACTTAAGGGACAAACAGTTGCCCCCCAAATGGGTAATCTACCATTGACCAGACTCTCACCAGCTGACTATCCTTTTCAAAACGTAGGAGTTGACTACGCAGGTCCTATAATCTCGTCTAGTCGTCAAGGTCGTGGATGTAGATTGGTAAAGGTATACATTGTTATTTTCGTGTGCTTTACAACTAGGGCCATTCATTTAGAGTTGGTTGGTGATTTGACGAGCAATAATTATTTACAGGCATTACGTCGGTTTGGAGAGGAAAACCTCTCAACGTTTATTCCGATAATGGAACGTCATTCGTAGGAGCTTATAATGAAATCGCAAACTTTTTGAAGTCCAACTGTGACTCCATATCTGAAGGTGTTGCTCATGATGGAATCAAGTTCCACTTTATTCCTGCCTACGCTCCACATTTCGGTGGTCTTTGGGAGGCGGGTGTCAAATCGACCAAGTTTCATTTAGTCCGAGTGCTGGGCAATTGTCATTTGACGTATGAGGAGCTTAACTCCGTGTTAGTGCAGATTGAAGGAGTATTAAATTCTCGGCCACTGACACCTTTATCGTCGAACGCTGAAGACTTGTTGCCTCTCACTCCAGGTCATTTTTTAATTGGACGACCTCTGACGTCCCTTCCTGTGAAAGACATTCGGGATTACTCCAACCACCACCTGACCCGCCATCAACGTGTCGAACAGTTAAGACAACATTTTTGGTCCAGATGGAGCAAGGAATATGTGTCCGAGCTTCAGCAACGAGTCAAGTGGCGTACTGGCCAGGACTATCTAAAACTGAACTCCCTCGTTATTATAAAGGACGATAACCTGCCGCCTTTGAAGTGGAAGATGGGCCGTGTTGTTGCTCTTCATCCTGGTACTGACGGTATAAGCAGAGTTGCAGACATCAAGACGTCAACAGGTGTTATCAGGAGAGCCTTTTCAAGAATTTGCCCGCTACTAGAAGACGATTGTTGAAAGGCAAGCTTTCAACGGCCGGGGGCATGTTTACGCATGATTGTCCCTCACATCTTCTTCAATAATTTTATGCGCAACGTTTAGTAGTCTTAGTCCTAGCTATAAGAATATTATCAGGCGTTAAGCATTTTGGTTCAAGTTTTGAATGTCATCGTCACTTACAAAATTATACTTGTTCACTACGCACTGCTGAGAAAGTTTTATTCCCCAAAATCCTCTGGAAGCCCTTTTCAAATTTATACACACTTATCTGACTGGGTCTCCAGGAAGATCTTGATGTCTTTCCGCATCTGAGGATAACCTTGGACTTTGGTCGGAATGTCCTCAAATGTCTTCATGACCTCCTGGAGAAGTTTGTCAGTGGACGACGTGGCAAAGATGTTGGTCTGCTGTTTGTAAGCGTCCATTAGGTCTACGGACCTCCTTTTCCGTTCTGGCCTCCGGATGAAAGTCTTAGCGGCATCCAACGCCTGTGCCGGCTGTCCTACTCGACTGGGAGTGGTGGTGGGAGCGACGGCACCGGTATTCCCTGCCGATGTCGACGGTGGCGTTTTAGCTGTCGACGAAGCCACCTGTGCACCGCCGGCGCCTGCCCCCGCCACTCTCCCTGTTACTGGGGTGCGGATTCCTGACATCATTTTTGTATGTGTGCGGTGTAGTGTGTTGTGTAGTGTGGCTCGTGTGTAAAGGGCACGGCGATGGGAACGGGGAAAGAGTGGTGTCAGGTGGTCTGCACACAGTGTAAAGGGTGTGTGCAGTTCAAAATAAAATAAATATGAGTACAATAAAAACAGTCAAAAAGAAAGATGAAAATTTAGAAGAAGGTGGGTGTAAGTGCGCTTGGGATAACAATATCCACAAGTGTCCAGCCTTCGCTCAAAAGAGCGGGTCGCGAAAGAAGTCTAAACTACACTACAGAAAATATATACAAGCTAAAAAGTAAAAATGGAAAGCAACTTATTTTATCCCTCGTAAAATAGTCAATAAAAAATTTAAAATATTAAAATAATCGATTAAGTTAATAAAATGTGGGGTCAGAGTCGGGCAATGCAAATCCGCGATCAAAATTTTCCTATCTCGTATGGACTCCGAAATACAGGTAGTTTAGTTTGGGAGGGGTGGGGGAAGGTCCAAACAGAAGGGGGAGGGTACCTCTTGTGCGACTTTAGCCGTGGTGTCTTCGACACCACAAAGGCTGATTTTGAGGTCAGAAAAGATCTATGTCCTCTCGTTCCCGAGATATGGCCCTTTAAAAGGTGATGGGGAGGATTTAGGAAAAAGGGGGAGGATTTAGGAAAAAGAAGGGGGGGGTGGATACCTCTGTAGTGGTTTTCACCTCGTGGTGTCTACGACACCACTAAGGCTGAATCCGTGGTCGAAAAACGCCTATCTACACTGGTTTCAGAGATATTGGTGTTTTAGCAATTCCTGCCGTACCGTACCGCGCCGTGTCGCAGGCCTTGTGGGGTAGATCTTCCAGTTGACCTAGCTGGGTCTACCCTGTTCTGATTTCGGCGTGCGTGGGCTCGTTTATTCGGTCTTGTTGAGCTCTTTTTGGTAGGTCAGGTTTCAGGGTGAGCTTGAGGGGGAAGGGGAGTGAGGGGGGGGGGGGCGGGGTATTGGTGGTTTTACTAGGCCTGGTTTCTGCGGTTAAGAGCCTCTTGCTGAATGCTATCTGGGAGGTTGGTCTTTGGAGAGGAGGAGGGTGGTGGTGTGGGGGGGGGAAGGGGTATCCCGGAAACGTGTGTCAGGGTTCACGACAGACGACGAAACAACTAAAATACACAGAATATTTATATGCAACAATTTTGGAAGAGAGGGGAAGGGGTGGTTAGAAGGGGGTGGTATCCGGAGTCGTAAAGAGATGATACTGTAGTATGGCTGAGGGCCGCTTGTTATTATACAATTTAAAATTTTGTTCTAAATAAAAATAAAAATTTTGAAGTCCTAAGGGTGACTTAGCCCTAGGGGGTTGAAATTTTGTCCAAAGGTGCGGGTGGTCTAGAATGGTTGGGTATCCAACCAGGGGGGAGGGGTTAGGGGGGGGGCTTCGAAAATTATGTTATTTTTTGGATCAGACGTACCGTTTCAGAGTTACAGGCCTTTTTCAGGTTTTGTGCTGTTGGCAAAATTGCTTCCGGTTGATAAAATTTTACTTTACCGAAGTACTATACAACTTAAAAATACTTTGATAGCGAGCTCTTGTAAGGGAAGGTATCACTGGTGTTTGGCGCTCCTTAAAAATGGGGCGCACTCTATAAGGTGTGAGCTATTGCCTCCTGAAAACTTTGTCAGAATGCCAAAAACCGCAAATGGCTGTTTTTGGCTCTCGCGAATCGTAATACTTAAGGCTTTGAATCTCCGAAACGGGTTGCTTCCGGAGTCTGGTTCTTAATCCTAATCTTAAACAATAAAATAACCTATAAACTTAACTAAACGTCTATGATCCACCGCTGATCTTCGCTGCTCCAGCGACGTCTGAAGTCTTCCCGGGGGTGCCGCTTCCAGGAGGTGGTGTTGACTGGGCCGTGACCTATGTCGGGTTGTAGGGCTGGAGCTTCTCCAACTGCTGGCACCGGTGGGGTTCCTGCAGCTGGTCCCGTTGAAAAGTTATTCCCCTGGGAAGGTAAAAATTTTACCCTGGCGAGCTGGTGGTAAAGTGTCCAGGGTACTCGTCGTTGTGAATTTATCTCGCAAGAGATCCAATTTTTTGTCGGTTTTTGGACCCGACGCACCGTTCCAGGGTTACAGGCCTGCCAATTTAAGTTGGTAATGGCGTCCCGAGTCGACGTTTGGAGTAAAATTCGACAGAATATTCGGTTTCCGTCCGATTTTCCCGCGCTCTTCAGATTATTGGTCCTGATGATATTCCGCTTTGATTTGATCCAAGTCCCTATTTGTATTGCGGCCTGCTTATTTTCAGCAGATGGTCAACATTTTTTAAAGGAAAACAAAAACCGCAAATAGGTCTTCCTGGCGGATCTAGACGTCCTAAAATTTTATTTTCTATCTGATTTTTAATGTCCGTGGTCTTTATAACTTCGTGGACGACCAGACCCTTCGTGGTCAGAGGACGCCCGAGTGTCCAGGCCCATGACCACGGCTGAATTGCGGGTCGAGGGGCTGGACGACTCGGTGACCCCGGAGGAAGTAGTGGCGGCCATTGCCCAAAACGGTGGTTGCCCGCCAGACAATGTGGCGGCGGGTGAAATTCGCAGCAGCGCGGATGGGCTGGGCACTGTTTGGGTGCGGTGCCCGGTCGCGGCTGCGAATAAGGTAGCGGATGGCGGGCGACTGCTGGTGGGCTGGGTGTCTGCCAGGGTCAAACTCCTGCCAAGGCGGGCTGTGCAGTGCTTCCGGTGCCTGGAAAAGGGGCATGTCCGGGCACAATGCACTGCACAAATCGACCGCAGCGAGGTATGTTTCCGCTGCAGTCGACCCGGCCACAGGGCGGCCCAGTGCTCCGTAGCGCCATACTGCAGCCTTTGCGCAGCTGCAGGGAAACGCTCGGAGCACAGACTTGGCGGGAAGGCCTGCAAGGCACCCAAGTCCAAGAATAGGAGGACTCGAGCTGTCGGAGAACCTGCGCCTCTCCCACAGCCCGACTCCCGACCCAGGGAAGGAGGAGCCGAGGAAATGGAGTGTCATTAATGGCACAACTCCGTTTCCTCCAGGCGAATATCAACCACGCCGCTAGAGCTCAGGACCTATTGCTCCAGAGCATGGCGGAGTGGTTGATCAACGTGGCTGTGGTCGCCGAACCGTACTTTGTCCCCCCCCGCGATAACTGGGCAGGGGACCTAGACGGTTTGGTGGCCATCATTGGCGGGACTCTTGGCAGTCCGTCCCGAGGACACGGTTGGGTGGCCGCCCTCGTGGACGGAATAGTCACAATTGGGGCGTATTTCTCCCCCAACAAGAGTCTCGCTGACTTCGAGGAGTTTCTTGTCGAGCTAGGTGCCGTCGTGAGCCGGTTCCACCCTCGCCCGGTGCTGTTGCTCGGGGATCTCAATGCCAAGTCCGCGGCTTGGGGATCCCCGATCACCGATCCTAGGGGTGAGGTGTTGGAGGAGTGGGCAGTCGAGACCGGCTTGACCGTCCTGAATCGGGGCTCGGTGTACACGTGCGTGCGACAGCGGGGCGGGTCCATAGTGGACGTCTCGTTAGCAAGCCCCGCTGTTGCGGGCCGTGTACGCGACTGGCGAGTTGCCGTGGAGGTGGAGACGCTGTCGGACCATCGGTATATTCGATTCGACGTCTCCACCCAGACTGCGGGCGGCGGTCACCCGCCGACCCCGCGGATGGACGGTCCTCGCTGGTCGTACAAGCGTATCGACAGGGAACTTCTCGAGGAGGCCGCAATCTTCCAGGCCTGGGTCCGGGAGTCGACGACGAACGAACCCGTCGACGTCGAAGCGGAGGCGCAGTGGTTCCGCGGGGCGATGACGCAAATCTGCGATGCGTCAATGCCCCGTGTCACCCAAACCACAAGGCGCAAGCTGTACTGGTGGTCCGCCGTCATCGCGCAGCTGCGCGTGACGTGCGTGGAGGTGAGACGCCAGTACAGCCATTACCGCAGGAGACGTCGCCGGGTTCCGGAGGAAGAGGCCGCGCGGTATGAGGTGTACCGCGCGGCCAAGGAGGCTCTGTGGCTGGCCGTCGGCGAGGCTAAGACTCGAGCCAGGGAGGAGATGCTGTCGGCTCTCGACGTGAATCCGTGGGGGCGCCCTTACCGTGCGGTCCGAGGGAAACTTCGTGCCTGGGCGCCTCCACTCACCGAGAGCCTGCAGCCTGAGCTGTTGCAGGAAGTGGTCGCAACGCTCTTCCCTGCTAGAGAGGAACATGTTCCACCGCCGATGGCTTTGCCCACAGCCACGGAGCCAACGGATGAGGAGGACGTCAGCGTCCCAGAGGTGACACAGGCAGAGATGAGGGTGGCGATAACGCAGCTTCGGGCCAAGACCGTTGCCCCGGGGCCCGACGGAGTTCCCGGCGTCGCGCTCGCCCTCGCTCTGAAGGAGCTAGAGCCCCAGCTGAGAGGACTCTTCACCGCATGTCTTGAGCAGGGCCAATTCCCTAGTGAGTGGAAAAAGGGTCGCCTGGTCCTGCTCAGGAAGGCGGGGCGCCCAGCGGAGTCGCCGTCTGCGTACCGGCCCTTAGTGCTGCTGGACGAGGTGGGTAAGCTTTTTGAGCGGATTATCGCTGCCCGCCTCGCCGGCCACTTGTGCAGAGAGGGGCCGGATCTGGACGACAGCCAGTTCGGCTTCCGGCATGGGCGCTCCACCGTGGACGCCATATTGCGGGTAAGAGTCCTGGCGGAGGAAGCGGTCTCCCAGGGCGGGGTGATGTTGGCGGTGTCCTTGGACATCTCCAACGCTTTCAACACCCTGCCCTGGAGCTGTATTCGGGAGGCGCTGTGTTACCACAGAGTGCCCCCGTACCTCCGCCGCATCGTTGGGGCTTATTTGGCGGAAAGGTGTGTCACCTACTCGGGACGCGACGGCGGAGGCCGGCGCGACATGTCGTGCGGTGTTCCACAGGGTTCGGTCGTTGGCCCACCCCTGTGGAACATCGGGTACGACTGGGTGCTGAGGGGCGAGCTCCAACCGGGAGTGGCCTTGGTGTGTTACGCAGACGACACGCTGGTCACGGCCCGGGGGAGCTCGTACAGGGAGGCAGCGTTGCTAGCGACCTGTGCGGTCTCACAGGTTGTGGGCCGCATACGGCGCCTGGGCCTGGAGGTGGCCCTCAACAAGTCGGAGGCTGTGGTCTTTCACGGCCGCCGGCGGGCGCCGCCGCCGGGATCACGAATTGTGGTAGGGGGGACCCCGATCGCTGTCGAGTCCACCATGAAGTATCTGGGATTGGTGCTCGACAGCCATTGGAACTTCGGCCCCCACTTCCGGCGACTGGCGCCCAAGTTGATGGGCGCTGCGGGCGCGCTTGCAACGCTGCTTCCCAATCTAGGGGGGCCGAGCACCGCCTGTAGGAGACTGTACTTAGGGGTCTTGCGATCCATGGCCCTGTACGGGGCCCCGGTGTGGGCCTCTGACTTGACGGCCGGCAGCATCGCGATGCTGCGGAAACCGCAGAGGGCGATGGCCGTCAGGTCAATCAGGGGGTATCGCACAGTTTCCTACGAGGCGGCTTGTGCACTGGCCGGGTCGCCACCTTGGGACCTAGAGGCGAGAGTCCTCGCGTCGCTTTACCGGTGGCGCGAGGAGGTGCGGACGCGGGGCGGTGGACCGATGCAGCGAGAGATCGATCTGCGTCGGTCTCAGCTCCGCGAGGTCCTGGTGGCGGAGTGGCGGGACAGGCTTCTACGCCCTACCGCCGGCCTCGCCACCATCGAGGCGATCCGACCGGTGCTCGAGGAATGGCTCGAGAGGAGGCACGGCTCCTTGTCGTTTCGGGCGACGCAGGTGCTCTCGGGGCATGGTTGCTTCGGGAAGTACCTGTGTCGCATAAACAGGGAGCCGGACGCTCGGTGTCATCACTGCGTCCACTGTCTGGAGGACACGGCTCGGCACACGCTGGCAGAGTGTGCCGCATGGGAGGAGCCGCGCCGTGCCCTCGTGACAGAAGTGGGAACCGATCTGTCGCTGCCGGCCGTCGCTCGCGCGATGGTCGGGAGCGCAGAGTCGTGGGATGCGGTGATCTCCTTCTGTGAAACGGTCATCTCACAGAAGGAGGCTGCGGAGAGGTTGAGGGAGGTCGAGACCACTCTCCCGACCCGCAGCAGACGAACCGGGCGTCGGCGGAGGGCGGACAACGCCCTCTTCCAGCCCCCCTAGACGGGTCCAGAGGGACGGTGGACTTGGGGAGGTCCGCCGCCCCGCCGAATTACTGGACCCGAGGCGGTGGCGCGTAGTGTTCCGCGCGCGCCCCTATAGGACGTCGCGGGAGGAGTACACCTCACTCCTCCCGCAGACCTGAGGAGGCCCGCAGTGGCGGGCCGGCACTAGCCGGGGATCGTGGAAGGCGCACTAGTTCCCATGATCCCCGGTGCAAGTGTGGGAAGGGAACACCGGGGTGGTTTTTAGTCAGTATGAGTCTGACAGACCCCTCCGCTCTCCCCAGAGCGGAGGACATCCATCGAGGATTTTCCACCCCGGCAACAAAAAAAAAAAAAAAAAAAAAAAGGTTAGGTTAGGTTAGGTTAGGTTAGGTTAGGTTGGTGCTTGGGCCCCCCTTGTGGAACATCGGGTTCAACTGGCTCTTGCGGGGAGCCCTCCTCCAGGGCACGAGTGTCATTTGCTACGCGGATGACACTCTCCTCACTGCCCGGGGGAGGAACTTTGCCGACGCGGCCTGTCTGGCCTCGGCTGGCGGATCCTTGGTTGCAGATAGGATCCGCCGCCTGGGATTGAAGGTGGCGCTGCACAAGACCGAGGCCGTGTTCTTTCGCGGACCTCGGCAGCGCTGCCCTCCCGACGCCCACATAATTGTGGAGGGCGTCAGGATAGGGGTCCAGCCCCAGATGAAGTATCTGGGGTTGGTGCTGGACGACAGGTGGCGCTTCGGCCCGCACTTCAGCGGGCTGTCGACGCGCCTATTGAAGGCCGCGGACGCCCTCTCGTGGCTCCTCCCGAACCTGGGGGGGCCCAAGGCGAAATGCCGGCGCCTGTATGCCGGCATCTTGCGGAGTATGGCCCTATACGGGGCCCCCATCTGGGCGGACTCCCTCCACAGGAGGGAGAATGCGACCGCCATCCGCAGGCCCCAAAGGGCCATTGCACAGCGGGTGGCGAGGGCCTACCGCTCGGTGGGCTTTTCCGCGGCATGCGCTCTGGCCGGCACCCCTCCTTGGGAGTTGGAGGCATGGGTGCTCGCCAGAGTGTACGAGTGGACGGCGCGCCGGAAGGCGCTCGGGGAGCGCCCCGTCACCGAAGAGCGGGAGGCCGTGCGGCGGGAGGCAAAGGATGCCATCGTCCTCCACTGGACGGAGGACCTCGCCGCCGCCGCCTTTGGCCGCCGGACGTTGGACG
The DNA here is from genome assembly GCA_950022955.1 of Xestia ashworthii. Lineage (NCBI taxonomy): Eukaryota > Metazoa > Arthropoda > Insecta > Lepidoptera > Noctuidae > Xestia > Xestia ashworthii. Next base: position 47,187 of record OX465549.1, on the reverse strand, counting down.
CGCTCGGTCCGGTTCTACGGAGCTGGCTCGAGCGGTCCCACGGTTTCCTCTCGTTCCGTCTGGTGCAGGTGTTGTCCGGCCATGGCTGTTTCGGAACGCACCTTCACCGGATCGGGAGGGAGGAAACCCCGGCGTGCCACGACTGCGGCGCGCCGGAGGACACGCCGCAGCACACCCTCGAGGTGTGCCCGGCTTGGTCCGAGCCGCGCCGCAGCCTGGCCGCGGTAATTGGACCAGACCTCTCGCTTCCCGGCGTCGTCAACGCCATGCTGGGGAGCGAGGAGGCCTGGGCAGCGGTCGCCTCCTTTTGCGAGGACGTAATCTCGCAAAAGGAGGAGGCGGAGCGCGCGCGGGAGGACGACCCTCTCGCTGCGCCGCTCCGCAGACGAAGAAGGGGTCGGAGAAGGCACCGTCCTCTCCCTCCTCTTGGTGGCGACGGGCGGGCGACAGGCACGGGGGTGCCTTCGCCCGCATTGCACCCGTCACCACCTTCGTCGAACATTCCCGGGCCCCTGTGAGGGGCCCGCCATGAAGGGCAATCGTCGGCGGAGGACTGGACGTAAAGGCTATGCCGGTTTCCCAGTCCCCCGCCACTCGGACGAAGCGGGAATGTCGCTGGGTCGTTTTAGTGGGTATACCGGGTCAGACCCGGGGAGTCCCACATACCCCTCTCATCCCCCGATGGGAGGGTATGCGTAATGCATTTTTTCCCAGCGTCAAAAAAAAAAAAAAAAAAAAGGTTAGGTTAGGTTAGGTTAGGTTAGGTTAGGTTAGGTTAGGTTAGGTTGGGGGACCACCCCACAGTGCTTGCGTCCACGTCGCGTCCCCTGGAAACGGCCCAGTTCTGACCACCGTAACGGAGTGGCAGACTGGGTACGGCCAAAGTGCACTGTGCTCTCGTAGCTTCTTACTGCTTGCCTTGCGAACTACGATTGTCGGATATGTCAAAACTCACGCGTAGCGCCTCCGGGCGATTTTTAAAGACCAAAGGCCCTTCTCAGGGCCAACCTAAAGGCCCTTCTCAGGGCCAACCCAAAGGCCCTTCTCAGGGCCAACCAAAAGGTCCTTCTCAGGGCCAACCCAAAGGCCCTTCTCAGGGCCACCCCGACGCTCCGGCGTCCGAAGCTAGCCGCGCGCCGTCTGCGGCGGGCTTTTTGGCGGACGAGTCGTCTGACAACGACTCACTATTCAGTGTGTCGGACGCGAACGACTCTCGTTCGCGGAAGCGGGTCCACCTGAGCGGTGGGTCCGAGGCTTCCCAGGCCTCGGGGTCCAAGGCAAAAAAGCCGACGACCGTAGCCGCGGATACCCACAACGTTGGGCTCGCGGACGCCCAACGCAAGTTGGACCTGGCCCGGCGAGTGCAACTCCAGCAAGAGCTGGAGGAGAAGGTTGCCGCCAGGGAGAAGCGAGCGCACGTCGCCCGGGCAAAGTCCGGGTACGGTGCGTCACGCGTAGTGTACGCGGACCATTCTCTGGCGGAGCTGGAGAAAATGGCGGAGGAGGACGAGGAGGAGATCGTAGAGGTCGCCTCCAAGTCCTCCAACCTAAAGGGCACCTTCCAGAAGGCCCTCAAGAGCCGGGCAGCGAGCATGCGCGGTGTGGTCGCGGAGTTGGTCCGTCGCAAGACGACTGACGAGACGCGGCAACTGCAGGCAAAGGTCGATCGCCTGCAGTCGGAGGTCAGCCAGCTTCATCAGAAGCTGGCTGAAGCCACGGCCCAGCCACAAGAGGCCCGGACAAGCCCTGCGGCAGAAGGCCCATCCTCCAACCTTGAGGATATCATCCGCAAGGTTGTGATGGAGGAGAGGGCCTTCACAAGGGCCTGCTTGGCGGGTATTGAGGACCGGCTCTTGCCGGAGAAACGCCTCCGACCGCCGCTTGCGGCGGATAAGAGGCAGCCGAGCGAGCCGGGGCCGTCCTCCTCCCAGGCGGAAGACGTTCTTCTCCCGTCGACCACCCCGTCAAACGAGTGGACGGACGTGGTACGAAAGGGGAAGGGCAGGGGTAAGAAGTCGGTGACGGCCGTACCTGCCGTCCCCGCCACCACGTCCGCTCCCAGCCGGTCGCAGACGACCGGCAAGGGCAATAGAAAGGGAAAAGGGAGGGGAAAGCTAGTCCCCCCTAAAACTGCTGCCGTCGTGGTGACGCTCACCGCGGAGGCGGCGGAGCGTGGGGAGACGTACGCGTCCGTTTTGGTGCGGGCGCGTGCAAATGCCGATCCCACCCAATTGGGGATCGGCAGCGTTTCTTGCCGGCGGACACAAGCCGGGGCTCGAATTTTCGAGTTCCCGGGGGCCGAGGGGAGTGCCCATGCGGACCTCTTCGCAGCAAAGCTGCAAGAGGTCATCGCAGACTCGGCCAAGGTGGCCCGACCGGTCAAGACGGCGGCCTTTGAGGTGACGGAGCTCGACGACTCCGTCACCAAGGAGGAGGTGGTGGCGGCTGTCGCAGCGATAGGGGGCTGTGGCGCCGCGGCGGTGCAAGGCCGGGACATAAGACCCGGACGCGGCGGCATGGGCACCATTCGCCTCGAGTGCCCAATCGCCGCTGCCAAAGCCGTCCTTGCCAAGGGACGGCTTACAGTTGGCTTCAGCTCGGGGGCAGTCCGGGCACTTGAGGACCAGCCTCTGAGGTGTTTCCGGTGCTTCGGCATCGGACACACCCGGCCCATGTGTCCGTCCAAAGAAGACAGGACTGACACTTGCTACCGCTGCGGCAAGAACGGCCACAAAGCCGTCTCTTGCGAGGCCGCCACGCCGCACTGCGCGGTGTGTGCCGCCAGTGGCCGTCTGTCAGGCCACGTCATGAAGGGGAGGAACTGCAATCCTCCCCCTAAGCGTGGCAAAGCGCTGGCGCCGACCAGGCCTGCTGCTGCTGCCGCTGACCCCGTCGTTCCTGCGGCGGCTGCGGAGGGGGGTGCGATGTCCGACTGATGGATAGGGTCGAACATCGCATCCTCCAGGCGAACACCAACCACTGCAGGGCAGCCCAGGATCTGCTGATGCAGACCATGGCTGAGTGGTTGGTGGACTTGGCGGTGGTCGCCGAACCCTACTCGGTCCCTGGCCGTTGGCTGGGCGACCAGGACGGCTTGGTGGCGTTGGTGGCGCGGTCTTCCACAGACTCCCCTCCCCTCTCGCTCTTAGAGAGGGGACCGGGATACGTAGCCGCCGCCTGGGGAGACATGGCCCTGGTGGGGGTCTATTTCTCCCCAAACCGCCCTCTCTCGGACTTTGAGGATTTCCTCGAGATCCTCACCGCAGTCAAAGGGAGGGCGGCGCCACGCCAAGTTCTGGTGTTGGGCGACCTGAACGCCAAGTCGGTGGCCTGGGGCAACCCGGCAGCTGGTTGCAACGTCCGGGGACGCGCCGTCGAATTTTGGGCGGCCTCATGCGGTGTGTCTCTCCTCAACAGGGGGGCGGTCCACACGTGTGTGCGGCAACAGGGTGGGTCGGTGGTGGACGTATCGTTTGCCACCCCCGCGCTAGCCGCCCGCGTCGTCAGCTGGCGGGTGGAGATGGTGGAGACCTTGTCGGACCACCGATATGTGCGGTTCGACATCTCCACCCAGCAGGGGGGGAGGGGCATGGCCCGCACTGGGCAGTCTCCCTTCCCGCGGTGGGCACTCACCCGCCTGGACCGGGAGGCAGCCAAGGAGGCGGCCTTCCTCCAGGACTGGCTGTCGCCCCCTGTCGAAGTCCTGGACGTGGACGCCGCTGCGGTCCAGCTCAGAGGATCCCTGACCGAGGTGTGCAACTACAGCATGCCCCGGTCTCGCCGTCCGCCTCCCCGTCGTGCGGTCTACTGGTGGACGGAGGAGCTGGAGGGACTCCGGGCCACCTGCGTGGCGGCCAGAAGGGCCTACACGCGGAGCCGACGGCGCAGCGCCCAAAACCGAGACCGGGCAGAAGAGGACCGCCTATACGCCTCTTACCGAGAGGCGACGACGGTCCTCAAGTCTGCAATGGGCGCTGCTCAAGACTCGGCGAGGGCCGAGATGCTGGAGGGTCTCGATAGGGATCCCTATGGGAGACCATATAAGGCGGCGCGGAACCAGTTACGCCCCTATGGTCCCCCACTGTCGGAGACCCTCGAGCCAGCGTTGCTGGATGGGGTGGTCCGGTCCCTGTTTCCGCGCAGGACCGACTTCACCCCACCAACGATGGATCCCCCGCAAGGGGCGGCATTGCCGGAGGAGGAGGTACCCCCGGTGACGGCGGCGGAGTTCTACGCGGGGGTTCTCAGCCTCCGCGCAAAGAAGACGGCCCCCGGACCAGACGGCGTCCCCGCACGGGTGCTGGCGATCGCCGCCTCCGGCATGGAGGACAGGTTTCGGGACCTCTTCAGCGCGTGCTTTACGGCTGGGAGGTTCCCGAAACTGTGGAAGGAGGGGCAGTTATGCCTCCTTCGAAAGGAGGGCCGCCCGGTGGACACCCCCTCGGCATACCGGCCCATCGTCCTGCTCGATGAGGTCGGTAAACTGTTCGAGGGGATTGTCGCCTCCCGGCTTGACAGCCATTTGCGGGGGGTAGGGCCGGATCTGTCGGACGCCCAATTCGGCTTCCGTCGAGGGCGTTCGACGATCGACGCGCTGGCCCTGCTCAAGGGCCAGGTGAAGGAGGCGGTGGAGGCGGGGGACGGAGTGCTGGCGGTGTCGTTCGACATTGCCAACGCCTTCAACTCCGTCCCCCACTCGACGATATTGGAGGCGCTCCGGTATCACGGAGTGCCCCAATACCTGCGGGACCTCCTGGCCAGCTACCTGGAGGACCGAGAAGTCCTCCTAGTGGACAAGACGGCCACCGTGAGGCGATACGGCGCAGAGTCCGGTGTTCCACAGGGGTCGGTGCTTGGGCCCCCCTTGTGGAACATCGGGTTCAACTGGCTCTTGCGGGGAGCCCTCCTCCAGGGCACGAGTGTCATCTGCTACGCGGATGACACTCTCCTCACTGCCCGGGGGAGGAACTTTGCCGACGCGGCCTGTCTGGCCTCGGCTGGCGGATCCTTGGTTGCAGAGAGGATCCGCCGCCTGGGATTGAAGGTGGCGCTGCACAAGACCGAGGCCGTGTTCTTTCGCGGGCCTCGGCAGCGCTGCCCTCCCGACGCCCACATAATTGTAGAGGGCGTCAGGATAGGGGTCCAGCCCCAGATGAAGTATCTGGGGCTGATACTGGACGACAGGTGGCGCTTCGGCCCGCATTTCAGCGGGCTGTCGACGCGCCTGCTGAAGGCCGCGGACTCCCTCTCGTGGCTCCTCCCGAACCTGGGGGGGCCGAAGGCAAAATGCCGGCGCCTGTATGCCGGCATCTTGCGGAGCATGGCCCTATACGGGGCCCCCATCTGGGCGGACTCCCTCCACAGGAGGGAGAATGCGACTGCCATCCGCAGGCCCCAAAGGGCCATTGCACAGCGGGTGGCGAGGGCCTACCGCTCGGTGGGCTTTTCCGCGGCATGCGCTCTGGCCGGCACCCCTCCTTGGGAGTTGGAGGCGTGGGTGCTCGCCAGAGTGTACGAGTGGACGGCGCGCCGGAAGGCGCTCGGGGAGCGCCCCGTCGCCGAAGAGCGGGAGGCCGTGCGGCGGGAGGCAAAGGATGCCATCGTCCTCCACTGGACGGAGGACCTCGCCGCCGCCGCCTTTGGCCGCCGGACGTTGGACGCGCTCGGTCCGGTTCTACGGAGCTGGCTCGAGCGGTCCCACGGTTTCCTCTCGTTCCGTCTGGTGCAGGTGTTGTCCGGCCATGGCTGTTTCGGAACGCACCTTCACCGGATCGGGAGGGAGGAGACCCCGGCGTGCCACGACTGCGGCGCGCCGGAGGACACGGCGCAGCACACCCTCGAGGTGTGCCCGGCTTGGTCCGAGCCGCGCCGCAGCCTGACCGCGGAAATTGGACCAGACCTCTCGCTTCCCGGCGTCGTCAACGCCATGCTGGGGAGCGAGGAGGCCTGGGCAGCGGTCGCCTCCTTTTGCGAGGACGTAATCTCGCAAAAGGAGGAGGCGGAGCGCGCGCGGGAGGACGACCCTCTCGCTGCGCCGCTCCGCAGACGAAGAAGGGGTCGGAGAGGGCGCCGTCCTCTCCCTCCTCCTGGTGGTGACGGGCGGGCGACAGGCACGGGGGTGCCTTCGCCCGCATTGCACCCGTCACCACCTTCGTCGGTCATTCCCGGGCCCCTGTGAGGGGCCCGCCATGAAGGGCAATCGTCGGCGGAGGACTGGACGTAAAGGCTATGCCGGTTTCCCAGTCCCCCGCCACTCGGACGAAGCGGGAATGTCGCTGGGTCGTTTTAGTGGGTATACCGGGTCAGACCCGGGGAGTCCCACATACCCCTCTCATCCCCCGATGGGAGGGTATGCGTAATGCATTTTTTCCCAGCGATAAAAAAAAAAAAAAAAAAAAAAAAAAGGTTAGGTTAGGTTAGGTTAGGTTAGGTTAGGTTAGGTTGGGGGACCACCCCACAGTGCTTGCGTCCACGTCGCGTCCCCTGGAAACGGCCCAGTTCTGACCACCGTAACGGAGTGGCAGACTGGGTACGGCCAAAGTGCACTGTGCTCTCGTAGCTTCTATCTCTTTGCCTTGCGAACTACGATTGTCGATGTCCAAAATAACGCGGAGCGCCTCCGGGCGAAAATCAAAAGGCCCTTCTCAGGGCCAACCCAAAGGCCCTTCTCAGGGCCAACCCAAAGGCCCTTCTCAGGGCCAACCCACAGGCCCTTCTCAGGGCCAACCAAAAGGCCCTTCTCAGGGCCAACCCAAAGGCCCTTCTCAGGGCCACTCTGACGCTCCGGTGTCAGAAGCTAGCCGCGCGCCGTCTGCGGCAGGCTTTTTGGCGGATGAGTCGTCCGACAACGACTCACTATTCAGTGTGTCGGACGCGAACGACTCTCGCTCGCGGAAGCGGGTCCACCTGAGTGGTGGGTCCGGGGGTTCCCAAGCCTCGGGGTCAAAGGCAAAAAAGCCGACGACCGTGGCCGCGGATACCCATGTCGTTGGGCTCGCGGACGCCCAACACAAGTTGGACCTGGCCCGGCGGGCGCAGCTCCAGCAAGAGCTGGAGGAGCGGGTTGCGGCCAAAGAAAAACGGGCGCACGTCGCCCGAGCTAAGTCCGGGTACGGTGCGTCCCGCGTTCTGTACGCAGACCACTCTCTCGCCGAGCTGGAGAGGATGGCGGAAGAGGACGAAGAGGAGATCGTGGAGGTCGCCTCTAAGTCCTCCAACTTGAAAGGGACCTTTCAAAAGGCCCTGAAAAGCCGGGCCGCAAGCATGCGCGGTGTCGTCGCGGAGCTGATCCAGCGCACGAGCACCGACGAGACACGGCAACTGCAGGCGAAAGTAGATCGGCTGCAGTTGGAGGTCAGCCAGCTTCATCAGAAGCTGGCTGAAGCCACTGCCCAGCCACAACAGGCCCGGACGAGCCCTGTGGCAGAAGGCCCATCCTCCAACCTTGAGGATATCATCCGCAAGGTTGTGATGGAGGAGAGGGCCTTCACAAGGGCCTGCTTAGCGGGCATCGAGGACCGGCTCTTGCCGGAGAAACGCCTCCGACCGCCGCTTGCGGCGACTAAGAGGCAGCCGAGCGAGCCGGGGCCGTCCTCCTCCCAGGCGGAAGACACCCTCCTCCCTGCCACCACCCCGTCCAACGAGTGGACGGAAGTGGTACGTAAGGGGAAGGGCGGGGGCAAGAAATCGGCGAAAGCCGTACCTGCTGTCCCCGCCACCACCGCTGCCAGTCGGTCGCAGACGACCGGCAAGGGAAAGGGGAAGGGTAAAGGGAGGGGAAAGGGCAAGCTAGTCCCCCCGAAAACCGCAGCCGTCGTGGTGACGCTCACCGCGGAGGCTGCGGAGCGAGGGGAGACTTATATGTCCATTTTGATGCGGGCGCGTGCCAATGCCGATCCCACCCGACTGGGGATCGGCAGCGTGTCTTGCCGGCGGACACAAGCCGGGGCTCGAATTTTCGAGTTCCCAGGGGCCGAGGGGAGTGCCCATGCGGACCTCTTCGCAGCAAAGCTGCAAGAGGTCATCGCAGACTCGGCCAAGGTGGCCCGACCAGTCAAGTCGGTGGCCATTGAGGTGATGGAGCTCGACGACTCCGTCACCAAGGAGGAGGTGGTGGCGGCGGTCGCAGCGGTAGGGGGCTGTGGTGCCGCAGCGGTGCAAAGCCGGGACATAAGGCCCGGCCGCGGTGGCATGGGTACCATTCGCCTCGAGTGCCCGGTCGCCGCTGCCAAAGCCGTCCTTGCCAAGGGACGGCTGCTGGTCGGGTTTAGCTCGGGTGCAGTCCGGGCACTCGAGGACCAGCCTCTGCGGTGTTTCCGGTGCTTCGGCATCGGACACACCCGGCCCATGTGTCCGTCCACGGTAGACAGGACGGACACTTGCTACCGCTGCGGCAAGAACGGCCACAAAGCCGTGTCTTGTGAGGCCGCCAAGCCACACTGCGCGGTGTGTGCCGCCAGTGGCCGCCCGGCAGGCCACGTAATGAAGGGGAGGAACTGTAATCCTCCCCATAAGCGGGGCAAAGCGCAGGTGCCGACCGGGCCTGCTGCTGCTGCTACTTGCTCCGTCGTTCCCGCGGCGGCTGCGGAGGAGGGTGCGATGTCCGACTGATGGATAGGGTCGAACATCGCATCCTTCAGGTGGTGCGGCCTTCCACTGACTCCCCTCCCCTCTCGCTCTCAGAGAGGGGACCGGGATACGTGGTCGCCGCGTGGGGAGACATGGCCCTGGTGGGGGTCTATTTCTCCCCAAACCACCCTGTCACGGAGCGCGAGCGGGAGGACGACCCTCTCGCTGCGCCGCTCCGCCGACGAAGAAGGGGTCGGAGAAGGCACCGTCCTCTCCCTCCTCTTGGTGGCGACGGGCGGGCGACAGGCACGGGGGTGCCTTCGCCCGCATTGCACCCGTCACCACCTTCGTCGGTCATTCCCGGGCCCCCTGTGAGGGGCCCGCCATGAAGGGCAATCGTCGGCGGAGGACTGGACGTAAAGGCTATGCCGGTTTCCCAGTCCCCCGCCACTAGGACGAAGCGGGAATTTTCGCTGGGTCGTTTTAGTGGGTATACCGGGTCAGACCCGGGGAGTCCCACATACCCCTCTCATCCCCCGATGGGAGGGTATGCGTAATGCATTTTTTCCCAGCGTCAAAAAAAAAAAAAAAAAAAAAAAAAAAAAAAAAAAAAAAAAGGTTAGGTTAGGTTAGGTTAGGTTAGGTTTTTTTTTTTTTTTTTTTTTTTTTTTTTGTTTGGGCAGGAGTGGGAAATCCCCGCGGACACCTCGACTCTCTCACAGGAGTTTCTCTTGTGAGACAGTCGAGGTAGTGCCGGACTCGAACCGGCTAAAAACCACTCCTGCCTAGCCAGTGTCCCTCTGACATGAGGATCAGAGCCCTTAATGTTCTGACTTTTTAGTTTGCTTGCCCTGATGGATTGCCGATCATACAGTTCTTCTTGTCAATATTTAGTACGCTGCGTTTGCTTGTTTCAATATAACTTTTGTATAACACGTTTTTTCTTTTAATTCAAACTATTAACTACAGTTTCTTTTACTATTTTGCGTCTAAGTATATTACTATTGTTTGCGTTATATTTATGCTAGTTATTTAATTATTTGCTTGATTTTATTTAGTTTTCTTATTTCATACCTATTTTGTTTTAATATCTATTTTTATATATCTACAATATTCAAACTATATATTCACTATATATTTAAATATCATATCATTTATTAGTGGTAACTTGCTCTTATTATTTCTGATTGTGTTATAAAGTTTTATTTGTATTTCACTATAGCACTTGCAGGTTTTTGGTACCATTCCGACACTTCCCGGTGGTTCCGCTTCGGCTGAATTGAGTTCCTGGATAACTTGGGCCAGTTTCCCAAGAAAGCGACTCAAGTTACCATTGGTTCTTTTGCGTCTGCTCTCTGGCTGTGTCGAAATGATACTGCTGTCTGCGTACTTTGAAGTGGGCGCAACGGGAACTTTAGCAATAAGCTATTGCTTCTCTCGCAAATGCGTCCCACTTCTTTCGTATCGGACAATCGCTGCTAAAAGCATTGTGCCGGTGCTCCCCCAATTTGGCCCTGGTGCAGTTCACGCACGCCATTGCCTCGCCTATGTACTTTTCTGGGCAGTCCACCCTAACGTGTGGGCCGCCGCAGTGGCTACATAGGTCGGCCGGCTCCGTGCAAAGACGCTTGCTGTGACCATAGGCTAGGCAGCGCGTACACTGCACCAGAGGCGTCTGGTCTTCGACGCGCACTCTTTGGAGGTCAATCCGAAGCTTGCCTCCTTCGAGTGCCCGCCTCCAGATCGTGGGGGATACACTCAACACAATGCTGTTAGCATGCGGATTTCGTGTCTTCTTACGATACCTAATGGACATTCTTTGGTCCTCGTCGCCGAGTTCGTGAAAAATTTCCCGGTTCTGGTTCTTAAGGGCTTTTAACACATCGTCGTCACTGTGTACTGACAAAACGTCCTTAAGAACCAGAAGCGGGTCCCTATTCGCCACTTCCTCAACAACCAGGTTCTCTCCGGCCGTCTTTAGTCGTTTCTTAAGCCTCGACCTCTCCTCCTTTGTCTCGCACCCCATTATTATTTTTTGGTCTTTTGCTTTCCGCACCCTTTCCACTCGCACCCAGCCTTCCTTCGCGTCGACCGCCTTCCTGACCCTCTCCAGAATCTCGTCCCCTGTGTCCATCTCCTGTGTTGAGGAGACAACTACGGAGTGCAGCGTGGATCGCTCCAGGGCCTGTGCCCTGGTGTGGCTCGTCGTCACAGCTGCAACATTAGCGTAAGTTGTCTCCCCAACACATTCCCTGCTAGCCAGACTGTCTCGCAGTTTGACCAGCTCATCGGAGTTCTCCTTTATTAAGGTTATATGCTCCTTCATCGTCCTGACGAGCTCAGTCTGGCTAGCAAGAATCTGCGGATTTGACTGGAGACCAGGGTCGGCAGCAGGCGCGGATTCCGGTATGGCGGCGGGTGCGGCAGGGGCCCTATCTCGCTCGGCCTCCTTCACCAGCTCGTAAAGCCTGTTTATGGCTTCGAGCACCGCACTCTTAATTTCGGCTTTGAGGTTGCGAGAGTTGCCCAAATTGACCTTTGCCTTGCTCAGGCAAGCTCTCGCCTCCTCAGTGCGACTGCGGTACCTCGCCTCAGGCTTCACGAGCGGTGCCGAAGCGTCTACAGGCGCCCGGCGTCCCCCCGGAGTCGCAGAGATCCCTTGTGAGGTGGGAGGAGAGTTGTTTCCGAAGGAAATTCTCCTCCTCGCGTCAGTAAAAGAAAGTCCCTCCTTCTCAGGCGATCGCGTCGGGCTCCCGGAGCCCAGCGTCGTCAAGGTAGCGGATGGGGTGCGGAACATATTTGTCTCCAGTGGCATGTAATTAAAAATTAAAATAAAAACGAACCCCTGTAAAGTGGGGGCCCGGTCAACAATACCCGCTCGGGAAGAGAGGTTTGTCAGAAGGCACTGGACTTAACTGTGTCCCTGTAAAAGGGGGTACGCAGGATAATGTAATAAAATAATATAGTAAATCAGATAAGTAAATACAGTATTAAATAATTATAAAAATATGTCAACGTATGTTTGAGCCTTTGCAGACTCGGTCAAAAAAGGTTAAAAACGGAAATTTCCCTATTAAAAACACTGACAAAGAAATCCCAGACAAAATCCGAAAAATAAAATTTTGCCGAAAATCCCACGTCTACCTTCCTATATACCAGAGGGCGGGTGGGTGGGCAAAATTTTTTCGAGCTAGGGGCGCGTGCGAGGGGTCCAGAGACGCGTCTCCGCGCGGGCTAGCGATATATGGAATAAAACGTGGTAGGTGCCGAACAAAAATTTTGACTTTTGGTCAAAAAACCAGTTTTCGAAAGAAAAAATTTGGAATTTCACCCCACAACCTGGAGACCGGGACACGGAACGTGGACCAGAATTCAGGGAAGAAGGGTGAGGACTATTGCAACTATAATCTAATTTAAAATGTAGAAGAAAATTTGGAAAAACAATTAATTTTAAGGGATTTCTCTGAAAATAAGGGATGAAGTCCAGACGCGGGTGTAAAGTGCGCGCGTTATGGTCAGAACACAGGCGGACGCCTATTTTTGTCTAAAAAAGCCGAAAACAGCTTCAAAATCGCACGTCTAGAATAGAAGATATCAACGTTTTAGTTTTTGACTAGCTCCCCTAGGTAGATTTTGGTACTTACAGAGATGTATGAAAATAACTATTCTTTTAGAAAAATGTATGTTTTATTCGTGCTAGGGGCGCGGGCGAGGGGTCCAGAGACGCGTCTCCGCGCGGGCTAGCGATATATGGAATAAAACGTGGTAGGTGCCGAACAAAAATTTTGACTTTTGGTCAAAAAACCAGTTTTCGAAAGAAAAAATTTGGAATTTCACCCCACAACCTGGAGACCGGGACACGGAACGTGGACCAGAATTCAGGGAAGAAGGGTGAGGACTATTGCAACTATAATCTAATTTAAAATGTAGAAGAAAATTTGGAAAAACAATTAATTTTAAGGGATTTCTCTGAAAATAAGGGATGAAGTCCAGACGCGGGTGTAAAGTGCGCGCGTTATGGTCAGAACACAGGCGGACGCCTATTTTTGTCTAAAAAAGCCGAAAACAGCTTCAAAATCGCACGTCTAGAATAGAAGATATCAACGTTTTAGTTTTTGACTAGCTCCCCTAGGTAGATTTTGGTACTTACAGAGATGTATGAAAATAACTATTCTTTTAGAAAAATGTATGTTTTATTCGTGCTAGGGGCGCGGGCGAGGGGTCCAGAGACGCGTCTCCGCGCGGGCTAGCGATATATGGAATAAAACGTGGTAGGTGCCGAACAAAAATTTTGACTTTTGGTCAAAAAACCAGTTTTCGAAAGAAAAAATTTGGAATTTCACCCCACAACCTGGAGACCGGGACACGGAACGTGGACCAGAATTCAGGGAAGAAGGGTGAGGACTATTGCAACTATAATCTAATTTAAAATGTAGAAGAAAATTTGGAAAAACAATTAATTTTAAGGGATTTCTCTGAAAATAAGGGATGAAGTCCAGACGCGGGTGTAAAGTGCGCGCGTTATGGTCAGAACACAGGCGGACGCCTATTTTTGTCTAAAAAAGCCGAAAACAGCTTCAAAATCGCACGTCTAGAATAGAAGATATCAACGTTTTAGTTTTTGACTAGCTCCCCTAGGTAGATTTTGGTACTTACAGAGATGTATGAAAATAACTATTCTTTTAGAAAAATGTATGTTTTATTCGTGCTAGGGGCGCGGGCGAGGGGTCCAGAGACGCGTCTCCGCGCGGGCTAGCGATATATGGAATAAAACGTGGTAGGTGCCGAACAAAAATTTTGACTTTTGGTCAAAAAACCAGTTTTCGAAAGAAAAAATTTGGAATTTCACCCCACAACCTGGAGACCGGGACACGGAACGTGGACCAGAATTCAGGGAAGAAGGGTGAGGACTATTGCAACTATAATCTAATTTAAAATGTAGAAGAAAATTTGGAAAAACAATTAATTTTAAGGGATTTCTCTGAAAATAAGGGATGAAGTCCAGACGCGGGTGTAAAGTGCGCGCGTTATGGTCAGAACACAGGCGGACGCCTATTTTTGTCTAAAAAAGCCGAAAACAGCTTCAAAATCGCACGTCTAGAATAGAAGATATCAACGTTTTAGTTTTTGACTAGCTCCCCTAGGTAGATTTTGGTACTTACAGAGATGTATGAAAATAACTATTCTTTTAGAAAAATGTATGTTTTATTCGTGCTAGGGGCGCGGGCGAGGGGTCCAGAGACGCGTCTCCGCGCGGGCTAGCGATATATGGAATAAAACGTGGTAGGTGCCGAACAAAAATTTTGACTTTTGGTCAAAAAACCAGTTTTCGAAAGAAAAAATTTGGAATTTCACCCCACAACCTGGAGACCGGGACACGGAACGTGGACCAGAATTCAGGGAAGAAGGGTGAGGACTATTGCAACTATAATCTAATTTAAAATGTAGAAGAAAATTTGGAAAAACAATTAATTTTAAGGGATTTCTCTGAAAATAAGGGATGAAGTCCAGACGCGGGTGTAAAGTGCGCGCGTTATGGTCAGAACACAGGCGGACGCCTATTTTTGTCTAAAAAAGCCGAAAACAGCTTCAAAATCGCACGTCTAGAATAGAAGATATCAACGTTTTAGTTTTTGACTAGCTCCCCTAGGTAGATTTTGGTACTTACAGAGATGTATGAAAATAACTATTCTTTTAGAAAAATGTATGTTTTATTCGTGCTAGGGGCGCGGGCGAGGGGTCCAGAGACGCGTCTCCGCGCGGGCTAGCGATATATGGAATAAAACGTGGTAGGTGCCGAACAAAAATTTTGACTTTTGGTCAAAAAACCAGTTTTCGAAAGAAAAAATTTGGAATTTCACCCCACAACCTGGAGACCGGGACACGGAACGTGGACCAGAATTCAGGGAAGAAGGGTGAGGACTATTGCAACTATAATCTAATTTAAAATGTAGAAGAAAATTTGGAAAAACAATTAATTTTAAGGGATTTCTCTGAAAATAAGGGATGAAGTCCAGACGCGGGTGTAAAGTGCGCGCGTTATGGTCAGAACACAGGCGGACGCCTATTTTTGTCTAAAAAAGCCGAAAACAGCTTCAAAATCGCACGTCTAGAATAGAAGATATCAACGTTTTAGTTTTTGACTAGCTCCCCTAGGTAGATTTTGGTACTTACAGAGATGTATGAAAATAACTATTCTTTTAGAAAAATGTATGTTTTATTCGTGCTAGGGGCGCGGGCGAGGGGTCCAGAGACGCGTCTCCGCGCGGGCTAGCGATATATGGAATAAAACGTGGTAGGTGCCGAACAAAAATTTTGACTTTTGGTCAAAAAACCAGTTTTCGAAAGAAAAAATTTGGAATTTCACCCCACAACCTGGAGACCGGGACACGGAACGTGGACCAGAATTCAGGGAAGAAGGGTGAGGACTATTGCAACTATAATCTAATTTAAAATGTAGAAGAAAATTTGGAAAAACAATTAATTTTAAGGGATTTCTCTGAAAATAAGGGATGAAGTCCAGACGCGGGTGTAAAGTGCGCGCGTTATGGTCAGAACACAGGCGGACGCCTATTTTTGTCTAAAAAAGCCGAAAACAGCTTCAAAATCGCACGTCTAGAATAGAAGATATCAACGTTTTAGTTTTTGACTAGCTCCCCTAGGTAGATTTTGGTACTTACAGAGATGTATGAAAATAACTATTCTTTTAGAAAAATGTATGTTTTATTCGTGCTAGGGGCGCGGGCGAGGGGTCCAGAGACGCGTCTCCGCGCGGGCTAGCGATATATGGAATAAAACGTGGTAGGTGCCGAACAAAAATTTTGACTTTTGGTCAAAAAACCAGTTTTCGAAAGAAAAAATTTGGAATTTCACCCCACAACCTGGAGACCGGGACACGGAACGTGGACCAGAATTCAGGGAAGAAGGGTGAGGACTATTGCAACTATAATCTAATTTAAAATGTAGAAGAAAATTTGGAAAAACAATTAATTTTAAGGGATTTCTCTGAAAATAAGGGATGAAGTCCAGACGCGGGTGTAAAGTGCGCGCGTTATGGTCAGAACACAGGCGGACGCCTATTTTTGTCTAAAAAAGCCGAAAACAGCTTCAAAATCGCACGTCTAGAATAGAAGATATCAACGTTTTAGTTTTTGACTAGCTCCCCTAGGTAGATTTTGGTACTTACAGAGATGTATGAAAATAACTATTCTTTTAGAAAAATGTATGTTTTATTCGTGCTAGGGGCGCGGGCGAGGGGTCCAGAGACGCGTCTCCGCGCGGGCTAGCGATATATGGAATAAAACGTGGTAGGTGCCGAACAAAAATTTTGACTTTTGGTCAAAAAACCAGTTTTCGAAAGAAAAAATTTGGAATTTCACCCCACAACCTGGAGACCGGGACACGGAACGTGGACCAGAATTCAGGGAAGAAGGGTGAGGACTATTGCAACTATAATCTAATTTAAAATGTAGAAGAAAATTTGGAAAAACAATTAATTTTAAGGGATTTCTCTGAAAATAAGGGATGAAGTCCAGACGCGGGTGTAAAGTGCGCGCGTTATGGTCAGAACACAGGCGGACGCCTATTTTTGTCTAAAAAAGCCGAAAACAGCTTCAAAATCGCACGTCTAGAATAGAAGATATCAACGTTTTAGTTTTTGACTAGCTCCCCTAGGTAGATTTTGGTACTTACAGAGATGTATGAAAATAACTATTCTTTTAGAAAAATGTATGTTTTATTCGTGCTAGGGGCGCGGGCGAGGGGTCCAGAGACGCGTCTCCGCGCGGGCTAGCGATATATGGAATAAAACGTGGTAGGTGCCGAACAAAAATTTTGACTTTTGGTCAAAAAACCAGTTTTCGAAAGAAAAAATTTGGAATTTCACCCCACAACCTGGAGACCGGGACACGGAACGTGGACCAGAATTCAGGGAAGAAGGGTGAGGACTATTGCAACTATAATCTAATTTAAAATGTAGAAGAAAATTTGGAAAAACAATTAATTTTAAGGGATTTCTCTGAAAATAAGGGATGAAGTCCAGACGCGGGTGTAAAGTGCGCGCGTTATGGTCAGAACACAGGCGGACGCCTATTTTTGTCTAAAAAAGCCGAAAACAGCTTCAAAATCGCACGTCTAGAATAGAAGATATCAACGTTTTAGTTTTTGACTAGCTCCCCTAGGTAGATTTTGGTACTTACAGAGATGTATGAAAATAACTATTCTTTTAGAAAAATGTATGTTTTATTCGTGCTAGGGGCGCGGGCGAGGGGTCCAGAGACGCGTCTCCGCGCGGGCTAGCGATATATGGAATAAAACGTGGTAGGTGCCGAACAAAAATTTTGACTTTTGGTCAAAAAACCAGTTTTCGAAAGAAAAAATTTGGAATTTCACCCCACAACCTGGAGACCGGGACACGGAACGTGGACCAGAATTCAGGGAAGAAGGGTGAGGACTATTGCAACTATAATCTAATTTAAAATGTAGAAGAAAATTTGGAAAAACAATTAATTTTAAGGGATTTCTCTGAAAATAAGGGATGAAGTCCAGACGCGGGTGTAAAGTGCGCGCGTTATGGTCAGAACACAGGCGGACGCCTATTTTTGTCTAAAAAAGCCGAAAACAGCTTCAAAATCGCACGTCTAGAATAGAAGATATCAACGTTTTAGTTTTTGACTAGCTCCCCTAGGTAGATTTTGGTACTTACAGAGATGTATGAAAATAACTATTCTTTTAGAAAAATGTATGTTTTATTCGTGCTAGGGGCGCGGGCGAGGGGTCCAGAGACGCGTCTCCGCGCGGGCTAGCGATATATGGAATAAAACGTGGTAGGTGCCGAACAAAAATTTTGACTTTTGGTCAAAAAACCAGTTTTCGAAAGAAAAAATTTGGAATTTCACCCCACAACCTGGAGACCGGGACACGGAACGTGGACCAGAATTCAGGGAAGAAGGGTGAGGACTATTGCAACTATAATCTAATTTAAAATGTAGAAGAAAATTTGGAAAAACAATTAATTTTAAGGGATTTCTCTGAAAATAAGGGATGAAGTCCAGACGCGGGTGTAAAGTGCGCGCGTTATGGTCAGAACACAGGCGGACGCCTATTTTTGTCTAAAAAAGCCGAAAACAGCTTCAAAATCGCACGTCTAGAATAGAAGATATCAACGTTTTAGTTTTTGACTAGCTCCCCTAGGTAGATTTTGGTACTTACAGAGATGTATGAAAATAACTATTCTTTTAGAAAAATGTATGTTTTATTCGTGCTAGGGGCGCGGGCGAGGGGTCCAGAGACGCGTCTCCGCGCGGGCTAGCGATATATGGAATAAAACGTGGTAGGTGCCGAACAAAAATTTTGACTTTTGGTCAAAAAACCAGTTTTCGAAAGAAAAAATTTGGAATTTCACCCCACAACCTGGAGACCGGGACACGGAACGTGGACCAGAATTCAGGGAAGAAGGGTGAGGACTATTGCAACTATAATCTAATTTAAAATGTAGAAGAAAATTTGGAAAAACAATTAATTTTAAGGGATTTCTCTGAAAATAAGGGATGAAGTCCAGACGCGGGTGTAAAGTGCGCGCGTTATGGTCAGAACACAGGCGGACGCCTATTTTTGTCTAAAAAAGCCGAAAACAGCTTCAAAATCGCACGTCTAGAATAGAAGATATCAACGTTTTAGTTTTTGACTAGCTCCCCTAGGTAGATTTTGGTACTTACAGAGATGTATGAAAATAACTATTCTTTTAGAAAAATGTATGTTTTATTCGTGCTAGGGGCGCGGGCGAGGGGTCCAGAGACGCGTCTCCGCGCGGGCTAGCGATATATGGAATAAAACGTGGTAGGTGCCGAACAAAAATTTTGACTTTTGGTCAAAAAACCAGTTTTCGAAAGAAAAAATTTGGAATTTCACCCCACAACCTGGAGACCGGGACACGGAACGTGGACCAGAATTCAGGGAAGAAGGGTGAGGACTATTGCAACTATAATCTAATTTAAAATGTAGAAGAAAATTTGGAAAAACAATTAATTTTAAGGGATTTCTCTGAAAATAAGGGATGAAGTCCAGACGCGGGTGTAAAGTGCGCGCGTTATGGTCAGAACACAGGCGGACGCCTATTTTTGTCTAAAAAAGCCGAAAACAGCTTCAAAATCGCACGTCTAGAATAGAAGATATCAACGTTTTAGTTTTTGACTAGCTCCCCTAGGTAGATTTTGGTACTTACAGAGATGTATGAAAATAACTATTCTTTTAGAAAAATGTATGTTTTATTCGTGCTAGGGGCGCGGGCGAGGGGTCCAGAGACGCGTCTCCGCGCGGGCTAGCGATATATGGAATAAAACGTGGTAGGTGCCGAACAAAAATTTTGACTTTTGGTCAAAAAACCAGTTTTCGAAAGAAAAAATTTGGAATTTCACCCCACAACCTGGAGACCGGGACACGGAACGTGGACCAGAATTCAGGGAAGAAGGGTGAGGACTATTGCAACTATAATCTAATTTAAAATGTAGAAGAAAATTTGGAAAAACAATTAATTTTAAGGGATTTCTCTGAAAATAAGGGATGAAGTCCAGACGCGGGTGTAAAGTGCGCGCGTTATGGTCAGAACACAGGCGGACGCCTATTTTTGTCTAAAAAAGCCGAAAACAGCTTCAAAATCGCACGTCTAGAATAGAAGATATCAACGTTTTAGTTTTTGACTAGCTCCCCTAGGTAGATTTTGGTACTTACAGAGATGTATGAAAATAACTATTCTTTTAGAAAAATGTATGTTTTATTCGTGCTAGGGGCGCGGGCGAGGGGTCCAGAGACGCGTCTCCGCGCGGGCTAGCGATATATGGAATAAAACGTGGTAGGTGCCGAACAAAAATTTTGACTTTTGGTCAAAAAACCAGTTTTCGAAAGAAAAAATTTGGAATTTCACCCCACAACCTGGAGACCGGGACACGGAACGTGGACCAGAATTCAGGGAAGAAGGGTGAGGACTATTGCAACTATAATCTAATTTAAAATGTAGAAGAAAATTTGGAAAAACAATTAATTTTAAGGGATTTCTCTGAAAATAAGGGATGAAGTCCAGACGCGGGTGTAAAGTGCGCGCGTTATGGTCAGAACACAGGCGGACGCCTATTTTTGTCTAAAAAAGCCGAAAACAGCTTCAAAATCGCACGTCTAGAATAGAAGATATCAACGTTTTAGTTTTTGACTAGCTCCCCTAGGTAGATTTTGGTACTTACAGAGATGTATGAAAATAACTATTCTTTTAGAAAAATGTATGTTTTATTCGTGCTAGGGGCGCGGGCGAGGGGTCCAGAGACGCGTCTCCGCGCGGGCTAGCGATATATGGAATAAAACGTGGTAGGTGCCGAACAAAAATTTTGACTTTTGGTCAAAAAACCAGTTTTCGAAAGAAAAAATTTGGAATTTCACCCCACAACCTGGAGACCGGGACACGGAACGTGGACCAGAATTCAGGGAAGAAGGGTGAGGACTATTGCAACTATAATCTAATTTAAAATGTAGAAGAAAATTTGGAAAAACAATTAATTTTAAGGGATTTCTCTGAAAATAAGGGATGAAGTCCAGACGCGGGTGTAAAGTGCGCGCGTTATGGTCAGAACACAGGCGGACGCCTATTTTTGTCTAAAAAAGCCGAAAACAGCTTCAAAATCGCACGTCTAGAATAGAAGATATCAACGTTTTAGTTTTTGACTAGCTCCCCTAGGTAGATTTTGGTACTTACAGAGAT
This sequence comes from Xestia ashworthii, assembly GCA_950022955.1. Lineage (NCBI taxonomy): Eukaryota > Metazoa > Arthropoda > Insecta > Lepidoptera > Noctuidae > Xestia > Xestia ashworthii. The sequence continues at coordinate 26,873 of OX465549.1, read as the reverse complement.
GTATGAAAATAACTATTCTTTTAGAAAAATGTATGTTTTATTCGTGCTAGGGGCGCGGGCGAGGGGTCCAGAGACGCGTCTCCGCGCGGGCTAGCGATATATGGAATAAAACGTGGTAGGTGCCGAACAAAAATTTTGACTTTTGGTCAAAAAACCAGTTTTCGAAAGAAAAAATTTGGAATTTCACCCCACAACCTGGAGACCGGGACACGGAACGTGGACCAGAATTCAGGGAAGAAGGGTGAGGACTATTGCAACTATAATCTAATTTAAAATGTAGAAGAAAATTTGGAAAAACAATTAATTTTAAGGGATTTCTCTGAAAATAAGGGATGAAGTCCAGACGCGGGTGTAAAGTGCGCGCGTTATGGTCAGAACACAGGCGGACGCCTATTTTTGTCTAAAAAAGCCGAAAACAGCTTCAAAATCGCACGTCTAGAATAGAAGATATCAACGTTTTAGTTTTTGACTAGCTCCCCTAGGTAGATTTTGGTACTTACAGAGATGTATGAAAATAACTATTCTTTTAGAAAAATGTATGTTTTATTCGTGCTAGGGGCGCGGGCGAGGGGTCCAGAGACGCGTCTCCGCGCGGGCTAGCGATATATGGAATAAAACGTGGTAGGTGCCGAACAAAAATTTTGACTTTTGGTCAAAAAACCAGTTTTCGAAAGAAAAAATTTGGAATTTCACCCCACAACCTGGAGACCGGGACACGGAACGTGGACCAGAATTCAGGGAAGAAGGGTGAGGACTATTGCAACTATAATCTAATTTAAAATGTAGAAGAAAATTTGGAAAAACAATTAATTTTAAGGGATTTCTCTGAAAATAAGGGATGAAGTCCAGACGCGGGTGTAAAGTGCGCGCGTTATGGTCAGAACACAGGCGGACGCCTATTTTTGTCTAAAAAAGCCGAAAACAGCTTCAAAATCGCACGTCTAGAATAGAAGATATCAACGTTTTAGTTTTTGACTAGCTCCCCTAGGTAGATTTTGGTACTTACAGAGATGTATGAAAATAACTATTCTTTTAGAAAAATGTATGTTTTATTCGTGCTAGGGGCGCGGGCGAGGGGTCCAGAGACGCGTCTCCGCGCGGGCTAGCGATATATGGAATAAAACGTGGTAGGTGCCGAACAAAAATTTTGACTTTTGGTCAAAAAACCAGTTTTCGAAAGAAAAAATTTGGAATTTCACCCCACAACCTGGAGACCGGGACACGGAACGTGGACCAGAATTCAGGGAAGAAGGGTGAGGACTATTGCAACTATAATCTAATTTAAAATGTAGAAGAAAATTTGGAAAAACAATTAATTTTAAGGGATTTCTCTGAAAATAAGGGATGAAGTCCAGACGCGGGTGTAAAGTGCGCGCGTTATGGTCAGAACACAGGCGGACGCCTATTTTTGTCTAAAAAAGCCGAAAACAGCTTCAAAATCGCACGTCTAGAATAGAAGATATCAACGTTTTAGTTTTTGACTAGCTCCCCTAGGTAGATTTTGGTACTTACAGAGATGTATGAAAATAACTATTCTTTTAGAAAAATGTATGTTTTATTCGTGCTAGGGGCGCGGGCGAGGGGTCCAGAGACGCGTCTCCGCGCGGGCTAGCGATATATGGAATAAAACGTGGTAGGTGCCGAACAAAAATTTTGACTTTTGGTCAAAAAACCAGTTTTCGAAAGAAAAAATTTGGAATTTCACCCCACAACCTGGAGACCGGGACACGGAACGTGGACCAGAATTCAGGGAAGAAGGGTGAGGACTATTGCAACTATAATCTAATTTAAAATGTAGAAGAAAATTTGGAAAAACAATTAATTTTAAGGGATTTCTCTGAAAATAAGGGATGAAGTCCAGACGCGGGTGTAAAGTGCGCGCGTTATGGTCAGAACACAGGCGGACGCCTATTTTTGTCTAAAAAAGCCGAAAACAGCTTCAAAATCGCACGTCTAGAATAGAAGATATCAACGTTTTAGTTTTTGACTAGCTCCCCTAGGTAGATTTTGGTACTTACAGAGATGTATGAAAATAACTATTCTTTTAGAAAAATGTATGTTTTATTCGTGCTAGGGGCGCGGGCGAGGGGTCCAGAGACGCGTCTCCGCGCGGGCTAGCGATATATGGAATAAAACGTGGTAGGTGCCGAACAAAAATTTTGACTTTTGGTCAAAAAACCAGTTTTCGAAAGAAAAAATTTGGAATTTCACCCCACAACCTGGAGACCGGGACACGGAACGTGGACCAGAATTCAGGGAAGAAGGGTGAGGACTATTGCAACTATAATCTAATTTAAAATGTAGAAGAAAATTTGGAAAAACAATTAATTTTAAGGGATTTCTCTGAAAATAAGGGATGAAGTCCAGACGCGGGTGTAAAGTGCGCGCGTTATGGTCAGAACACAGGCGGACGCCTATTTTTGTCTAAAAAAGCCGAAAACAGCTTCAAAATCGCACGTCTAGAATAGAAGATATCAACGTTTTAGTTTTTGACTAGCTCCCCTAGGTAGATTTTGGTACTTACAGAGATGTATGAAAATAACTATTCTTTTAGAAAAATGTATGTTTTATTCGTGCTAGGGGCGCGGGCGAGGGGTCCAGAGACGCGTCTCCGCGCGGGCTAGCGATATATGGAATAAAACGTGGTAGGTGCCGAACAAAAATTTTGACTTTTGGTCAAAAAACCAGTTTTCGAAAGAAAAAATTTGGAATTTCACCCCACAACCTGGAGACCGGGACACGGAACGTGGACCAGAATTCAGGGAAGAAGGGTGAGGACTATTGCAACTATAATCTAATTTAAAATGTAGAAGAAAATTTGGAAAAACAATTAATTTTAAGGGATTTCTCTGAAAATAAGGGATGAAGTCCAGACGCGGGTGTAAAGTGCGCGCGTTATGGTCAGAACACAGGCGGACGCCTATTTTTGTCTAAAAAAGCCGAAAACAGCTTCAAAATCGCACGTCTAGAATAGAAGATATCAACGTTTTAGTTTTTGACTAGCTCCCCTAGGTAGATTTTGGTACTTACAGAGATGTATGAAAATAACTATTCTTTTAGAAAAATGTATGTTTTATTCGTGCTAGGGGCGCGGGCGAGGGGTCCAGAGACGCGTCTCCGCGCGGGCTAGCGATATATGGAATAAAACGTGGTAGGTGCCGAACAAAAATTTTGACTTTTGGTCAAAAAACCAGTTTTCGAAAGAAAAAATTTGGAATTTCACCCCACAACCTGGAGACCGGGACACGGAACGTGGACCAGAATTCAGGGAAGAAGGGTGAGGACTATTGCAACTATAATCTAATTTAAAATGTAGAAGAAAATTTGGAAAAACAATTAATTTTAAGGGATTTCTCTGAAAATAAGGGATGAAGTCCAGACGCGGGTGTAAAGTGCGCGCGTTATGGTCAGAACACAGGCGGACGCCTATTTTTGTCTAAAAAAGCCGAAAACAGCTTCAAAATCGCACGTCTAGAATAGAAGATATCAACGTTTTAGTTTTTGACTAGCTCCCCTAGGTAGATTTTGGTACTTACAGAGATGTATGAAAATAACTATTCTTTTAGAAAAATGTATGTTTTATTCGTGCTAGGGGCGCGGGCGAGGGGTCCAGAGACGCGTCTCCGCGCGGGCTAGCGATATATGGAATAAAACGTGGTAGGTGCCGAACAAAAATTTTGACTTTTGGTCAAAAAACCAGTTTTCGAAAGAAAAAATTTGGAATTTCACCCCACAACCTGGAGACCGGGACACGGAACGTGGACCAGAATTCAGGGAAGAAGGGTGAGGACTATTGCAACTATAATCTAATTTAAAATGTAGAAGAAAATTTGGAAAAACAATTAATTTTAAGGGATTTCTCTGAAAATAAGGGATGAAGTCCAGACGCGGGTGTAAAGTGCGCGCGTTATGGTCAGAACACAGGCGGACGCCTATTTTTGTCTAAAAAAGCCGAAAACAGCTTCAAAATCGCACGTCTAGAATAGAAGATATCAACGTTTTAGTTTTTGACTAGCTCCCCTAGGTAGATTTTGGTACTTACAGAGATGTATGAAAATAACTATTCTTTTAGAAAAATGTATGTTTTATTCGTGCTAGGGGCGCGGGCGAGGGGTCCAGAGACGCGTCTCCGCGCGGGCTAGCGATATATGGAATAAAACGTGGTAGGTGCCGAACAAAAATTTTGACTTTTGGTCAAAAAACCAGTTTTCGAAAGAAAAAATTTGGAATTTCACCCCACAACCTGGAGACCGGGACACGGAACGTGGACCAGAATTCAGGGAAGAAGGGTGAGGACTATTGCAACTATAATCTAATTTAAAATGTAGAAGAAAATTTGGAAAAACAATTAATTTTAAGGGATTTCTCTGAAAATAAGGGATGAAGTCCAGACGCGGGTGTAAAGTGCGCGCGTTATGGTCAGAACACAGGCGGACGCCTATTTTTGTCTAAAAAAGCCGAAAACAGCTTCAAAATCGCACGTCTAGAATAGAAGATATCAACGTTTTAGTTTTTGACTAGCTCCCCTAGGTAGATTTTGGTACTTACAGAGATGTATGAAAATAACTATTCTTTTAGAAAAATGTATGTTTTATTCGTGCTAGGGGCGCGGGCGAGGGGTCCAGAGACGCGTCTCCGCGCGGGCTAGCGATATATGGAATAAAACGTGGTAGGTGCCGAACAAAAATTTTGACTTTTGGTCAAAAAACCAGTTTTCGAAAGAAAAAATTTGGAATTTCACCCCACAACCTGGAGACCGGGACACGGAACGTGGACCAGAATTCAGGGAAGAAGGGTGAGGACTATTGCAACTATAATCTAATTTAAAATGTAGAAGAAAATTTGGAAAAACAATTAATTTTAAGGGATTTCTCTGAAAATAAGGGATGAAGTCCAGACGCGGGTGTAAAGTGCGCGCGTTATGGTCAGAACACAGGCGGACGCCTATTTTTGTCTAAAAAAGCCGAAAACAGCTTCAAAATCGCACGTCTAGAATAGAAGATATCAACGTTTTAGTTTTTGACTAGCTCCCCTAGGTAGATTTTGGTACTTACAGAGATGTATGAAAATAACTATTCTTTTAGAAAAATGTATGTTTTATTCGTGCTAGGGGCGCGGGCGAGGGGTCCAGAGACGCGTCTCCGCGCGGGCTAGCGATATATGGAATAAAACGTGGTAGGTGCCGAACAAAAATTTTGACTTTTGGTCAAAAAACCAGTTTTCGAAAGAAAAAATTTGGAATTTCACCCCACAACCTGGAGACCGGGACACGGAACGTGGACCAGAATTCAGGGAAGAAGGGTGAGGACTATTGCAACTATAATCTAATTTAAAATGTAGAAGAAAATTTGGAAAAACAATTAATTTTAAGGGATTTCTCTGAAAATAAGGGATGAAGTCCAGACGCGGGTGTAAAGTGCGCGCGTTATGGTCAGAACACAGGCGGACGCCTATTTTTGTCTAAAAAAGCCGAAAACAGCTTCAAAATCGCACGTCTAGAATAGAAGATATCAACGTTTTAGTTTTTGACTAGCTCCCCTAGGTAGATTTTGGTACTTACAGAGATGTATGAAAATAACTATTCTTTTAGAAAAATGTATGTTTTATTCGTGCTAGGGGCGCGGGCGAGGGGTCCAGAGACGCGTCTCCGCGCGGGCTAGCGATATATGGAATAAAACGTGGTAGGTGCCGAACAAAAATTTTGACTTTTGGTCAAAAAACCAGTTTTCGAAAGAAAAAATTTGGAATTTCACCCCACAACCTGGAGACCGGGACACGGAACGTGGACCAGAATTCAGGGAAGAAGGGTGAGGACTATTGCAACTATAATCTAATTTAAAATGTAGAAGAAAATTTGGAAAAACAATTAATTTTAAGGGATTTCTCTGAAAATAAGGGATGAAGTCCAGACGCGGGTGTAAAGTGCGCGCGTTATGGTCAGAACACAGGCGGACGCCTATTTTTGTCTAAAAAAGCCGAAAACAGCTTCAAAATCGCACGTCTAGAATAGAAGATATCAACGTTTTAGTTTTTGACTAGCTCCCCTAGGTAGATTTTGGTACTTACAGAGATGTATGAAAATAACTATTCTTTTAGAAAAATGTATGTTTTATTCGTGCTAGGGGCGCGGGCGAGGGGTCCAGAGACGCGTCTCCGCGCGGGCTAGCGATATATGGAATAAAACGTGGTAGGTGCCGAACAAAAATTTTGACTTTTGGTCAAAAAACCAGTTTTCGAAAGAAAAAATTTGGAATTTCACCCCACAACCTGGAGACCGGGACACGGAACGTGGACCAGAATTCAGGGAAGAAGGGTGAGGACTATTGCAACTATAATCTAATTTAAAATGTAGAAGAAAATTTGGAAAAACAATTAATTTTAAGGGATTTCTCTGAAAATAAGGGATGAAGTCCAGACGCGGGTGTAAAGTGCGCGCGTTATGGTCAGAACACAGGCGGACGCCTATTTTTGTCTAAAAAAGCCGAAAACAGCTTCAAAATCGCACGTCTAGAATAGAAGATATCAACGTTTTAGTTTTTGACTAGCTCCCCTAGGTAGATTTTGGTACTTACAGAGATGTATGAAAATAACTATTCTTTTAGAAAAATGTATGTTTTATTCGTGCTAGGGGCGCGGGCGAGGGGTCCAGAGACGCGTCTCCGCGCGGGCTAGCGATATATGGAATAAAACGTGGTAGGTGCCGAACAAAAATTTTGACTTTTGGTCAAAAAACCAGTTTTCGAAAGAAAAAATTTGGAATTTCACCCCACAACCTGGAGACCGGGACACGGAACGTGGACCAGAATTCAGGGAAGAAGGGTGAGGACTATTGCAACTATAATCTAATTTAAAATGTAGAAGAAAATTTGGAAAAACAATTAATTTTAAGGGATTTCTCTGAAAATAAGGGATGAAGTCCAGACGCGGGTGTAAAGTGCGCGCGTTATGGTCAGAACACAGGCGGACGCCTATTTTTGTCTAAAAAAGCCGAAAACAGCTTCAAAATCGCACGTCTAGAATAGAAGATATCAACGTTTTAGTTTTTGACTAGCTCCCCTAGGTAGATTTTGGTACTTACAGAGATGTATGAAAATAACTATTCTTTTAGAAAAATGTATGTTTTATTCGTGCTAGGGGCGCGGGCGAGGGGTCCAGAGACGCGTCTCCGCGCGGGCTAGCGATATATGGAATAAAACGTGGTAGGTGCCGAACAAAAATTTTGACTTTTGGTCAAAAAACCAGTTTTCGAAAGAAAAAATTTGGAATTTCACCCCACAACCTGGAGACCGGGACACGGAACGTGGACCAGAATTCAGGGAAGAAGGGTGAGGACTATTGCAACTATAATCTAATTTAAAATGTAGAAGAAAATTTGGAAAAACAATTAATTTTAAGGGATTTCTCTGAAAATAAGGGATGAAGTCCAGACGCGGGTGTAAAGTGCGCGCGTTATGGTCAGAACACAGGCGGACGCCTATTTTTGTCTAAAAAAGCCGAAAACAGCTTCAAAATCGCACGTCTAGAATAGAAGATATCAACGGTTAGGTTAGGTTTTTTTTTTTTTTTTTTTTTTTTTTTTTTTTTTTTTTTTTTTTTACAGCTTTTCCCCGTTCGTGGTAAAACAGGACCTTACTATTCTGATTTTTCACATCCATACTAGTTCTCGCATTTTTGCCTCTCGCACTTTCAAGCTTCATACTTTATCTTTCTTTCATTCATCTCTTTCATTCTAAGCCGGGTGGGACTCCCGCTATTCTATCTATTCTATCTACTTGTACTTATTTACTTTTCTTTATTTAGGGGTATTTATTTAAAAGACAGTTTCATTACAGACAGTAGTTTTACAGTTACAGTATTTGCTTTTTGCCTTGATGGTTACATACTTGTTTTCTTAGGTCTATTTCTTACTGGCTATGTTTCTATAAAATACGATTTGTTTATTATAAACTTCTTTTATATTAGTTTCGAGCATTTTCTTTGTTTACATTGCTTTTTTTATTTCTATTTTATTATCTAAACATAAGCTTTCTTATTAAATATATTTCTATTTTCTAATTTACATTACTATTATAGTAAACCATATTTTCTTATATAACTAGTTTACATTTCTATTACTTATTCTATATTTTATGAATCTAGATTTCTTTAACAATTAGACCAACTTATTACAATATAAAAACAAGATTGGCTTCTTATTTTGTATTTCGGTTCTTGGACTGTTCTTAGGGTTGTGTGAGTTTTCTTTCGCATTGGTATTTATTTATTTTTCTTATAGGTTGGGCAATAATATATATATATACTATATTATATTATATTTATTGTCGTTTCTTGGTCTGAAGTACTTTTCTTAGCGTGTTTAGATGTTGTTTGGGGTGCGTGTTTAGTGTTGTGCATGTCATTGTGTTCTGATATATTTGTATATATTTACTATATATTCCATATATCTGTGTTTGTATGTGTTCTCTGGTTTCCATGAATTCCACTTTTGTTGTGTACTCCCAGTTTGTGTTTCTGTGTTGGTGTGTTCCTGTGTATGTTGTGTATGTATCGTAAACCCTAGGGAGCTGTTTAGGCGTATGCCGTCGTCGTCCGGGCCAGATAATCCCACTTTCTGCGGACCGGACATTCCATGCTGAAGGCATTATGGTCGGTCCTCTGGAGCTTTGAGTGCAAGCAGTTGCAGCACTGCGGCTCGTTCCCCGCAAGAAATTCGGAACATTTCTCACGGAGGTGCGGTCCTCCGCAGTGACTGCACCTGTCCGCACTCTCGGTACAAAATTTCCGGCCATGTCCGAAAGCCAGGCATTTCGTGCATTGGATGAGCGGTGATTGGTCCTCCACCCTTACCCTTTGCAGGTCCAGATAAAGGGCTCCAGCCTCCGTCATCCTCTGCCAAACCGTGGGCCTGACCTGGACGACGACGTGCGCCGTTTTGGGGTTCCTTGTCCTCTTCTTGTATTTAATCGTCATTTCTAGTTCATCTTCGTATAGGTCCCTGAAAATGTTGGCGTTCTGGGAGTAGAGCGCCCTAACCATTTCCTCGTCGTTGCTGTCTAGGAAGACGTCTTTAAGAACGACGAGCGGGTTTTTATTCCTCATGGGCGCTACTCTTAGCCCTTTGCCTCGGCTCTCAATCCTATCTTTCACTCTAGTGTACTCTGCTTCTGTGTCGCACCCCAGTATGACCGTCTGATTTTTTGCCTTGCGAACCCTGCTAATTTTCAGGCCAGTTTCCCTGGCATCGACCGCCTCCTTCACCCTGGCGAGCACCTCGTCAGCAGTCTCCTGGCTGCCTTCAAAGGTGACCGCCATCGAGTGAAGTGCCGGTCGATGCCCGGGTCTGGCTGCCGTGACACTGGCGTATGAAGGCACCTCGGTTTTTGGCTCTGATTCGGACACCTTTATGGCCTCCTTGACGTCCCTAGCGGCTTCATCTATTCTGAGCTCGAGGACACCCTGCCCCACCTCAACCTTGCAGCTGAGTTCCTCGAGCTGTTCGCCGATTTTGTCTAGGAGGTCGGCACCGCTTTCATTGATCTCCTCTTTTAAGACCGAGGTGACCCTCGAGACCTTCTCGTCGAGCTGGTTGAGCCGCGTCTCCAAGTTCGATTCCACCCTCTTTAGCCTTCCCAAGATATCATCCGACATTTCGGGTGGGGTAGGCTTGGTGTTGGTTGTGGGAGGAATCGTTCCGGGCGCTGTCTCCAGGCTCTTAACTCGCTTGCTCAACTCGAACAAGGTCCGCAGGCACTTGTCCGACTGGGTCTCCAGGAAGATCTTGATGTCCTTACGCATCTGAGGATACCCCTGGACTCTGGTCGGGATGTCCTCAAACGTCTTCATGACCTCCTGGAGAAGTTTGTCAGTGGACGATGTGGCATAAATGTTCGTCTGCATTTTGTACGCGTCCATGATGTCTATTGACCTCCTTTTTCTTTCTGGCCTCCGGATGAAAGTCTTTGCGGCATCCAGCGCCTGTGCCGGCTGTCCTACTCGACTGGGAGTGGTGGTGGGAGCGACGGTACCAGCGTTCCCTGCCGATGCCGACGGTGGCGTTTTGGCTGTCGACGTAGCCACCTGTGCTCCGCCGGCGCCTGTCCCCGTCACTCTCCCTGTTACTGGGGTGCGAATTCCAGACATCATCTTGTTTGTGTGTGGTGTAGTGTGTTGTGTAGTGTGGCTAGTGTGTATAGGGCACTGCCAGGGAACGGGGAAAGAGTGGTGTCAGGTGGTCTGCACACAGTGTAAAGGGTGTGTGCAGTTCAAAATAAATTAAATATATACAATAACAACAGTCAAAAAGAAGAAAGGTATAAGAAAATTTAGAGGAAGGTGGGTGTAAGTGCGCTTGGGATAACAATATCCACAAGTGTCCAGCCTTCGCTCAAAAGAGCGGGTCACTCAAGAAAGTCTAGGAAAGAATCAGAAAAGAACAGTCAAAGAACCAGAGAATAAAATATAAATGGCAAGTCAGAATGACTTTGGTCTCTATGTAGAGTCCCTTAAGTTGTTGGGCTCAGTCTCTATTATCACGCCCCGCAAGAAAACCGTTCCAGAGCCCCCAATACTTGATTATAAATCGAAAAACTCTTTCTGCTCTACGTAGAGTCAATTAAGTGTATTCAACAGATAGACCTCCCCGAGCCCTCAAAAACGACACCAAGCACGGTGCCGTAGCTCAAAGGGTTCCAGAGATACAGCTGTTTAAGTTTTCCGGGTATTAAGCCGGATAACTCCGAACGAAACGGATATTAGCTGTATTTCCCGAACGCCTCGGCCGAAAAATACCGTGTTTGGGCTATAAAGGAAGTGCTCGACGAGATCTACCTGCTGAACCGATTTTCAGCACTGAAAAAATTTTTTCCCTGAAAAGTCCTGAAACGGATTTCCCCGGGTAGTCCGACTCCAGCCAGAGTCAACAAAAGAAACCCCAGCCCTCCACGACTCACCGTTCCGGAGATATCGGTGTTTTAAAATTTCCAAAATGGCCGCCGTAAACGTCAAAGTGACAATTAGACCTAAGATATCTCCGCTCGTATGTGTCGTAGAAGACCCGAGTTTGGGCTCGCTGGTTTCGGCCTGGCCCGTTCTATGCGCTGAGATTAGTTTCAGGCGACTGAAAATTTTCAGCCCCAATCTTCCTGAAACCGAGGGAGGGGGTAGTCCTTATGCCCTAGAGTAATATTCTGAAAACAGAATCAATTTATCTCCGTCGGTTCCGGAGTTGGAGCCAAGTTAGACTGGCCAAGATGGCCGCCGATCTGTCAAACGACAATCTGAACTCCCGCGTTCTCCACAACCACTGGTCGTATCGAGACGGGGTTTTCGATTCACAGATCGGCTCCACCCTCTCCGTCTGAAAATACAGGTTTCAGGCCTGAAAAAATTTTCAGCCTGAAAACGCCTGAAAACTATATTTTATAAATCTACAAAGGGTGCTCTTCCCCAATCTGAAAACCGCAGCTCCGTACGCCAAACGGTTGAGGAGAAAATCAGTTTCCAAACAAGTACCCGGGTTTATTAAAATGGCCGACTTTTTCGATTTTCGGCGATTTTGAAGTTATATGGGCCGACTTTCGACTTAGGTGAACCCAAACAAGGTGGAAGAACCCAATGTAAGTGTAAAAAAGTGATTATCTCCTATTTATAAGGAATTATTAGCAAAAAACATAAAAAATTAAATAACTTTAAAACTATTTGAGATAAAATTTTGGAAAAAATACCTAAATTAATGATAAATAAGCTACTATAAGACTACAACTAAATTTAAATTTTTACACAATATTTTGGCATAAAATTTTGAAAATTAAAATTTTTTCAGGTTTTTAATTACTGTATTAAATTGAGTGAGACTAAAATTTTGAAATTAGGAACTTAAGGTCATCTAATTAGCGCGCACCCGGCTGCAGTTGAAGATTTTGAAAATTTGTCTTCTGTCTCGAGTTATAAAGGTACAAACTTTGACTTTTATAACTGTTATATAAAAGTTTGTGGTAGACATAAAATTCTGTTTAAAGTTGCACTCGCCTTTTGTGATAGAGGTCCAGCTTATCACCAATTTTCACGACGCTGTCTCCACTCCTTTCGTAGTTTCAGGCCACGTGGTTTTTTGAAAAAGCTGAATATCTTGCTTCAGCGCGATGACAGGTCGACTCCAAGCGCCCCAGATGGTGGGGGACCACGATGCCCACCCGATTCCAGCAAAAAAGAGTGGGGTCGCCGATCTCGTTTTCGCAGCGTATGCGATTCAAGTTTTTTAACTTTACACTTAACCTCTAAAGTTGAGGTTTTTCGCACTTAACTTATTTGGCACTGAAAAACGGCACGATTTGAACACGGCACTATAAGCGGCACCACTTTCCGCATCTATAGACACCTTTTTCGTCACTGTAAGGCTACAAAAACCAATTTTTTCCGATTTTTTCGTGCGGAGCGCGTGGGTTTTAGCTGCTTACTGCTCGGCAGACCGAGTGCAACTGGGTTAGGTTAGGTTAGGTTAGGTTAGGTTTTTTTTTTTTTTTTTTTTTTTTTTTTTTGTTTGGGCAGGAGTGGGAAATCCCCGCGGACACCTCGACTATCTCACAGGAATTTCTCTTGTGAGACAGTCGAGGTAGTGCCGGACTCGAACCGGCTAAAAACCACTCCTGCCTAGCCAGTGTCCCTCTGACATGGGGATCAGAGCCCTTTTTATCGATGTTTTTACTTATTTGCGACTGATTGATGGGAGGCCGAGGAGACCACACTCTATCTTTTTATTATGATCCGCTAATGTTTCTATTTATTCATACTATAATTTGTTTATGTGTTTTTATGTTTACTTTTTACTACATATTTAAACTATCTTTTATATGACACTACTATTAATACAAAATAATTATGATTTTTCAAAATTAAATGCCTAATTTTACAATTTTCTAAACGTTTCCCTAAATTTACTAATTAACCCATGTTTTTCTCTCGCTAACCCTTATTATTATGCCTTTTCAATTTTAATTCTGCGCTTATTTAATTGAATTGAAATGAATTTAGTCTTATTTTAATAATACCTTAACTATATGATTATTATATAATCGGATATTATTTTTATATCTATTTTTATTCTTAGTTTTTCGAAAATTTCTTTGAGGCCTAAATAAAACGTAAATAAACAATTTTTAAGACGACGGCAGAATTCGTCGCCCAGTCTGACACAACTTGACGATTCCACTAGAGTTGACTTACGGTCCAGTATAATTCCAGCCACTTTCTTATGAAAGTGACTCCAATTAACATTCTCCATTAAGCCAACCCCAGTGGTTCGCTCAATGCGTCTGCAATCTGGTTGTGTCAGACCGGTCATCACTGTGTACGTGGAAGTGGGCGCATCGACAACTTTAGCAATATGCTATGGATGCTCTAGCGAATGCGTTCCACTTCCTACGTATTGGGCATATATCACTAAACGCATTGTGCGAGTGTTCCCCCAGCTTGGCTCTGGTGCAGTTTACGCAAACCGCTGCTTCGACCCTGTGCTTGTCTGGGCAGTCCACTCTGAGATGTGGACCGCCACAGTGGCTGCACAGGTCGGCCGACTCCGTACACAGGCGCTTGCCGTGGCCGTACGATAGACAGCGGGTGCACTGCACCAGAGGCGTCTGATCCTCGACGCGCACTCTCTGGAGGTCAATACGGAGCTTGCCTCCTTCGAGTGCCCTCCTCCAGATAGCTGGGGTAACACTCAGCACAATGCTGCTCACGTGCGGGTTGCGAGACTTTTTGCGGAACTTAACAGAGACCTTTTGTTCCTCGTCACCGAGGCCGTGAAAGATCTCCTGGTTCTGGTTCTTAAGGGCTCTGAGCACTTCTTCGTCGCTGTGTACTAACAGCACGTCCCTAAGAACCAGAAGCGGGTTCCGATTCTTCACTTCCTCGACGACGAGGTTCTCCCCGGCCTTCTCCAATCGCGCTTTTAATTTTTGCCTCTCCTCCGTCGTTGCGCACCCCATGATAACCTTCTGGTCCCTGGCCTTGCGGACCCTCTCGACGCGCACCCATCCCTCCTTCGCGTCCACTGCTTTCCTCACCCTTTCTAAGATTTGGTCCCCCGTATCCATCTCCTCAGTGGAGGAGACAACCACGGAGTGCAGCGTTGTTCGCTCCGGAGCCTGTGCCCCGGTGTGGCTCTTACTGACGGCTGTCATGCTCGCGTAGGTTGTCTCCTCCACCGCTTTCCTGCTGGCCAGACTGTCTCGGAGTGCGTCAAGTTTCTCAGAGTTGTCTCTTAACTCCGAGATGTGCTCCTTTAGGCTGTTTAGGAGCTCAGTCTGGCCAGCAAGGACCTCGGCGGAAATAGGATTGGGACTACGGTCAACAGTGGGCGCGGGTTCCGGCATGGCGACGGGTGCGGAAGGGGCCTTATCTCGTTCGGACTCCTTGACCAGCTCATAAAGCCTGTTTATGGCTTCGAGCACCGCAGTCTTTATCTCGGCCTTGAGGTTGCGAGAGTTGCCCAAATTAAGCTTCGCCTTATTTAGGCAAGCTCTCGCTTCCTCGATGCGACTGCGGCACTTCGCCTCAGGCTTTTTGAGCGGTGGTTAGGTTTTTTTTTTTTTTTTTTTTTTTTTGTTTTGGCAGGAGTGGGAAATCCCCGCGGACACCTCGACTACCTCACAGGTTGTGAGAAAGTCGAGGTAGTGCCGGACTCGAACCGGCTAAAAACCACTCCTGCCCCAGCCAGTGTTCCTCTAACATGATCAGAGCCCTTAACATCTGTCATTTTTTGTTTGTCTACGATAAAGGGTGGCCGGAGAGACCACATGAGTGCGTTTTGGTTTTGCGTGATGTAAAATACCTATTTTTGTAACTCCTTATAATATCTCTTACATTTATTTAACTTTACTCTTTACTATCTTGTTAATGTGTATTTATTAACAATTGCTATTTTACCACAGAACAATTTTTATTTCACTAATATCCTTTAAAATTTATTACTATAATCATATTTATGTCTATTATTAACCCTTACATTAATGCCCCTATTACGATTTCTTGCTCTAATTACTTTTGTTTCCCATTTAAATTTTTGTTCTAATATCTATTTTATTTATTAATTGTATGATATCTACAGTATATATTCATTATATAATTAAATATCATTTTCAATTTTATATCTATTGCTTTTAATTTCATACATTCTTCATAAAATGGGTTTAGGTCTGTTAATGTACTACCAATTTCGACACAGCTTGACATGTCCACCAGAGCTGGCACCCGCTCCAGCATAACTTGAGCCAGTTTCCCATGAAACGGACTCAATTTACTTTTTCGCATGTTGCCAACCCCGGTGGCTGCCTGAACGCGCCTGGTTTCCGGTTGGGCCGAATTGATACCACATCTGTGTTTGGAAGTGGTCGCACCGCCAACTTTAGCAGTAAGCTATCGAAGCTCTTGCGAATGCGTCCCACTTCTTTCGCACTGGGCATTCGTTGCTGAACGCGTTGTGCTCGGTGGCCCCTAGTTTTTCTCTGGTGCAGTTCACGCAAACCGCTGCTTTGCCGATCTGTCTATCCGGGCAGTCTGCCCTGACATGTGGCCCACCACAGTGGCTACACAGATCGGCTGGCTCCGTGCACAAGCGCTTTCCGTGCCCGTATGCCAAGCAGCGGGTGCACTGCACCAGAGGCGTCTGGTCCTCTACGCGAACTCGCTGGAGGTCGATGCGGAGTTTTCCCCCCTCAATCGCCCTCCTCCAGATCATAGGGGACACACCAAGCACAACGTGATTCGCATGCGGGTTTCTAGTTTTGCGTCGGTATTTGACAACCATTCTCTGCTCCTTGTCGTCGAGCCCGTGAAATACTTCCCGGTTCTGATTCCTAAGGGCTCTCAGCACCTCCTCGTCACTGTGCATGAGTAAAACGTCCCTTAGAATCAGAAGCGGGTCCCGATTTTTCACGTCCTCGACGACGAGGTTCTCTCCGGCCTTCTCCAAACGATTTTTCAGTTTCCTCCTCTCCTCCGTGGTTGCGCACCCCATAATAACCTTCTGGTCCTTGGCCTTGCGGACCCTCTCGACACGCACCCAGCCCTCCTTCGCGTCCACTGCTTTCCTAACTCTTTCGAGTATTTCGTCCCCCGTATCCATCTCCTGAGTTGAGGAGACAACCACCGAGTGCAGCGTCGTTCGCTCCAGAGTCTGAGCCCCGGTGTGGCTCTTAATGACGCCCGCTACACTCGCGTAGGTTGCCTCCCCCACCCCCTCCCTGTTGGCCAGACTGTCTCGGAGTTTGTCGAGTTTCTCGGAGTTGTCTCTTAACTCCGAGATGTGCTCCTTCAAGCTGTTTAGGAGCTCAGTCTGGCCAGCAAGGACCTCGGCGGAGATAGGATGGGGACTACGGTCAGCAGTGGGCGCGGGTTCCGGTATGGCGATGGGTGCGGAAGGGGCCTTATCTCGCTCGGACTCCTTGACCAGCTCATAAAGTCTGTTTATAGCTTCAAGCACCGCAGTCTTGATCTCAGCCTTGAGGTTGCGAGAGTTGCCTAGATTAAGCTTGGCCTTATTTAGGCAAGCTCTCGCCTCCTCGGTGCGACTGCGGCACTTAGCCTCAGGCTTTATGAGCGGTCTTGAGGCATCGATAGCAGCTCGGCGCGTCCCCGGAGTGGCAGGGCCTCCCTGCGACGCAGAAGGAGTCTCGTCTCCGAAAGAGATTCTCCTCCTCGCGGCCACAGACGAAGGCACCGCTTCCTCCACCGATCGCGGCGAGCCACTAGATCCTTGAGCCCTCACGGTGCTGGATGGGGTGCGAAACATCGTACAACTTTGGGAGCAGGTATTGCTAGAGTCGAACCCTGTAAAGAGGGGAACTAAACAACAATATCTGCTCGAGAGGAGAGGTTTAGAGAGGACACTGGTACTCCTGTGACCCTGTAAAGGGGGGAACACAGTAAGTATATAATAACAGAATCAAATAAAATATAAATACAAGAAAGTCGTATAATTATAGTCGCCCTCTTAGGTGCGACTGTCACAATATATTATTTAACAATATAATAATATCTAAAACAAGTAAATTTAAAATTTCCTAAAAAATCAATTATTTACAGTCAGGATGGTTAAAAACGAGCTTTTCCCTAAAGAAATTCCTATCTACAGGCCTAAATTAACTATAAACAATAAAATTATAAAAAGAAAATTTTGCCGAAAATCCCACGTCTACCTTCCTATATACCAGAGGGCGGGTGGGTGGGCAAAATTTTTTCGAGCTAGGGGCGCGTGCGAGGTGTCCAGAGACGCGTCTCCGCGCGGGCTAGCGATATATGGAATAAAACGTGGTAGGTGCCGAACAAAAATTTTGACTTTTGGTCAAAAAACCAGTTTTCGAAAGAAAAAATTTGTAATTTCACCCCACTACCTGGAGACCGGGACACGGAACGCGGACCAGAATTCAGGGAAGAAGGGTGAGTACTATTACAACTATAATCTAATTTAAAATGTGAAGGAAAATTTGGAAAAATAATTAATTTTGAGGAATATCTCTGGAATTTAGGGATGAAGTCCAGACGCGCGTGTAAAATGCGCGCGTTATGGTCAGTACGTAGGCGGAGGCCTAGTTATGTCTAAAAACACCGAAAACAGATTGAAAATCGCACGTCTGGAACAGAAAATATCGATGCGGTGGTTAGGTTAGGTTAGGTTAGGTTAGGTTAGGTTAGGTTAGGTTGGGGGACCACCCCACAGTGCTTGCGTCCACGTCGCGTCCCCTGGAAACGGCCCAGTTCTGACCACCGTAACGGAGTGGCAGACTGGGTACGGCCAAAGTGCACTGTGCTCTCGTAGCTTCTTACTGCTTGCCTTGCGAACTACGATTGTCGAATGTCTAAACTTACGCGGAGCGCCTCCGGGCGAAAATCAAAAGGCCCTTCTCAGGGCCAACCCAAAGGCCCTTCTCAGGGCCAACCTAAAGGCCCTTCTCAGGGCCAACCCAAAGGCCCTTCTCAGGGCCAACCCAAAGGTCCTTCTCAGGGCCAACCCAAAGGTCCTTCTCAGGGCCAATCCAAAGGCCCTTCTCAGGGCCAACCCAAAGGCCCTTCTCAGGGCCACCTAAAAGGCCCTTATCAGGGCCACTCCGACGCTCCGGCGTCAGAAGCAAGCCGCGCGCCGTCTGCGGCTGGCTTCTTAGCGGACGAGTCATCCGATAACGACTCGCTTTTTGGTGTGTCGGACGCGAGCGGCTCTCGCTCGCGGAAGCGGGTCCACCTGAGTGGTGGATCAGAGGGTTCTCAAGCCTCGGGTTCGAAGGCTAAAAAGCCGACGACCGTGGCCGCAGACACCCACAACGTTGGGCTCGCGGACGCCCAACGCCAGCTGGACCTGTTCCGGCGAGCGCAGCTCCAGCAAGAGCTGGAGGAGAAGGTAGCCGCCAAAGAGAAGCGGGCGCACGTCACCCGGGCCAAGTCCGGGTACGGTGCGTCCCGCGTTATATACGCGGACCACTCTTTAGAGGAGCTAGAGAGAATGGCGGAGGAGGACGAGGAGGAGATCGTGGAGGTCGCCTCTAAGTCCTCCAACTTGAAGGGGACCTTCCAAAAGGCCCTCAAGAGCCGGGCCGCTAGCCTGCGCGGTGTCGTCGCGGAGCTAGTCCGACGAAAGACCACCGACGAGACACGGCAACTGCAGGCGAAGGTGGATCGCTTGCAGTCGGAGGTCAGCCAGCTGCATCAGAAGCTGGCTGAAGCCACGGCCCAGCCGCAACAGGCCCGGACGAGCCCTGCGGCAGAAGGCCCATCCTCCAACCTTGAGGATATCATCCGCAAGGTTGTCATGGAGGAGAGGGCCTTCACAAGGGCCTGCTTAGCGGGCATCGAGGACCGGCTCTTGCCGGAGAAACGCCTCCGACCGCCGCTTGCGGCGGATAAGAGGCAGCCGAGCGAGCCGGAGCCGTCCCCCTCCCAGGCGGTCGATGTCCTTCTCCCTGCCACCACCCCGTCCAACGAGTGGACGGACGTGGTTCGTAGGGGGAAGGGCAAAGGGAAAAAGTCGGCGACGGCTGTCCCCGCCGTCCCTGGCGTCCCCGCCACCACTGCACCCAGCCGGTCACAGACGACCGGCAAGGGAAACGGGAAGGGAAAAGGAAGGGGAAAGGGGAAGCTTGTCCCCCCAAAAACCGCAGCCGTCGTGGTGACGCTCACCGCGGAAGCTGCGGAGCGAGGGGAGACATATATGTCAGTTTTGGTGCGGGCGCGTGCTAATGCCGATCCCACCCAACTGGGGATCGGCAGCGTGTCTTGCCGGCGGACACAAGCTGGGGCTCGAATTTTCGAGTTCCCGGGGGCCGAGGGGAGTGCCCATGCGGACCTCTTCGCAGCAAAGCTGCAAGAGGTCATCGCAGACTCGGCCAAGGTGGCCCGACCAGTAAAGTCGGCGGCCATTGAGGTGACGGAGCTCGACGACTCCGTCACCAAAGAGGAGGTGGTAGCGGCGGTCGCAGCGGTGGGGGGCTGTGGCGCCGCAGCGGTCCGAAGCCGGGACATTAGGCCCGGCCGCGGCGGCATGGGCACCATTCGCCTTGAGTGCCCAGTCGCCGCTGCCAAAGCCGTCCTAGTCAAGGGACGGCTGCCGGTCGGGATTAGCTCGGGTGCAGTCCGGGCCCTCGAGGACCAGCCTCTGCGGTGTTTCCGGTGCTTCGGCATCGGACACACCCGGCCCATGTGTCCGTCCACGGTAGACAGGACGGACACTTGCTACCGCTGCGGCCAGAACGGCCACAAAGCCGTCTCTTGTGAGGCCGCCACGCCACACTGCGCGGTGTGTGCCGCCAGTGGCCGCCTGGCAGGCCACGTCATGAAGGGGAGGAAATGTAATCCTCCCCCTAAGCGAGGCAAAGCGCACGCGCCGATTGGCCGCTCCGTCGTTCCTGCGGCGGCTGCGGAGGAGGGTGCGATGTCCGACTGATGGATAGGGTCGAACATCGCATCCTTCAGGTGGTGCGGTCTTCCACTGACTCCCCTCCCCTCTCGCTCTTAGAGAGGGGACCGGGATACGTGGCCGCCGCGTGGGGAGACATGGCCCTGGTGGGGGGTCTTTTTCTCCCCAAACCGCCCTCTCACGAAGCGCGAGCGGGAGGTCGACCCTCTCGCTGTGCCGCTCCACAGACGAAGAAGGGGTCGGAGAAGGCATCGTCCTCTCCCTCCTCGTGGTGGCGACGGGCGGGCGACAGGCACGGGGGTGCCCTCGCCCGCATTGCACCCGTCACCACCTTCGTCAGTCATTCCCGGGCCCCTGTGAGGGGCCCGCCATGAAGGGCAATCGTCGGCGGAGGACTGGACGTAAAGGCTATGCCGGTTTCCCAGTCCCCCGCCACTCGGACGAAGCGGGAATGTCGCTGGGTCGTTTTAGTGGGTATACCGGGTCAGACCCGGGGAGTCCCACATACCCCTCTCATCCCCCGATGGGAGGGTATGCGTAATGCATTTTTTCCCAGCGTCAAAAAAAAAAAAAAAAAAAAAAAAAAAAGGTTAGGTTAGGTTAGGTTAGGTTAGGTTAGGTTAGGTTAGGTTAGGTTAGGTTAGGTTGGGGGACCACCCCACAGTGCTTGCGTCCACGTCGCGTCCCCTGGAAACGGCCCAGTTCTGACCACCGTAACGGAGTGGCAGACTGGGTACGGCCAAAGAGCACTGTGCTCTCGTAGCGATTATATCCTTGACTTGCGATCTACGAGCTTGCTGGAAAATGCCAAAACTAACGCGGAGCGCCTCCGGGCGAAAACCAAAAGGCCCTTCTGAGGGCCAACCCAAAGGCCCTTCTCAGGACCAACCCAAAGGCCCTTCTCAGGGCCAACCCAAAGGCCCTTCTCAGGGCCAACCCAAAGGCTCTTCTCAGGGCCAACCCAAAGGCCCTTCTCAGGGCCACTCCGACGCTCCGGCGTCTGAAGCTAGCCGCGCGCCGTCTGCGGCAGGCTTTTTGGCGGACGAGTCGTCCGACAACGACTCACTATTCAGTGTGTCGGACGCGAACGACTCTCGTTCTCGGAAGCGGGTCCACCTGAGTGGTGGGTCCGGGGGTTCCCAAGCCTCGGGTTCGAAGGCTAAAAAGCGGACGACCAAGGCCGCGGATACCCACAACGTTGGGCTCGCGGACGCCCAACGCCAGTTGGACCTGACCCGGCGAGCGCAGCTCCAGCAAGAACTGGAAGAGCGGGTTGCTGCGAAAGAGAAACGGGCGCACGTCGCCCGGGCCAAGTCCGGGTACGGTGCGTCCCGCGTTACATACGCGGACCACTCTCTTGAGGAGCTCCAGAGAATGGCGGAGGAGGACGAGGAGGAGATCGTGGAGGTCGCCTCTAAGTCATCCAACTTGAAGGGGACCTTCCAGAAGGCCCTCAAGAGCCGGGCCGCTAGCCTGCGCGGTGTCGTCGCGGAGCTGGTCCGACGAAAGACCACCGACGAGACGCGGCAACTGCAGGCGAAGGTGGATCGCCTGCAATCGGAGGTCAGCCAACTTCATGAGAAGCTGGCTGAAGCCACGGCCCGGCCACAACAGGCCCAGTCGAGCCCTACGGCAGAAGGCCCATCCTCCAACCTTGAGGATATCATCCGCAAGGTTGTGATGGAGGAGAGGGCCTTCACAAGGGCCTGCTTAGCGGGTATTGAGGACCGGCTCTTGCCGGAGAAACGCCTCCGACCGCCGCTTGCGGCGGATAAGAGGCAGCCGAGTGAGCCGGGGCCGTCCTCCTCCCAGGCGGAAGACGTTCTTCTCCCGTCGACCACCCCGTCAAACGAGTGGACGGACGTGGTACGTAAGGGGAAGGGCAGGGGCAAGAAGTCGGCGAAGGCCGTACCTGCCGTCCCCGCCACCACCGCTCCCAGTCGGTCGCAGGTGACCGGCAAGGGACAAGGGAAGGGGAAAGGGAAGGGAAAGGGGAAGTTAGTCCCTCCGAAAACCGCTGCCGTCGTGGTGACGCTCACCGCGGAGGCGGCGGAGCGAGGGGAGACGTACGCGTCCGTTTTGGTGCGGGCGCGTGCCAATGCCGATCCCACCCAACTGGGGATCGGCAGCGTGTCTTGCCGGCGGACACAAGCCGGGGCTCGAATTTTCGAGTTCCCGGGGGCCGAGGGGAGTGCCCATGCGGACCTCTTCGCAGCAAAGCTGCAGGAGGTCATCGCAGACTCGGCCAAGGTGGCCCGGCCAGTAAAGTCGGCGGCCATTGAGGTGACGGAGTTAGACGACTCCGTCACCAAAGAGGAGGTAGTGGCGGCGGTCGCAGCGGTAGGGGGCTGTGACGCCTCAGCGGTGCAAGGCCGGGACATAAGGCCCGGCCGCGGCGGCATGGGCACCATTCGCCTTGAGTGCCCAATCGCCGCTGCCAAAGCCATCCTTGCAAAGGGACGGCTTACAGTTGGCTTCAGCTCGGGTGCAGTCCGGGCACTTGAGGACCAGCCTCTGAGGTGTTTCCGGTGCTTCGGCATCGGACACACCCGGCCCATGTGTCCGTCCAAAGAAGACAGGACGGACACATGCTACCGCTGCGGCAAGAACGGCCACAAAGCCGTCTCTTGCGAGGCCGCCACGCCGCACTGCGCGGTGTGTGCCGCCAGTGGCCGCCTGTCAGGCCACGTCATGAAGGGGAGGAACTGCAATCCTCCCCCTAAGCGTGGCAAAGCGCTGGCACCGACCAGGCCTGCTGCTGCTGCCGCTAAATCCGTCGTTCCTGCGGCGGCTGCGGAGGGGGGTGCGATGTCCGACTGATGGATAGCGTCGAACATCGCATCCTCCAGGCGAACACCAACCACTGCAGAGCAGCCCAGGATCTGCTGATGCAGACCATGGCTGAGTGGTTGGTGGACTTGGCGGTGGTCGCCGAACCTTACTCGGTCCCTGGCCGTTGGCTGGGCGACCGGGACGGCTTGGTGGCGTTGGTGGCGCGGTCCTCCACAGACTCCCCTCCCCTCTCGCTCTTAGAGAGGGGACCGGGATACGTGGCCGCCGCCTGGGGAGACATGGCCCTGGTGGGGGTCTATTTCTCCCCAAACCGCCCTCTCTCGGACTTTGAGGATTTCCTCGAGATCCTCACCGCAGTCAAAGGGAGGGCGGCGCCACGCCAAGTTCTGGTGTTGGGCGACCTGAACGCCAAGTCGGCGGCCTGGGGCAACCCGGCAGCTGGTTGCAACGTCCGGGGGCGCGTCGTCGAGTTTTGGGCGGCCTCATGCGGTGTGTCCCTCCTCAACAGGGGGGCGGTCCACACGTGTGTTCGGCAACAGGGTGGATCGGTGGTGGACGTCTCGTTTGCCACCCCCGCGCTGGCCGCCCGCGTCGTCAACTGGCGGGTAGAGATGGTGGAGACGTTGTCGGACCACCGATATGTGCGGTTCGACATCTCCACCCAGCAGGGCGGGACCCCGGTGGCCCGCGCTGGGCAATCTCCCTTCCCGCGGTGGGCACTCACCCGCCTGGACCGGGAGGCAGCCAAGGAGGCGGCCTTTCTCCAGGACTGGCTGTCGCCCCCGGTCGAGATCCTGGACGTGGACGCCGCTGCGGTCCAGCTCAGAGGGTCCCTGACCGAGGTGTGCAACTCCAGCATGCCTCGGTCTCGCCGTCCGCCTCCCCGTCGCGCCGTCTATTGGTGGACGGAGGAGCTGGAGGGACTCCGGGCCATCTGCGTGGCGGCCAGAAGGGCCTACACGCGGAGCCGAAGGCGCAGCGCCCAAAACCGAGACCGGGCAGAAGAGGACCGTCTTTACGCCTCTTACCGAGAGGCGACGACGGCCCTCAAGTCTGCAATGGGCGCTGCACAAGACTCGGCGAGAGCCGAGATGCTGGAGGGTCTCGACAGAGATCCCTATGGGAGACCATATAAGGCGGCGCGGAACCAGCTACGCCCCTATGGTCCCCCACTGTCGGAGACCCTCGAGCCAGCGTTGCTGGATGGGGTGGTCCGGTCCCTGTTTCCGCGCAGGACCGACTTCACCCCACCAACGATGGATCCCCCGCAAGGGGCGGCTTCGCCGGAGGAGGAGGACGTCCCTCCGGTGACGGTGGCGGAGTTATACGCGGGGGTTCTCAGCCTCCGCGCAAAGAAGACGGCCCCCGGACCAGACGGTGTCCCCGCACGGGTGCTGGCGATCGCCGCCTCCGGTATGGAGGACAGGTTTCGGGACCTCTTCAGCGCGTGCTTTACGGCTGGGAGGTTCCCGAAACTGTGGAAGGAGGGGCAGTTATGCCTCCTCCGAAAGGAGGGCCGCCCGGTGGACTCCCCCTCGGCATACCGGCCCATCGTCCTGCTCGATGAGGTCGGTAAGTTGTTCGAGGGGATTGTCGCCTCCCGGCTTGACAGCCATTTGCGGGAGGTAGGGCCGGATCTGTCGGACGCCCAATTCGGCTTCCGTCGAGGGCGTTCGACGATCGACGCGCTGGCCCTACTCAAGGGCCAGGTGAAGGAGGCGGTGGAGGCGGGGGACGGAGTGCTGGCGGTGTCGTTCGACATTGCCAACGCCTTCAACTCCGTCCCCCACTCGACGATATTGGAGGCGCTCCGGTATCACGGAGTGCCCCAATACCTGCGGGACCTCCTGGCCAGCTACTTGGAGGACCGAGAGGTCTTCCTCGTGGACAAAACGGCCACCGTGAGGCGGTACGGCGCAGAGTCCGGTGTTCCACAGGGGTCGGTGCTTGGGCCCCCCTTGTGGAACATCGGGTTCAACTGGCTCTTGCGGGGAGCCCTCCTCCAGGGCACGAGTGTCATCTGCTACGCGGATGACACTCTCCTCACTGCCCGGGGGAGGAACTTTGCGGACGCGGCCTGTCTGGCCTCGGCTGGCGGATCCTTGGTTGCAGAGAGGATCCGCCGCCTCGGATTGAAGGTGGCGCTGCACAAGACCGAGGCCGTGTTCTTTCGCGGGCCTCGGCAGCGCTGCCCTCCCGACGCCCACATAATTGTGGAGGGCGTCAGGATAGGGGTCCAGCCCCAGATGAAGTATCTGGGGCTGGTGCTGGACGACAGGTGGCGCTTCGGCCCGCACTTCAGCGGGCTGTCGACGCGCCTATTGAAGGCCGCTGACGCCCTCTCGTGGCTCCTCCCGAACCTGGGGGGGCCCAAGGCGAAATGCCGGCGCCTCTATGCCGGCATCCTGCGGAGCATGGCCCTATATGGGGCCCCAATCTGGGCGGACTCCCTCCACAGGAGGGAGAATGCGACCGCCATCCGCAGGCCCCAAAGGGCCATTGCACAGCGGGTGGCGAGGGCCTACCGGTCGGTGGGCTTCTCGGCGGCATGCGCTCTGGCCGGCACCCCTCCTTGGGAGTTGGAGGCTTGGGTGCTCGCCAGAGTGTACGAGTGGACGGCGCGCCGAAAGGCTCTCGGGGAGCGCCCCGTCGCCGAAGAGCGGGAGGCCGTGCGGCGGGAGGCGAGGGACGCTATCGTCCTCCATTGGACGGAGGACCTCGCCGCCGCCGCCTTTGGCCGCCGGACGTTGGACGCGCTCGGTCCGGTTCTACGGAGCTGGCTCGAGCGGTCCCACGGTTTCCTCTCGTTCCGTCTGGTGCAGGTGTTGTCCGGCCATGGCTGTTTCGGAACGCACCTTCACCGGATCGGGAGGGAGGAGACCCCGGCGTGCCACGACTGCGGCGCGCCGGAGGACACGGCGCAGCACACCCTCGAGGTGTGCCCGGCTTGGTCCGAGCCGCGCCGCAGCCTGACCGCGGTAATTGGACCAGACCTCTCGCTTCCCGGCGTCGTCAACGCCATGCTGGGGAGCGAGGAGGCCTGGGCAGCGGTCGCCTCCTTTTGCGAGGACGTAATCTCGCAAAAGGAGGAGGCGGAGCGCGAGCGGGAGGACGACCCTCTCGCTGCGCCGCTCCGCAGACGAAGAAGGGGTCGGAGAGGGCGCCGTCCTCTCCCTCCTCCTGGTGGCGACGGGCGGGCGACAGGCACGGGGGTGCCTTCGCCCGCATTGCACCCGTCACCACCTTCGTCGGTCATTCCCGGGCCCCTGTGAGGGGCCCGCCATGAAGGGCAATCGTCGGCGGAGGACTGGACGTAAAGGCTACGCCGGTTTCCCAGTCCCCCGCCACTCGGACGAAGCGGGAATGTCGCTGGGTCGTTTTAGTGGGTATACCGGGTCAGACCCGGGGAGTCCCACATACCCCTCTCATCCCCCGATGGGAGGGTATGCGTAATGCATTTTTTCCCAGCGATAAAAAAAAAAAAAAAAAAAAAAAAAGGTTAGGTTAGGTTAGGTTAGGTTAGGTTTTTTTTTTTTTTTTTTTTTTTTTTTTTTTTTTCATTGTTTTGGCAGGAGTGGAAAATCCCCACGGACACCTCGACTATCTCACAGGAATATCTCCTGTGAGGCAGTCGAGGTAGTGCCGGACTCGAACCGGCTAAAAACCACTCCTGCTCTGCTCGTGTCCCCCTGACATAGTCAGAGACCTTGTTTAGAATTTTATAATTTTTAAACTTTGAATTTATTTACTATGATGTGTGAAGTTTGGTCTACATTATTATTATAAACTACGAGTAATATTTTTCTTATTTACAACTTTAAAAGGTCTATTACTTCATCTAGGGCTTTTTTCCTGCGCTATCATCTATGCTTATACTAGATATCTTTTCCTGTGGGGAAACATTTACATATTTAGAAAAACATAGCGTTCACTGGTCCCGGTTACGCTTTATCACTCTAATCGCAACTTCTTCGCAGTACTCTAGGAATATCTTCCTGTGCTTTGCTACAGACATTATTATTTTTATTGTGCATGGGGTGATTTCAGTCTCTATCCTCGATTCGGCCTCAAGTCGTTCCTTTCCAAATATTGGGCATTCCGTTAAGATGTGTGCGATCGACTCCACCTTACCTGGTTCACAGATGCACCATGGGTTCTCCTTACACTTGAAACGGTG